>CM076574.1:880804923-881331599 GCA_034641835.2 Pinus albicaulis
ACAGGATGCCCTAGCCAGAAAACTCTTGAGTTGGTCAAACCAACTTATCCAATAGCCAAATCAGCCTTCCTCCAAGTGTGACACACACCCCTCAAAGGCAGCTCCAAAAATTCAACACAAGTCAATCCAAACTCGTCCACGCAAAAGTCAAAGTTGCAATGAACGGACAACAATCAAAGTCAACGCTTCTCCTCAATTTCTATGCCCTCCAATGCGGCCTCAAGAAATCAGAATTTATGTCCAAAAACCGAAGTCAAAGTCCAAGAGTTGACCCAAAGTCAATGCTAGTCAACGCTGTCCAAAAACCCTAAAAACAGTCTGAAAATTACAACAACTTCTTCTGGTTTAGATTCACACATGTGAGGGAGGGAAGCCTCTCCTAGGATATATGAACCAATCAGATCACAAGACGAATGTGTGTGATGAGTTGATGATGAAATGAACATCACCTCTCTCCAATCTATATCCATCAATGAGGGTGTGTGACACATTTGTTGGGCTTGTGAGCCTACATTACAAATCTGGCCGACCTTGCACATGTGTGGAAAATAAAATCAAAATATATGTTCTGCTCATCCAAACAAGATGATCTTTAGATCAATCTTGCACCTCTTCGAAAGAGATCCATATGAGTAGTGCAACATGGAGTTTGGACCTAGATGCCCAAAATTAACAATAATCAACGATTTAGATCATATTGAATCGATCTTCGTCTTTTTCTAGAAGTTTCACACGCAGTTTTATTAATATGTTGAATTCTAGTAGCATCAGATGTGCTCCAAGTCTCAAATTTTGGAGGGAGACTTAGACACATGTATTCCAAAATACCCAAAAAGTGTTTTGGAGAATTCCACCCGGATGAGGTTTTATTAAAACAATTAATTATTTTTATGGCAGTCTAAGTCTAAACATAAGGAATTAAAATAATTAAAGTGTATTAATAGAACTCGGTGTGAATCTTCTAGAAAAACACAAAGATCAAGTCAAGTTAATCTTAGCCCTTAACTAAGTTTTAATCTGGGCCGTTGATTTCTCAATGAAAAGATTATAAGAAGAACTTAGATGGGCATTTCGAAATATACCAGGCAAATACTCAGTTGCCCAAGAAGATCGATTTTCTCACTGGCTAAAGTTCAGCAAGAGAAAATCGAATCAGAGGGAGAGTTGCAGGTTGGCGAGAGAGGGCATCAGCAAGAGTCGAGAGTGCAGGATTAGGCTGTGTAATGAATGAATAATGTAAATAATGATTAATTAATTAATTAGTAATTAGGCTGGAAGGGCATGTCTGATAAGACATGACCATTCGTGAAGAGGCTCTTGCTTAGGTATATAAGAAGGCCTCATTTATAATTCTCAATCATCTCATTATTCATACCTTTTATATAATAATATCTGTATCTTCATGGATATTTTTATATTTCAAGTCTTTTGGAAAATTTAACTTCAGAAGGAACTTTGTTCGCTTCATTTGGTATCAGAGCAGTTCGATCTTCTGGCCGCTCACGTTGCACAGAGCCATGCTCTCCAATCTAGGGCCTTGGCCATCGAAAATTCGTCAACATTGTTGCCATTGAAGCGTTTCACTACACTTTTGGAGTTTCTTTGTTTCCTGATTTCGTCAGAGGCCTTTGACCAAAATTAAAATTTTGAAGTAAAAATTTGAATAAATTTCACTAATAGGCCTTTAGCCAGAATTAAAAATTTGAATAATTTATATATATTTAAAAGAAGAAGAAGAAGAAGAAGAAGTTGTTATATATTAGTGATATATATAAAGTAAAAAAAAAAACTATATATATAACCAAAAAAAAAGAGAAAGAAAGAAGAAAATGTCAAGAACAATTAAAATATATATATAAAATCATATTAAAAAAACGAAGGCTGTCCAAAAACCAAAAACAGAAAGGTTGTACTGTCGTCCGACAACAAGCACCAGCGTCGCTACAGCGTTCCGATGCCAGACTGCCACCAAAAAACTCCACCACAGGGCCGTAGGTTTGCTGTCGTAGTCGCCGACCAGTTTTGTGCACGAAACTAGACCACCTTTGTTCGCTTCATTACAAATAAAATAAATAAATAAATAAATAAATAAAACATTACATGGTTTCCATCCGCCAACAACTCCCTCAATGTCGTCACCATTGTTGAAGTTGACCGTAGAACACAACACAATGCATTTCACTGCCAACGACTCCACAAACGCGAAGGTTGTTCATGTTCGAAGCCATCGTGCTGCAATTGCTAATACCTGAGATTGTTGGAAATTTGGCCATTTTCAACCACCGACACGCCGCAACCCAGACCACAGCTTAGAAAACCAAACCTCCTCCGTCGACAAACATTGTGAATTCTGACTGCTCCGCCACATCAAACCACCGAGCCAACAGTGTTACCGTCTTGTTAAGTTCAGGCCTGCTCTGCCACCACTGTCATGTTGCACCATCTCCCACTCAATCAAACTCATTTTCATTACCACTCTGCCACCTTCTGCCCAAACCACCCGTGCTTATATACCCTCATTGCGTCTGCTTCCCTGTGCCCAGTTCATTGTTTCCACTTCCAAACTTGGGTCAACGTTGTGCTTTCCAACAATCAAATTAAAACACAGTCCTTTGCTGCCCATCGAGCCTCTGTCCAACTGTGTTATCAACGACGTCTGCAACCGCACTATGCTGCCCACAACCTTCTCGACTCTCCATGTTTATCTTTCCGGCAAGTGGATAATCGACCATTTCGTATACCATTTCCAAAAGTCACGACAAATCAAAAGTCGTGGCTATTTGTGAAGTCAATGACTTATTACGGAGAAATTTTATATGTGAAGTGTGAAGTTACGGATTCTATTAAGGAGCAAGGTTTATAAAACTTTATATTATATCAAAAAGGTAATATATATAAACTTATATAGTCATTAAAAGGGAAAGGAATTTTAATTTAAGAAAATAAGAGATATAAAAGGAGCATTATCAATTAAAGTAAAAGGAAAAGTACATTTATAAGTAAAATAAAAGAGTTAAGATATTATATTGTTCAAGAACATTGAAGTGAAGGTAATCATATGTGGATTATTTTATGAAATAAAATATCACTTCATAAAAGAAAACCATGAAGTTATAAAAAACAAGTATTAGATAGAAAAGCAAGATCAAGTTATATATATATATATATATATATATATATATTAGAGAAGTGGTTCTTCCATAGGAAGAATATATTAATATATTAGTGTCTTTAAAAAATATTATAGACAACCAAAAATGGAGTCTAACTTGAAAATAGAAGAGGGAAGATTTTTAGAGTCCTTAACCATCGACGCTAAAGTGCTATTTAAAATTAAAGGAACTCTCGCAAGAAAAGATGTCACTATTTCTAAATCACCCGCTGAAGATAAAAATTACATAAACCCTAAAATTGCAAACCAGTTGGTGATTCCTCAGTCAAATATAATAAAAAAATTAGACTTTTTTGACAAAAAAAAATACGACATAAAAAGTCTACAACTCAATATCGGGGATTATACTTTAATATCTCAATTCATCGTGAAAACCTTACTTTTTGACAATATTGACATTGTGTTAGGTTCACCATGGATGGAAACCCTAGGTTCAGTTATGCTAAATACGAAAAAGAAATTGACATTTTCCTACAAAAAGAAGAAAATAACGCTACAGGACATTAACTTAAAGCCAAATTCAGTGACGCCTGAAGACATACAAGAAATTTCAAAAGTAATTTTTCAAGAAAGTAAAAAGGCGATCCAAAATATGCAAAAGGAAATTGAAAAAATCACAACTAACAAGAATGAAGAAGTTGCTCATCTCAAGGACCACAACGATAAATTACTAGCACAAATTAAGAAGCTGAAGAAAGACAAGAAGTCATTAGAAAACAAGGTGCAACAACTTGTCGAAAAGGAATCGTAAAAACTTCAAATGTAGAAGTTCAAGTTGAAGAAAAAAACGAACATTGATCCAGTAAATGTCACAACCCAAGAAGAAGACAAGCAAGTTGCAGAAGATACAAACTTAGCTGTTGCAGTTCAGACGAGGAACATTCTAAGTGAAGATTTTGTAACCAACTCAATAACATCCCCTCGCCAGAAGAAAATCAAAGAAGTCAAACCAAAAAAGTTCCCTATCGACATCCAAATCACGGGAGCAGACAACTCGACCAAGCTATGTATTCAAAACAAAAACAACAAGCTGATGTTTTGAAGAATACTAATGTCGGTGCGATCCACTCATGTGATAATTCATCACAAGTTTCAAGTCGTTGCAAAATTCCACAGAAGATTGATTTAGGATGGTCCGATCCATTCTCAGTGCAACAGTTTTGTTTGTCACTCGGAGGATCATATCTACTTGTATTGACAAGGATCAATGCCCTGCGATGAGAAGACATGCGTAATACAAAAAGAAATCAAGGCTTTTCATCAACAAGCTTTGAGGACAAAGCTTTTTGAGGAGGAAGGCAATGTAATGAATAAATAATGTAAATAATGATTAATTAGCTAATTAGTAATTAGGTTGGAAGGGCATGTTTGGTAAGACATGACCTGTCGTGAGGAGGCACTTGCCTAGGTATATAAAAAGGCCTCATTTGTAATTCTTAATCATCTCATTCTTCATACCTTTTATATAATAATAATTGTATCTTCATGGATATTTTCATATTTCAAGTCTTCTGGAATATTTAACTTTAGAAGGAACTTTGTTCGCTTAAGGCTAAAGGAAGCAGCACAGAGGAGGGACAACATGGAGGTTGTGACGTTGTGACAAGGACAATGCGGAGGCTGTGACGCTGAGACTATGCAGGGCTGACGCAGTGAGGCTGTAAGGCCTCTCCAGGGTCAAAATTTCACTATGCAGTGTGAGAAAAATTGTTTGTAAATTTCTCATTGACATTCCTCTTCTATTCTGCTGGTTTTATTTTGTACAAGAGATTTTTCTGAAGAATAATAAAGAAACCCTCATCTGCTGCACTGGTTTTTCCACATTGGGTTTTTCCAAGGACAATTGTCCAAAAATAACTGTTTCATTGTGATTGTACTTCTGCTAGCATTTACTTTCCGCAAAAAATTTAATTGTGAAGACTGCAGTGTATTCTATTTCGATATTATCGTAGTAAACAATAAATAATTTGTTTAGTTAAATAACAAATAGAAGAAATATAATCAGTTACTGTAGTAGGATTCGGAGTAGCGGAATTTTCACAGGTATTAGAGCAAAGAAAACAGATCCAGAAGAGCCAGCGCTAAACAAAAAAGGGAGATGAGGAGATTGTGTAGGTAATAGATTGATTCCCCTAAGAGATTGCACAGTCCAGTCTTGGAGGGAAAAAATTTCGTGGGAAAATCTCTCTCTGAGCGAGTCGACAGAGAGATTTCCAGATCGAAAATTTGCTAGTGACAGAGGGAACAACGTAGCAGCTTCAATGTAGTACAATCTTCAAGTAGGATGCAGTTTTTGCTGGGCAGAAAGAGCGTCAGAAATCTAAGGAAAAATAGCACAAATAACTACGAAAAATCAAGATGTTTCTAAATTATCTTCCAGATTGGAAGAAGACTTCACATGCTTGTCAAGTTCAGAATTTGCAGGTATTTGGTACATTGATAGCGGGGCTTCAGCGCACATGACTGGAGTACGAGAATACTTCTCGAGCTATCAGGAAAAGCAGATGGACTTCCATATCACTATGGGAAACATAACGAAATGCACTCCAGCAGGGAGAGGCACCATGGCGTTTCAGACGGAGGCAGGAACCAACAACAAAGCCACTAATGTGATGCAAATGCCCGGGTTAGGAATGAATTTGATTTCAATGTCCAAGTTACAGGACAAGGGATACAATGTATACTTCATTGGAAAGAAGGTATACATCAAACATCCAAGTTGGAAGAAGATGAGACAAATTGGAGCTCGAAGCAACATACTATATAGATTGCAGCTCGAGTCTCCAATGGCACAGATAGGAAACAATATTGATGGCAAAAAAGATCTGAATGAACTATGGCACAAGAGAATGGGGCACTTGCACCATAGAGCATTAAGGATGCTCAAAGAGACTGTCACAGGAGTTCCAGTCCTTAGTACTGAGCATGATGACATATGCAGCGGATGTGTACTAGGGAAGTACGGTAAGGCAACTTTTCCCAGAAGTGACAACAGAGCAAAAGGTGTATTAGGATTGATACACTCAGATATTTGTGGCCCAATATCCACAAGAGTTCTTAGCGGTGGCGAATACTTTGTCACCTTTATTAATGATCTACTTCCTAAAGACCGAGGATGAGGTCTTTGATCGGTTCAAAGAGTTTAAGGCCCTCGTGGAGAACACGACAGGGAAAAAGATAAAGATATTGTGCTCAAATAATGGTGGAGAATATACAGACAGAGATTTCACATATTTTTGCGCAAAGGAGGGCATCAAAAGAGAGTGGACAACTTCATATAATCCACAGCAGAATCGAGTAGCAGAGTGGAAAAATAGAACTATTATTGGGGCGGAAAAAGCTATGTTATATGACTAGGACTTGCCTAGATTCTTATGGGCAGAGTGTAATATCCCCAAAGGGGAAATAACCAGTAATACACAGAAATATGCCAGACAGATATAGAAAATACAATGCTGAACCAGATCATGGAACAAATACACATAGAACACCAGAAAACTGAGCCATTTTATTAATCTGAAAGTACATAGAGAGGAGTACAAGAAAATCAGAATAGATGCACCTATCCTTGCCCTAGGCAAGTGGAGGCTCTTTCAGACAAATAATGGCTGCAACAAGGTCGGGCCAAATTTAGCCGGGCCGAAGAGCTTGCTCAAGACCGGCTGACCACCGTAACCATGGAGCCAAAAACCGATATCAAACCCTCACCAATGAAAACGCCGTTCGCTATACGCGTCTCGAAACATGTGGTGTCGGTCACCAAACTCTCCTGCATGATAGGCCTGGGCCTCAAGGCCAAAAACGTCTCAAGTCCCCGCTTCACATGAACCCGCTTCACTAGATCGCCGCTTCCGTATGGATCGTCCTATATGCTCGATCACTGATCCCGGCTTCTCCGACCCAGATCCGTGTCCCGTCCCCTCCGTATCCGCGTCCTCCTATATCGTACTCCATCGTTTCTCTCCTCGCATCTATGCTAGATCTCGACAGAATATCTCTTCGTATCTGCAACCTCCAAGGCTGGATCTGATGTTATCTCTTCAGATCTAGGCTGGATCTGCCAATACCTCCTCAGATCTGCAAACTCCCCAGCTGGATCTACTGCTATCTCTCCAGATCTACCACTTGCAGAACCAGATCTGCAAATATCTGCTCAGATCTACAATCTCCAAGGCTGGATCTATCAATGTGCCTCCAGATCTGCGTCCTCCTCTTCCTGCTGCTGAATAACAAATGGCCTCACTTCGATCGATCTCCCGTTGTCCTTTTCTTCTCCTCCCGAACAGCGTTCTCCCTCGTCAACCGGATCATGTCTCCTGAACAAATGCTCCTCACTCGCCGAATTCGTTGGCTCCCTCTTTCCCCTCGGGAATGCCCCTCTTCTTTTCCAGATTCAAGGCAGCTCACAAGAGGGCTTCCTCTCCAATTCTCCAAATTCGAAAAGTGCTACCAAGTCCCACCGAAACCGAAAGGTGTTACTCGTAAAAATAACCTTACAAGGCTGCACCGAAGCCCCCCCCCGGGTTAAGGTGAAACCCGGTAAATAACCTTACTGTATGTGGACCCCTCAAGTCCCCGAGGCTAAGGGTGAGATCTCCGACCCGAGACACTCCTGGGCTGCACCAAACAAAGGCCGCGCACCGACTAAACAACCACGTGGCCGGCGTTACGTAAGTCTAGCTCTCAAGATCAATATAGAATAATGCATAACCAAATGAGGTGAGAACCCCTCCTTTTATAATGCCAAACTCCCTCCAAAACTTAACTGCGTCCTTACTCTCCTTTGACCTGCGCAGTTCACCTTGGGTTAGCCTGATGCCTCCCCATCATAATCATGTGGACCCCCAAGGCCCCCTCTCTAAGTTATAACGTCAAGCAACTAGGAAAAGAACACTTTATTCATAAAGTGAGATGACTAAGGTGAGGTGACCCCTCTTATTGCTCACTTTATTTATTATTTCTAGCTAAAGCGGCAAAATAAAGCAAAAACGAAATATTCCAATTAGCAAAGCTAATTGGGAATATTA
Source organism: Pinus albicaulis (assembly GCA_034641835.2). Lineage (NCBI taxonomy): Eukaryota > Viridiplantae > Streptophyta > Pinopsida > Pinales > Pinaceae > Pinus > Pinus albicaulis. Next base: position 880,813,123 of record CM076574.1, read on the forward strand.
CAGTCTCCCCCGGCAGAACGTTGCTTGTCCTCAAGCAACTGAAGGGATGGATGCTGTAAGATCCTCTCATCCTCCCAAGTGGCATCCTCATCCGGCAAATTCTTCCATCTCACCAAGAACTCTCTGATCTTCCTGCTACGCAGCTGTCTCTCCCTGGTGTCAATAATGGCCTCCGGCTGTAACACCAAGTGCCCCTCATCATCTGTAGGCGGTAGCTCCCAGGTGACTGTCACATGCTGACCCAGTGCCTTCTTCAGGCATGATACATGGAAGATGTTATGAATCCGGCTGCCTTGGGGCAGTTCCAACTCATATGCAACCTGCCCGATCCTGCGTATCACCCTGTATGGTCCATAAAAACGAGGCTTTAGCTTCTCTGCCCCCTTCTGTTTGAGCAAAGACTGTCGGTATGGCTGTAACCGTAGGTAGACTAGGTCCCCTACCTCAAAGCTTCTCTCCACCCGACCCTTATCAGCATACAACTTCTGCTGATTTTGTGCTGTGGCTATGTTGTCCTTGAGAGTCCGGAGGATATCTTGGCTCTCTTGGATCCATAACTTGGCCCGCGGAGCCCTGCTAACACCAAACATCATGTCCACAAAAGATAGGGAATGATATCCATATAATGCATAGAAAGGTGTCATACCGATAGACATATGGTGGGTTGTGTTGTAGCAGTACTCGCCCAGATGTAGCCATTTCAGCCATGCTCTCTGCTGCCCACTGACGTAGTTACGCAAGTAGCCCTCTAGCCACTTGTTAACTATCTCCGTCTGCCCGTCCGTCTGTGGATGATAACTAGTGCTCGGTGTCAACTCTATCCCCACTAGTCGGAAGAGCTCCTGCCAAAATCCTCCCATAAAACGGCTGTCCCTGTCGCTAACAATGGTCTTGGGTAGACCATGCAATCTGAAAACCTCCCGGAAAAACAACTCTGCCACCTGTGCCGCTGTGTGATGTGCCGAAATGGCGAAAAAATGAGCATACTTCGTTAGCCGGTCAACCACTACGAAGATGCAATCCTTGCCCTGTACTGTGGGCAACCCCGTGATGAAGTCCATCGAAATACTCTCCCATTTCCCCTCCGGAATGGGAAGTGGCTACAGCAACCCCGCGGGATGGCTCATCTCTCCCTTGTTCCGCTGACAAACCTCGCACTCCCTGACATGCCGGAGTACGTCCTCCTTGAGGCCCTTCCATGCAAATCTCTCCCGGATGGCCCTGTACATCTTGGTGAACCCCTGATGGCCCGCCAATGGTGAATCATGTGAAGCCCGGAGTATCTTCTCCTTGAGCTGAGACCCCTCAGTCAAGAAGATCCTATCCCTGTAATAGATGACCTCATCAGCCACCCTGTATCTGCTATCTGTTGTCTGACCATCCAGCACCTCGCATGCAAATCTATCTTTGGAGTACTCAACCAGTAGTCGAGCCTTCCAGTCAGCGTCCAAGCTCATGAGTGATAACGTGGCCGGTCTACGGGAAAGGGCATCTGCTACCACGTTATTTTTCCCCTTGACATACTCTATGTCAAAGTCGTAAGCCTGGATCTTGCTGATCCACTTCTGCTGCCTCTCCTGCAACTGCTTCTGCTCCAGAAAGTACTTCAGGCTGTTATGATCCGTCCTCACCCTGAATCTGCCACCTACCAGGTACTGCCGGAATTTGGCCAATGCATGCATGATGGCCAGCATCTCCTTATCATATATGGGATATAGCCTCTCGTGTGGAAGGAGCTTCCGGCTCTCGAACGCAATCAGATGACCCTCCTGCATCAACACTGCTCCAATCCCCTCTCCTGATGCATCGCACTCTAGGACAAAGGGCTGCGTAAAATCTGGCAATGCCAACACGGGACAACTGCTCATCACCTCTTTGAGCTTATCAAAAGCTCGCTGTGCCGTATCTGACCAACTGAATGCCCCCTTCCTCGTCAACTCTATGAGGGGTGCAGCAAGCTGAGAGAAGCCTTTGACGAACTTCCTGTAATAGGTGCAAATACCAATGAACCCCCAAAGTTCTGTCACATTCCGTGGCTCTGGCCAGTCCCTGATAGCCCGGATCTTCTCATCGTGGACTCTCACCCCGTCCACTCCTATAATGTGTCCCAGATACAGCATCTCCGTCAATCCAAACTCACACTTGGAGAGCTTGGCAAAGAATTGCTGCTCCTCCAAAATGTGCAAGACCGTCTCAATGTGATGGAGATGCTCCTCCCAAGTCCTGCTGTATATAAGGATATCATCAAAGAAAACCAGCACAAATTTCCTCAGATGATCCCTGAAAATGTGGTTCATACAAGACTGAAAGGTAGCTGGTGCATTGGTCAACCCGAATGGCATGACCAAAAACTCAAAGTGTCCATGATGACACCTGAAAGCAGTCTTGGGAATGTCCTGTTCCCTCATGCGTATCTGATGGTACCCGGATCTCAAATCAATCTTCGAGAAGAACCGTGCTCCTCTCAACTCATCCATCAGCTCGTCGATCCTGGGAATGGGGTACCTGTTCTTCAGGGTCTTCTTGTTCAGAGCCCTGTAGTCAATGCACATGCGTAATGTACCGTCCTTCTTCTTCACCAGCACTACTGAAGAAGCGAAAGGACTGGTGCTGGGTCGAATGTGCCCAAGGGCCAGCAACTCCTGAATGGCCCGTTCTATCTCATCCCGATAGGCTTTGGGATGCCTATACGGTGTGGTAATTACCGCCTGTATCCCCTGCTCCAGCTCGATCGTGTGCTCAAACCCCCGATCCGGTAGCTGTCCTGGCGGAATGTCTCCAAAAACTACTGCGTATCTGTCGAGAAGAGTCTGCAAATCAGGGTGCACCGTCCGTCCTGTATCTACTGCCTCTGAAGCCCGCAACTCTACTGCCCACTCTATATCTCCCTTGCGGAATGTCGCCTCCATGCTGTGTGCTGATACTGTCTGGGTTGGATATGTGTTCTGCCCTCGTATCTTCTCATGCCTTCCCGTCTTGGGATCATCCCACTCAATCTCCAATGCCTTCCAATCAGTTGTGACCTTCCCCAGAGTAATAAGCCACTGAACTCCCAATATCACATTGGTGTCCGGAATGTCCACCACAAAGAAGTGATCGGTCAATGTGTAGGTGCCCATCGTCACTGATAATTCTGGTACATATCGAGCACATGCCATGGTCTGATCCCCTGGTACCAAAACTGAAAACCCATCAAAGCCCTCCGTCGGTATGCCTCTCCGCGCAACCATCTGGGCATCAATGAAGTTGTGGGTGGCCCCACTGTCAACTAAGACCGAAACCCGCTGTCTGCGCACTGTTCCCCGCACGCGCAAGGTCAAGTACTTGGGGACTCCTCTCAAGGCTGCTAGAGCTCCCCCAGTAGGTGCAAATGATGCCCCACCTGTCTCGGGTGGTGGAGGTGGCAAGGTACTCTGTGCTGCGTAACATTCACCTGTCTCCTCATCATCCTCCTCCTCCTCTTCTCCGCCACTCTCGGAGAAGACCTCTATGAAATGTGCCTTCCCTGCCGTACATTTGTGTCCCGGTGCCCACGGCTCCTGGCAAGTGAAGCATAATCGCTTCCGTCTCAGCTCTCTCCTGGCCTCATCATCAAACTGTCCTCGTCTTGGATTCGCCTTGGGGGGCGGAACCCTCGTGTCCTTACCCTTAGGCTGGAAAGCCTGTCTCTGGGGATAAGGTGGCCGAGTCCTAGGCAAGACATCCTGTAGGTCACGAGCCCTACTGATAGCATCCTGTAGTGTAGCCGGTTTGTTTGACCGGACTAGACCACGTAGTGGCTCTGACAGCCCCTCCACAAACATATAGACCATCCGAGCTGTCGACAAGTCAGGTACCATCACTGAAACCCTCAAGAAGTCTGAGATGTATGCCTCTGCACTCCCCGTCTGTCTGAGCTTGGTTAGCTCAAAGAAATGCTGCTCCGGATCCTTCTTGTCAAAACGCTCCACCACTCTCCTGGTGAACTCAGCATATGTCGTCACTGTGGAATGTCCCAGTGTTGCCATCCCATGAACCCACCAGTCCTGGGCCTCACCCTCTAAATGCAATGCAGCCATCTTAATGGCCTCCGCCTCTGGCATCTGGTTAAGCTGAAAATAGATGTCCAGCTTCTCCACCCAGGACTTTGCCGTAGTCTTCTGCGAACCATCAAACATCGGCAAATGGAATTTACTTGCTGCACGGTGACTATCACGGTGGGATCCACGTCCCTTGTGTTGGTCCTGCTCATGGGCTTTGCCGCCACATCGGAACTGGATATAGCGCTCTAAGGGGAAAGCATCCATGAACGCCTGACCTAGGCCCTACCAGTCTGCAAAAATGGTCGCATGTTGAGCTGGACCCCCATCTCTTGGTGCTGTCGACCCCTCGTCCTCTACCGGAAAGGTAGGCATGGTGGGTCGCGTGGGTGCGGGATTGACCCTCTGTGCACCACCCCGCACTCCTGTCTCTGCGTCTTCGAATGTGGGCATATAGGGTCTCTGCGCTGTCACAATGGGAATAGCGTCTGGTATGTAGCGAGACACGCCCGATCCTTCTCCCACCTGGAGAACCCTAGGGGGTTCTCTCTGTGCTACCTCTACAGCTGCAATCCTCTTGGATACATCCTGTACGTGATGGATGAGTGCATCCAACTTCTCAGCTATGTCTTCCATTGGATTCCGCTGCTCTGAATCTGTTTCAGGTGGCTCCTGATCAGAATCACTTCCCCCGAAGAGACTCTTCCGATGGATGTAGGGGTTATCCCCGGGCGTCATAGACTGCTAGCACCACAGGCTGAGCCAGATCTATGCTCTGATACCACTGTAATATCCCCAAAGGGAAATAACCAGTAATACACAGAAATATGCCAGACAGATATAGAAAATACAATGCCGGAACCAGATCATGGAACAAGTACACATAGAATGCCAGAAAACTAAGCCATTTTATTAATCTGAAAGTACATAGAGAGGAGTACAAGAAAATCAGAATGAGTGCACCTATCCTTGCCCTAGGCAAGTGGAGGCCCTCTCAGACAAATAATGGCTGCAACAAGGACAGCGTCCTAGCTGGCTGAAGACTGCTCTGAAGACTGAAGCTGGACTGCACCGGAACTATGAGCTGAAGACCAAAAGATAGCTGATATCAATACTCCAAACCCTCACCAATGAAAACGCTGTCTCTGCTAGTGACAGCGCTGAAACAGATGTGGTGTTGGTCACCAAACCCTCCAGATGAAAAGCTCAACTCCTCAAGGCCAAAAACGCTGTCAAGCCCTGCTCACATGACCCTGCTCATCAGATCAGCGTCCTCCCAGATGGATCAGCGTCTTATATGCTCAGATCTGCTGGATCTGAAGCCTACAATCCAGATCTGCGTCCTGTCCCTCCAGATCTGCGTCCTCCTATATCAGATCTACTGCTCTCACCTCAGATCTATGCTAGATCTGACAATATCTCTTCAGATCTACAACCTCCAAGGCTGGATCTGATGTTATCTCTTCAGATCTAGGCTGGATTTGCCTATATCTCCTCAGATCTGTGATCTCCCAAGCTGGATCTAATGCTATCTCTCCAGATCTGCCACCTACAGAACCAGATCTGCAAATATCTGCTCAGATCTACAATCTCCAAGGCTGGATCTATCAATGTGCCTTCAGATCTGCGTCCTCCTCTTCCTGCTGGAGCAGCGTCCTCACTCCCAGACTGATCTGCGTCCTTCCTCCTCCTGGAACAGCGTTTTCCCTGCTCAGATCTGGACTGCGTCCTCCCTGGAACAGCGTCCTCACTCTCCAAGGCTGATCAGCGTCTTCTTTCTCCTGGAACAGCGTCCTCTTCTTCTCAGATCTGCGCAGCCACAAGAGGGCTTCTTCCTCTCCAATTCTCCTGCTGAAAAGTGCTACCAAGTCCCACTGAAACTGAAGGGTGTTACTCAGAAAATAACCTTACTAGGGCGGGCACTCGAAGTCCCCCGAAGCTAAGGGTGAAACCAGAAATAACCTTACCAGGGCAGGCACTCGAAGTCCCCCGAGGCTAAGGGTGAGATCTCCGACCGAAGACACTCGGTTGCACTAAACAGTGCTGCAGACCGACTAAACAACCGGCGTGCTGAAGCAGACAGAAGTCTAGCTCTCAATATCAATATAGAATAATGCATGTCCAAATGAGGTGAGAACCCCTCCTTTTATAATGCCAAACTCCCTCCAAAACTTAACTGCGTCCTTACTCTCCTTTGACCTGCGCAGTTAATCCTTGGGTCAGCCTGATGCCTCCCCATCATACTCATGTGGACCCCCAAGGCCCCCTCTCTAAGTTATAACGTCAATCAACTAGGAAAAGAACACTTTATTTATAAAGTGAGGTGACTAAAGTGAGGTGACCCCTCTTATTTCTCACTTTATTTATTATTTCTAGCTAAAGCGGCAAAATAAAGAAAAAATGAAATATTCCAATTAGCAAGGCTAATTGGGAATATTACACCATCTCACCATGTCTGTATATGGGAGAATCCTTGGCCTTGCTGCTATTCTATGCAGAAATGAGCAAGCCAAGTCTCTAAGGGTTGCTTTAGACGTATTCTTTGAACCTGCTGTAGCTGCAACTTTTATCACCACAGGGTTTTCTTCTTCTAACAGATTATACATTCCTTCCCAAGTGGATATACCGGCATCCTTGTTACAGGCGGTGTCTACATATAGCGAAGCCATTTCTTTGTTTTCATAATTTGAGCTCTTCTCCTTCTTACACATAGTGTTTAGCGGAAGCTTTGTATAGTCGTTTGCTCCTTCGTGCCTGCGTTTTACGAATAAATGAGAGTAATGATATAAGAAAGGTGATGAGACTGTTTTGAATGTGAAAGCGGATGAAATATAATATTTTAATTGTGAAACGACTTTCAATCTAAACACAATCTCATTTCACATTAATAATCAATCCAATCATTTAATATAATCATTAAAGTGCATAACGGATTTGACATATGGGAAGATTGCCTTGGGATAGCGCGCCTACATGAATCTGCGACATTGCGATCTGCGATTTGCTGCGCAATATCGCAATATCGCAAAATGAAGTTATTGCAGTCATAAAAATAGCGCAAAAGCAGAAATTGCGCAATAGCGCAAAAGCACATATCGCAAAAAGCGCAAAAGCGCATAATCGCAAAAGCACAAAATCGCAAAAGTGCAAAATCGCAAAAGTGCAAAATTGACAAGAGCGCAAAAGATATTCATTAATCATTTCTGTTTTCTGCGCTATGCGATCTACGATCAATGCGTTTTATATATACCATTTTGTTATGGATGCGCTATCTTGTTTAAAGAGCAATTTTATTATAATCTATCATAAACTTAAGTGTTTCTAAATATTCTTTCTAAGGGATTTCTATAGGTTTATGATAGAAAGTTTTATTTGAAAAGACAAACAAATCCTAATTGATTTTTTGGATTTTTTAACTAAGGGTCCTCATTTATTTAGTATTATTACTAATAATAAATAAAAGGGGGGTTGTTGCTGGTCACAACACCACCCTATGATCAAATCTCCGTCGTCGATATATAAAATCCAACGACTCTCAGTTAAACCCGACCCCAACCCCTCCAGGCCTACCATCCACTACATAAACCGCTCCCCCAATCCTATGCCGACACCTGGCCTCCAATTAACCAATCCACCGAGCACTTCTCTCCATCGCGCTCCCCCGTAGCCATTGGATCTTCCCCCCAAGATCCAACGGTCTATGGTCAATATCGCGTGATTTTTGTGTCCAAGATTTAATGTTCCAAAATCCCGCAAAATAGGCGGTATTGCAAAGGCCACGTGACACATCACATTTAGATCAAATTCGTTTTATTGAAAACCACTTACCGCTCAATCTTCATGCGAAAACCACTGCCAGTTTTCCAAATCCACCTTTTTTATGTTTGCGCCATTAATCCTGTTCAAACCTTCTCTTTCTGGTTTCTACCATAGAAGCTCACCCTGCTGCATTCACCTCCTCTGCACTGCTCCTTCGCCCACGCCCGAGCTCTCTGTTGCAGTTAAACCAAGGAATGTAGGATTTCTTAACGAATTTGTCGTTGTGTGCAGGTTTTATGATGGATTATCCACCAGTCTCCCATAGCTAAAGAATCAGTGTTTTAAAGGGCCGAGGGGTTGAATTTCAGAGTTCAATCAAAGGTCTCATGGACATTGATTACAAATAAAACCCTCGAGCGTAGAAGAAGCCGAGCCACTTGTACACGTAGGAGATAAGACAAATCAGCATAAAAGGCCTTGAATGCCACATCTACAACAACTATTACTCCACCAAAGGACACCTTCGGTTTGCTTTTCTTTTCAAAGACACTTTGACAGCCATCCTTATGACAGAGACTTTATTAAAAAACTGTCAGAACAGTTATTAAGCAGACGTGGGGCTTCAGAACCCAAAAATTGACAGTTTACTTGTCATAGAGGTCAAACAGAGTACTTCATGCCACGGTTTGCTTCAAAAGATACACTTTAGAGTTAAATACCCGCCTACCAGATATGCATAAAAACAGGAAAAACTATCAAATGGTACAAGCAGTCAATTCTATGTTTATTGATCAGAATGGGGATTCGAACACTTCTCCCACTCCGTCTTTATTCATATTTATTACCATTTCAGCAACACTCTTCCTCTTTTACCTATAAGTATTCAAAGAAAATTCATTGTAATGGTTGGAAAATTGTTAATTGTCAGAGCTATTATTGAATAAGAGTTTCTGAGTAGTTGTAATATAGTAGGTTGGGGAGAAAGGCATTGGACTGTTAAAAGCTATTGGACTCAAATTTTGTAACTGGTTTTGCACATCAATAGATAAGCAAATTCATTGGATCTTGATCTAAATCATTGGTGATGTTATCCTCACTGTAATTGTATTTCTCTTTATGTTTCCACAGTGTTCCTAATTCTCTGATAAAGAACAGGAAATATGGAGTAGGATATACTGAAAAGTACCCTAGCTCTCACTAAAAATATTTTTCTTTATGTTTTCTGCTAAATGTGTGTTTGGGAATGATTTTAATAGAGTATAACCAGTCAAGGAGTGTTGGTAAGCCCATGTCTTGCTGAGTAGAACTTGAGGTGTTGTTTCCGAATGATATTTTCGCTGCATGCTAAGTAGAGTCCTAATCAAGGAAGCTTATGGTTAGCCTTGTCCCTTGTTTAGTCTTAAAAAGTTGTTTTGAAAATTTCCCTTAAAAGTGTGCCAAAAGCAAGCTAGGTTTAAAGCCCTTACCTGATCTTCGGTTGCTTTTTATGTTTATCTTACATGTTTTTTTCCCTTGAGTGCATGTCAAAAGTAGGCTAGGTTAAAAGTCCTTACCTGATCTTAGATTGCCCTTTGTTTTATTATATGTTTTCTATTCCTAAGAGTATGTCAAAGCAAGATAGGCTAAAAGTCCTTATCTAATCTTAGGCTGCCCTTTGTTTTCTTACATGTTGCTTCTTTCACCTCACTCCTTAATGTTTCATACCATCAAATCAACTTAAAAGATCTTCTGATATAGATGAATTTCCATTTGAAAACCCTTGAATAGTTGATGTGCAAGTAAACCGTTTTATGACTCCATAGCCCAATGGTTTAGCACTGTTTTTTGACCTATCTTCCCATGCTGAAATATCCTCCCACTTACTACCTTCTTCAATTCACATGACCTTCTCTTTTAATGATTCCCAACAAAAGAAAAACAAACCCTTTTGTGCTCCATAACTAGCCTAATATCATATTTCAAGCCTTCAAGATATATCTTTGAAAACACGTATAGAGAGATCCGTCTCTAAATCCAGGAGGGCTAGATCCTAGGATTCCAAAGTGGTTATGATGTTGCCTTCTCGTTTGGTATGCCAAACTTCCAAATCACTAGGACCCCAACAAAATCGATGGAGGATCTGTTACCAATCTCAGCAATACAATATTGTTGGAAACAAACTTTATCGTCATGGTGCGGATTCTGTTTTTCAACATTACATAACTCACAAAGAGGCTGAAAGGGTTTTAAATGATTGCCACTCTGGAGCGTGTGGTGCTTGTTGGGAAAAATACTAAGGGGGGGGGGGGGGTGAATTAGTATTTAGAGCTTACTGAAGCTATTTTAACTTTTTCTCTACAGAATTCCATACGCGGCTTTGATGAACCCAACTTACGTATATACACACATATAATAAAAGAAACTAGCGTATACTGATATAATTTTGCAGATTAGAAAAAGTTTTCAGGAAAAAAATTTAACTCAGTTTACCAAGAATGCATCTGTTAAATAATCAATGAATATGTGTAGTAACAGTAGTATAAATCATCACACATGAACACCAATATTTAAGGTGGAAACCCAATTCAGGAGAAAACCACTACTGATGTCGTCTCCGTCTCCAATATTTATTATATGTAAAACTCGTTACAATATTGTACTGATGCAGACTCATATCAGTACACAGGTATCTACTTGTAGAAGGCTACAACCTTCTCTCATTTTCTAGCTATTACTGGAAAGGAGCTACAACCCCCTAATATCGTTTTCCACCCACTACTGGAAAGGAGCTTCAACCCCCTGATCGGAACACCAACTTCTATTGGTAGGAAGATTTTACTTCCTTACTGAAGGCTTCAACCCTCAGAACCACTGCAGACCACATTTCATCAATTTTCATACTGGATCAAAGAACATCAACACAACTATTCATATACATCAAAAACCCTAAACTTTACCCAATACTTCAATCAGAATAGTGAGACCACTATAACCAAAACTCATAAATAACTCAGACTTCAAAATAAATATGTAGAACAAACTCAACTGTGAACATTCATCAACTTAAAATGCATATGCTACTTCGCTTCATGGAACCCGCGTGTATACATGCTTTCCTTTACACCAACCTGCGTATAGCTCTATGAATACTATTTTTTAGAATGTAATCAGTCTCAGATCCAGATCCAGATTTGAGGCTTTTAGTTAGATATCTTTAGAAATAAAAAACCCTTCATCAGTTAGTCACCATAAACCATGTTTATTCTCTCATTGATCAGATTTGTACATAATCAACTTAGCAGCATATACAGTATTCAAACAACCTAGATCTACAAGATGAATTCTTTGACAGAAAATAGAAATATAGAAAAAATAACTAGAAAACCTTTGCAACAAGCTTCAGAAAATCCCAACTTTCATACACGATTTTTCTAAGACAAAGCCGCATATATATGCGCTTTCACCACGACGAACTAGCGTATAGATCTGTAAATATGAAATTTGCAGAATGTATCAGATCTATAGGACTTACCTAAATTTCTTCACTTTAATTTAGCAAGCATGCACCAGATCACAGATCTAATCATTTCTTCAATAAATCATGTAGGTACATAAGCATTTCAGATCTAGAGATCTTGATCCATCATTTTATCCAAGGGTGCATCATAACTTCTAACTTATCAATAAGAACAAAGTTCATCCCATGCAGACATACCTCAGAAAAATATTTAGTCACAACCCTTACATGTGCACATTTTTCACTATGATTTTCTTCTCCTTATATAGATTTTTCTTTTACCAATACCATGAGTCAAAACCACACAACAGCCTATGGTATTCTTGGACGGAATCAAATAGACAAGTCAGCGTTCAATACTGTGGGAAAATACCATGGTAATGTCGCTTGGTATCAAACCTTTTGGTGCACAAAAGGCATACACGACTTGGAACGTACTTATCCGCGTGCATACATGACTTGGCCTTTACAAACCCACGTATAGTTCCTGCAATATAAAAAATATCAAATCTTCTGCTGGTCATTACACAATTCTTTTTATTGACTATTGAGCTTCTCCAAGAAGACATGTACACCATCCTTTGCCAGAGAGTTGCCATCAAGCACAACATTAGAGCATAGGAAACATTTTGCCAACAATCTCCCCCTTTGGACTTGATGGCAACCATGAGTGCATAAATTTTATTCAAAAACCAAATTACTCTCCCCCTTTGACATCAAGAGCAAAGGGCAGATCAAATATCAAAACAAATTTTTTCTTTCTTTACATTTCTGATGTGCACTGAATTGACCATGCTCCCCTTGAGTTCTTGCTGAAGCTTCAGACATATTTTCAATGAAGCACATGATTCAATAACCTCTATCACCAAGGACTCATACTTACAACAATTATCCAACCAAGTGGAATTACATAATAGACTCAACTACCCAACAAAGTGGGTTTACAAATTGGAACAAGTCCTTACATGAATGAATATAAAAATTTTACATCATTAGTCTCAACATGACCTTTTCAACAAATTACAGATATAAATCAAAGAATCTCAAGCCAAAGATCATAACAAAAACCAATCAGAATGCCAACAATACATCCTCTTTAACAAGGCATGTGCTCCCCCTAAGCTCGTGCATCCTGAACATCTTCAACAACCAATTCATCAAAGTAACTTCATCAAGGCAATAGATATCAGAGAATGATACAAAAAGATGAATATTGAATCAAAATAGAGATTACCCAACAACCCCATATCTGTTCTGAATGTCGATCCAGAGAATTTATGTTTGCAAAAACTCATACGCGGTTTTATGCACAGTAACTCACATACATACGTGATTCACCTTTATAGAACCCGCGTACCAAAATTTAATCTTTTGAAATTAACCAGACTTGATCAAAGTGGTAGAGAAACTCCCAGCTTCTATCTAAGATATTCAAATGCTTCCCTGGGAAGAGGTTTAGTAAATATATCAGCAACTTGTTCTTTGGAGGGAACATACTCCAACTTAACCTTTTGTTCAAGCACTCGTTCACGTAGGAAGTGATACTTGATAGGAATGTGCTTGGTCTTGGAATGCATAACAAGATTCTTTGAGATACTAATGGCACTTGTATTATCACAAAAGATGGATATGGGAGGTGAAAATTTGATTTGAATGTCTTTTAGAGTCTGCATCATCCATAGAAGTTGTGTGCAACATGATGCTGCAGCCACATATTCTGCTTCTGCTATAGATAAGGAAATAGAACTTTGTTTATTGCTGAACCAAGATACTAATTGGGGCCCCATATAGAATGCACCACCACTATTGCTTTTTCAATCATCAACATTTCCAGCCAAATCTGCATCTGTGTAAGCATGAAGAGTGAGATCAACATTCTTTGGATACCATAGACCATAGTCTTGAGTCCCTTGTAGATATTTGAATATTCTTTTTACAGCCTGAAGGTGAGACTCTTTTGGATTAGCTTGGAATCGTCCAACAATCCCATCTGCATGCATAATGTCTGGTCTTGTTTCGGTTAGATATAATAGACTTCCAATCATGGATCTATATTCTTGTTGACTCACCATGGGAGAATCATCATGAGAACTGAGGTTACATCCAGTTACCATTGGCGTACTCATAGGTTTGCAGTCTTCCATCCCATACTTCTTCAGAATTTTCTTAAGATATTTTTCCTGTGATAAAAATATGCCATCTGTTGCTTTTTGCACTTGTAAGACAAGAAAAAATGTTAGTTCCCCAAGTAAAGACATTTCAAATTCTTGTTGCATGACAGCAACAAGTTTTTGACTCATGGAATCTTCATTACTTCCAAAAAGGATGTCATCAACATATACAACTACAATCAATAGTTTATCATTCTCAATTTTTGTGTATAAGTTACTATCAGCAGATCCCTTTGAAAAACCTTGTTGATGAAGATATTTGTCAAGATGATAGTACCATGCCCTTGGAGCTCGTTTGAGACCATATAAAGTTTTTTTAAGTTTGCAAACAAGATTTTCATCATTTCCAAAAGTGAATCCTTCTGGTTGTTCTATATAAAATTCTTCTTCTAGATCACCATTAAGGAAAGCAGAATTAACATCCATTTGATAAACTTTGAATTGTTGAAAGCTTGAAAAGGCAAGAAACATTCTTATGGCTTCAAGTCTAGCTATAGGAGTAAATGTTTCTTCAAAGTCTATACCTTATTTTTGAGCATACCCTTTACAAACAAGTCTAGATTTGTTTCTAATAACATCTTCATTTCCATTTAACTTGTTTTTAAATATCCATTTTGTTCCAATAACATTTTTATCTTGAGGTCTTGGAACCAATTCCCAAGTATGATTCTTTTCAATATGATCCGGATCTTGGGGGGAAGGCCCCCAAGATCTAACAAGTTTAAATAGATCTGACAAGATCTGAAAAACTAGAAAGCCAGAAAAAAAGAAAGAACACAAATAAAATAAAACCACAAAGAAACTTGTTTTATTAAAACAGAGAATAACTGTAGAAGCTACATTGTGGCGGACAATCTGTCCTTTTACAAAGTGAGGCTTGTTATTTATAGCCTTTTTTGAGATACAATACCATAGGTGGATACCATGGGCCAATATCATGGGTAGATACCACTTACAATACCATGGGTAAATCCCATGTGTGGATAAATACCATGGGTGGATACATACCATGGGTCACTTACAATACCATGGATGAATAAATATCATGGGTGGATGAATACCATGGGTCGATGCCATTTACAATACCATGGGTAAATTCCATGGGTGGATGGATAACATGGGTAGATGAATACCATAGGTTGATGGCAATTTCCATTCGGATCAGTTCCTCCCTCCTTAAGAAGCAATGGTCCCCATTGCGTGAGTTCCTTACGAAGCCTTTTGTTGAATATGATTGAAGAGCCACTTAAGAGAAGGGTTTTGTGTAGTTAACCCATAACCGTGATGAACGAAGATCCGAGGATAGAGATACCCTGTAATGCTTGTGACTAACTGTGATATTGACAGTGTGCGGCCTAGAAAATGGACTTTGATGAAGTGTGGGTTTTTGGATGAACCAAAACCATAATAAACGAAGATCCAAGGATAGAGATATCCTGTAATTCTTGTGACCAACTGTGTTACTAATAGTGTGCAGCCTAGCAAATGGACTTCGATGAAAATGATTTTGTGTGGTTGACCCATAACCATGATGATGATTGTTGATGAAGTAGCAGGTGCCTACATAGCTTGGGGTGGGAGGGAACATCTCCAAATAAGCCAAGCTAAACGCTGCTATGCTAAAACTGATGAATGTGAAGCAGGTGCCTACTAAAGCGGGGTGGGAGGGGGTATTTCTCAGAACACTACGTGAGATAGGTGCTCATGATTTAAATGAGCCTGCTTCGGTCAATATAACTAAGAATATTTATTGCCACAAAATATTTTTGAAAATGGAATGATCATTAAATGTTCTCCATGTATTTGAAACCACTATCTGGAACTTTGAATCATATTCACGTTGAGCGTATATAAGTCACAAAATTTTTGAAAAAATGGTGATTTTTAAATCAATGATAACTCCCCCACACTCCCGGACTCACGTTCGATCGATTTTTTGAAGGGTGGTGAGATTTTTCAGGGAGCCGGAGCTCAGATCTATAGAAATTTCTCTGAAATGTCATAATGAAAATGGTGAAAAATGACAGGAGAGATGCCATCCATGAATTGTCGTCAGCACATTCTCTGCAACATTGCTAATTTAGAATTAGCAATATCTCCCTCATCCGAACTCCAGTTCGGCCGATTTTTTTTTTTAATTTGGGTGTTTTTTTGCAAGGAATCCAGATCTGATTTTCAATTTTGTAAAATTTTCACCAAAATTTTCAGATTTAATCTTCAAACTCGCCACCCAAGAAATTCATGGAGTTTGCTGAAAATTGCTACCAAAAATTGAAACTTAAAATATGCTTCAAACCCTCATTCCCATGGATTCGTAACCTAAATCTGATACCAGTGATACAGATCTTGGGGGGAGACCCCCAAGATCTAAAACTTTGAAATGGATCTGACAAGATCTGCAAAACTAGAAAGCTAGAAAAAAACGAGAGAACACAAAGAAAATAAAACGACAAAGAAACTTGTTTTATTAAAACAGAGAATAACTGTGGAAGCTACATTGTGGCAGACAATTTGTCCTTTTACAAAGTGAGGCTTGTTATTTATAGCCTTTTTTTGAGATATAATACCATAGGTGGATACCATGGGCCAATACCATGGGTAGATACCACTTACAATACCATGGGTAAATCCCATGGGTGGATGAATACCATGGGTCGATGCCATTTACAATACCATGGGTGGATGGATAACATGGGTAGATGAATACCATGGGTTGACCATTTTCCATTCGAATCACAATATGATCAAATTCTTCATTCATGGCTTAAATTCAACATTCATATTTACTAGCTTGATTTACATTATGTGGTTCAATAGTGGATAAGAATGCTAGATAGATAGGAGATCTTACAAGAGTTCTTCTTGTTTGGACACCTAATCCTTTTTCTCCCAAAATTTGAGATTTTGGATGATTCTTTTGAACGTACCTGGATGGAGCCTTTTTAGGATAGATCTTCTTCCTAGAGCTTCAGGCTTGGTTTCACCTTCCATGTTGTTGCTATTTGATGTAGGGAGGATATAGATCATGTCTTCATTGGTTATTGGTATTTCCCTTTTTGGAGCTGAGAGAGACTCATCAATTACAACATCAATGCATTCAACAATATTTCGAAGTATTTTATTGTAACATTTATATGCTTTACTTCTAGAAGAATAGCCAAGAAATATTCCTTCATTTGCTCTAGGTTCAAACTTACAAATTTTTCCATCATTGTTCTTGATAAATCATTTGCTCCAAAAACTCTAAAATGATTTACAGTTGGAAGATTACCATACCAGAGCTCATAAGAATTTTTATCACTGTTCACACGAACATGAGCCTTGTTAATAATATTTACTGCGGTATGTGCTGCTTCTCCCCAAAAGGTAGCAGGTGTTCCTGAATCATTAAGCATCGCACGAGCCATTTGTTGAACTGTTCTATTCATTCTTTCTGCCACGCCATTTTGTTGTGGGGTTCCAGCTACAGAAAACTGTATTTTTATGCCATGTTGTTCACAAAAATCAAAGAATTCATCTAATATATATTCCCCTCCTCGGTCAGATCTAAGACATTTGATTTTTAGATCTAATTCATTTTCAACCAGGGCTTTAAAGATCTGAAAATTTTCAAGTGCTTCATCTTTGTGTTTTATTAACCCAATCCAACACATTCTAGAGAAGGCATCAATAAATAGAATATAGTATTGTTCTCCACGGGGTGAATTTTTCCTCATAGGTCCACATACGTCAGTATGTATGAGTTCAAGAGTCTTACTTGCTGATCCTTCTTTGGCATTAAATTGTACTCTGGTTTGCTTACTGAATTGGCAATATTTGCATATGGTACTTTCAGGTAGAGTGATGTTGGGAAGATCACGAACCGCCTTGAGTCTGCTTGATTTTTTGATTTGAGAGAAACTCAAATGCCCCAATATTCTGTGCCATAACCATTTTTCTGAAGATTTACCCAAGTAACATTGTTCTTTGCAACCTTTCAATACATACAGATTGCTTGGTATTCTAGTTCCTTTAATTGCCATTTTTCTTGTGTCAAGTTCACGTACTACACATTCTTTTGAAATAAATACAACTTCATTTCCTTGATCACACATTTGACTCACACTTAATAGGTTATGTTTTAATCCATCCACATACATAACATTGTTAGCTTTTACTTTTTCCTTTAGAAAAACATAACCTTTTCCTTTAATGACAGTAGGAGTATCATTTCCAAAGGTAACATTCTTTTCTCTTTCTAGAGAATTGTATGCAAAGAGTTTATTTCTATCACCTGTCATGTGCTTTGAGCATCTGCTATCAATGTACCATTTATTTTCTTCCCCTTCTGCAAATAAGGCTATGCCACAATTCTCAACCTGTAAGTCCTTCTTTCTCCATACCTTGGAATTTGAAGGTACATGCTCTTTTGGTTGATATTTGCTTCTGCATTCAGACTCTACATGACCAAAGTTATTGCAATAAGCACATTCAATTTCATTTTGAAGAGGAGAAAATTTGTTATAAGTATTATTCTTTATTCCAATCTCATTGCTTAGCTTTCTTGCTTCTCTGGTCATGATGGTTTTGTATGCAACACATTGAACAATTTTATGACCAAAATTATGACATGAGAAACATTGCCCATTAAAGAAGAAATTTCTGCGATCATGAAACCTTCTATTTGTGTTTACTTGCTGATTGGTATTTGTAATATTCCTAATTAGCCCAAGCTAATAGGAATATTCCTTTTTGTTTTCATTTTCTTGTTACAAGAATAAAATTGTAAAGGAGGACAAATTAAACTCCTTAAACAACAAAATAAATCAATGCCCATGTGAACAAGGCTAAATCTAGGCTGCTTTAATAAAAATCCCTCATGTGTGAAAAGGGATTGTGACAATTGACTGGGTCAATAGGACCAAATCTACAGTTCTGTCCAAATGCAATGTACCTAGATGAACAACGCAGATCTTGTTGGAGGGTTCCAATGTGAAAGCAGCTAAACCTTTGAGATGTTTTAGGGTTTTGCAAGGCTTTCATCCTATAAATGAAAGAGGAGAGCAGCATGAGGGGGGTTGTTGAACATATTTTATTGAAATGATTTTTTTGTTTATACACTTATCTTTCTCTGGCTGTTTAGATGAGAATAGTGCTGTTTAGCACTGGGTGTTCTTGATCAGGAATCCCACCTCTTTCCTTGAGAGGTGTTGGGTATGTGTTATATTCTTTCCACGACTAGCCCCACGCGCTATACGTTGCGCCGGGCGCAGCAGGGGGGTCACAACTGTTGGCGTTCGGGGCAGCGCCCCGGCGAAAATTGTTTGGTGTGCGGACCCACTCATAGGCGGACCCACCCATGTTTTGTGCATGATTTTGCACATGGTTTTGGGGTACAATGGTTTTCGACCCCTGGTATTTTGTAGATCCGGTCAAGGGAACTACGGTTATGTTCTAATCCAGGGTTAATGGATTGGGGTTTATGTATGCTTCGGCATGTATATATATGTGTTGTAACATTAAAAGGAATATAATGAAAAATCAAGCTGGTCGTCCCGATTTGGGATCCAGGGGAAAATCTCTGTGTTTATCTGTTTTATGTTTTATGCTCTTGCTATTGTTTATTTTCTATTATAAGATTCGTGTGTAGATAATTTCTGTTCAGGGTTAAAACCTACATTTGGTATTAGAGCTGTTTCGGCTTCAAGGGGATGCCTTTGCTGCTGAGGGTTTTTTGCTCGGCCCTGAGGTAGACCCTGTTCAATGGGAGATCTGCGGGATCGATTCTTGCGGTGAAAGAAGATGGAGAGCGGCGGAAAGATAGAGATCGAGAAATTTAATGGTCAGAGTTTTGAGTTATGGAAGCTCAAGATGGAGGATCTACTAGTGGATAAAGATCAGTGGATCACGGTAGATACAATTACTAAACCAATGGCAATGTCAGATGAAGACTAGAAGAAACTGGATCGGAAGGCTAAGAGAAAATATGGTTGTGTGTCTCAGATTCAGTATTGTTGAATGTATTTGGGGAAGCTACGATGAAGAATTTGTGGGAAAAACATGGGACTTTGTACCAATCTAAGTCTCTGGTGAATAAGCTGTTCGTGCGGAAAAAGCTGTATAACCTGAGGATGAAGGATGGAGACTCAGTGACAGAGCATCTGAACGCCTTCAATACTGTGGTAAGTCAGTTGTCATATGTTGATATTAAAATTTCAGATGAAAATAAGTGCATCAGTTTGTTGTGTTCTCTACCAGACTCAGGGGATAGTCTGGTTATTACAATAGGTAGAAATACAACTACCTTGAATTTTGATGACAATGTCTCAGCCTTGTTGTCGAAGGAAATGAGACGGAGAAATATGGAGGGCCAGAATGGAGATGCCTTATCTGTATGAGGAAGGTCCCAAAACAGAAACAAGAATAAGGTTTCAAGTGGGAGATCCAAATCTAGAGGGAGATCTAAATCTCCTGGAAAGTTTGTAAAGGTATGCTGGAAATGAAGAAAGGAAGGGCACTACAAAAAGGTGTGCAGATGTAAAGCTCCTGAGAAAGGAAAGGGATCTGATGATGCTCCTTCTGCAGAGGCAAAAACCACCTCGGATGAAGGTGGGGATGTGTATTTGGCTTCTTCTTCAAATACACATGTAGATCATGAGTCATGGTTGATTGACTTAGGTGCATCCTTTCACTTCACTCCCCATAGGGAGTGGTTCTGCGAATATGAGAAATATGATGGTGGTGATGTCTTCCTAGGGGATGATAGGAAGGCCAGAATCATCGGATGTGGAAAGGTCAAGCTGAAGCTGCAAGGTGGAAGGATTAGAACACTTCCTGGTGTTCTGCATATTCCTGCATTGGCCAGAAATCTGATTTCTGTAAGCAAGATGGATGATGCAGGTGTAAAAGCAGTGTTCGAGAAAGATGCTTGCAAGATGGTTCGGGGAGCACTGGTATTAATGCGGGGAGTTCGGACTGGAACTCTGTACAAGCTACAAGGTAACACTGTTATTGATGGGTGTAATAGTTCTATGGTTCCTGAAAGTGGAGCGGAAAGCCTAGCTGTCTCTGGAGAAAAGACCATGCTATGGCATCAAAGGCTTGGACATATTGGAGAGAAGGGCCTTCGGATACTACATAGAAATGGTATGGTAGAAGGTATGTCTAATTTTTCTCTGGATTTCGATTTCTGTGAACATTGTGTATATGGGAAGCAGAATCGGGTGAGTTTTCCTTCTGGTGCTAAGAGGGCCCATCTTTCTTTCTTCAGTTTTTTTATCAGATATTTTACCAATTTCTTCAATCTCTTGCAGGTCCTTCTTAGTTTCTCACTTCTCCTTTCATTTGAATCTTCACCTGTCCTTATTTCAGCAAGTGGTAGGGAAGTGAAATTCCCCTTTTCGGGGATGGTGTCTAAAATGGTGTTTCTGATTACGTGTTCAGAATTTACTTCAATGTGAGGGTCTTGACTAGGATGAGCGATGCTACCTCCTAGTGACAAAGGGGTTATCTCTGTGTGTGCGCTCTGCTCCACAAGGACAGTGTCACCTAAATGATCTTGTGACTCCATTCTCTCCTCTGTCTTCCCATCACTATACACTTCAAAATTATCGATAGGGGACACAGCCTCATGATCTCACAGTTCCTCTTGGTCAGGTAGGACATTAGTGTGACCAGAGTTACTAGGGGTGGCGGATTTATCAAAAGTTCCTCTTGCTCCCCTGATCCCAATGGGTTTCTCGATTCATAGTCTATCCTTATTTGTCCTAGGACTCGAGCCATTTCCTCCTCGAACTATTGCAAGGGTGCATGGGATGGTTCTGCTTTCTCCATGAGGTTCGAGGTTCCTTGGAGTGTCTTGGACCGTTTTTTCCTGCTTGGCTCTAACATTGAGGTTTGTGTCCTTTTTCTTCTTGGTGTATTTACCCTGTGGGGCTCAATTTCAGTTCTGTCAGGGTTTATTTCTGGTTCCTCTGTCTCAGGGTTAACGAAATTATCCCAAGCTATCTGCAGCCTATCTAGCACATGAATGATGATTAGTTTTAGTAACCCCTAGTGACTAACCACTACTTGGGGATTCTTGGCTTTCCTCAATCGACTAGAAATATCATGCAATACAAAATTCAAAAAGGCAGGCAGATTAATTGAAATCTTTTGTTTAAGAGTAGCTAAAAGTTTGAGTTGTTGAGGTTTTACCACATCTCGATGTCCTTCGCATGTAATAAAATTTTGGATGAATGCTGCCAACTCCTGCCATGGTTGGTGTAGAGAGGCAGGGTTAATCCCTCTATTTTTTCATTCCAATGGTTCATCCGGGTCCTGGTATGCTGCTACTGCTTCTCTCAGCAGGAGATGATTTTCTGCCCATCTTTCTCCTTGCGCTAGTATTCTAGAAACTTCCGCGATAATTCCATTTGTAACTGGTATAGTTCGACCTTTGACTCTGGTTTTCCCTTCCTGTAAATTTTGCAGAAATTTGATTTCCGTTCTCGTGTCGAATCCCTGTAGTCTGTGTACATATGTCAGCCATCTAGCTCACTAGAGGATGGCACTCACTGCCTCTGAAATTGGAAATTTTGCAGGCTTGCTTCTAAGGGTATTTCCTCCCATAGTTGATATGCTCTTTTCCTCTTGGCTCTGTTGTTTCGACTGGATATTGTATGCAAGCGAAAAAGAGATTGTGGCTCTACGTAGATAATCTTCATGCCTTAATTGTAGTGTTCCTCTGGTCTTATCGATGTGTCTAATGAGATTTGTGCAGGGATTTCACATGCTTGCTGAATTAAGGCCAATTACACCCCCTCCCTCGAAGAAACGGTGCTCACACCCTCATGTACAGAAGATATTTGGTTGCTCATTAATGCAGATAGGGGAATGTCAAAATTTTGTAATGATAATCTGTGTGTGAAGGAGCGGGCGGTTGAATAATTACTAACGTATGCAGTATAAAGGTCATATTTAGAAGTTTTCATAATTTTATCTTGTGTGGAAGTGACCAGAAAGCGAGAGGAAATAGCATAGCCATTATTGCAATATGATGTCCTTGTACAACTGAGAACTTATGATGGAAGCAAGACTGAGTCAAGTACTATCCCGAAGTTCAAAATATGTAAGCATATCTTTGTTAGCTATTCTTATGGCAGGTCGTAATTATTACTAATTCGAGTAATAGCTTAAGGTCGAATAATGGAAGACAAGGTGTATATAAAAGCAATTGGCTATTGAAGGATCATGCTTTCATACCACAAGCAGAGCCATTGCTACCAGTAGGCATTCATAGCCTCGACAGGGTTGCTATTTTAACCCTAAAAATGAGCCAGGATCCTTATGTAAACATAGTTGTTTTGCCAATTTTATGGAGAGATCACCATGTTGGTATGGTGTCCAAATAAACATGGTGCCACTCATTAGATTTGTAGCAAAGTGATCAGGTCGGCTCGTGATGAGATCTCCTGTCCTTAAAGTTGTTAAGAAGGTCATTACCCTAGTTTGGTGGCCATAGTGGGCATGTCACTTGCTACACTCTTGTGAACGTGGTAGGCTGGCTCGTGCTGAGACCCCCTATCCTCTCTTAAAATCTGCATGTAAGTGTAGTACTTCATTTTGAATTGTAACATCTTGATCTATAAGGAGGTCACTGTGCTGGTTGTTGGGTATGTGTTATATTCTTTCCACGACTAGCCCCATGCGCTGTACGTTGTGTCGGGCGCAGTAGGGGGGAGACAGCCCCCACTGTTGGGGTCTAGGGCAGTGCCCCGGCGAAAATTGTTTTGGTGTGCGGACCCACTCATAGGCGGACCCACCCATGTTTTGTGCATGAGTTTGCACATGGTTTTGGGGTACGATGGTTTTCGGCCCCTGGTATTTTGTAGATCCAGTCAAGGGAACTACGGTTATGTTCTAATGCAGGGTTAATGGATTGGGGTTTATGTATGCTTCAGAATGTATATATATGTGTTGTAACACTAAAAGGAATATAATGAAAAATCAAGCTGGTCGTCCCGATTTGGAATCCAGGGGAAAATCTCTGTGTTTATCTGTTTTATGTTTTATGCTCTCGCTATTGTTTATTTTCTATTATAAGATTCGTGTGTAGATAATTTCTGTTCAGGATTAAAACCTACATTTGGTATCAGAGTTGTTTTGGCTTCAAGGGGATGCCTTTGCTGCTGAGGGTTTTTTTGCTCGGGCCTGAGGTAGACCCTGTTCAGTGGGAGATCTGCGGGATTGATTCTTGCGGTGAAAGAAGATGGCGAGTGGCGGAAAGATAGAGATCGAGAAATTTAATGGTCAGAGTTTTGAGTTGTGGAAGCTCAAGATGGAGGATCTGCTGGTGGATAAAGATCAGTGGATCGCGGTAGATCCAAGTACTAAACCAACGGCAATGTCAGATGAAGACTGGAAGAAACTGGATCGGAAGGCTAAGAGCACAATACGGTTGTGTGTGTCAGATTCAGTATTGTTGAATGTATCTGGGGAAGCTACGGCGAAGAATTTGTGGGAAAAACTTGGGAATTTGTACCAATCTAAGTCTCTGGTGAATAAGTTGTTCCTGCGGAAAAAGCTGTATAACCTGAGGATGAAGGATGGAGACTCGGTGACAGAGCATCTGAATGCCTTCAATATTGTGGTAAGTCAGCTGTCATCTGTTGATATTAAAATCTCAGATGAAGATAAGTGCATCAGTTTGTTGTGTTCTCTGCCAGACTCGTGGGATAGTCTGGTTATTGCAATAGGTAGAAATACAACTACCTTGAATTTTGATGACATTGTCTCAGCCTTGCTGTCGGAGGAAATGAGACGGAGAAATATGGAGGGCCAGAATGGAGATGCCTTATTTGTACAAGGAAGGTCCCAAAACAGAAACAAGAATAAGGTTTCCTGGAAATTTTGTAAAGCTATGCTAGAAATGCGGAAAGGAAGGGCACTACAAAAAGGAGTGCAGATCTAAAGCTCCTGAGAAAGGAAAGGGATCTGATGATGCTCCTTTTGCAGAGGAAAAATCCACCTCGGATGAAGGTGGGGATGTGTATTTGGCTTCTTCTTCAAATACACATGTAGATCATGAGTCATGGTTGATTGACTCAGGTGCATCCTTTCACTTCACTCTCCATAGGGAGTGGTTCTGCGAGTATGAGAAATATGATGGTGATGTCTTCCTAGGGGATGATAGGAAGGCCAAAATCATCGAACGTGGAAAGGTCAAGATGAAGCTGCAAGGTGGAAGGATTAGAACACTTCCTGGTGTTCTACATAGTCCTGCATTGGCGAGAAATCTGATTTCTGTAAGCAAGATGGATGATGCAGGTGTAAAAACAGTGTTCGAGAAAGATGCCTGCAAGATGGTTCGGGGAGCACTGGTATTAATGCGGGGAGTTCAGACTGGAACTCTGTACAAGCTACAAGGTAGCACTGTTATTGATGGGTGTAATAGTTATGTGGTTCCTAAAAGTGGAGTGGAAAGCCTAGCTGTCTCTGGAGAAAAGACCATGCTATGGCATCAAAGGCTTGGACATATTGGAGAGAAGGGCCTTCGGATACTACATAGAAATGGTATGGTAGAAGGTATGTCTAATTTTTCTTTGGATTTTGATTTCTATGAACATTGTGTATATGGGAAGCAGAATCGGGTGAGTTTTCCTTCTGGTGCTAAGAGGGTGAACAAGATATTAGAACTTGTGCACAGTGATGTGTTTGGACCTGTGTTAGTTCCATCACTGGGAAAGTCTGTGTACTATGTTTCATTCATAGATGACTTTTCAAGGAATACATGGATATATTTCTTGTGGAAGAAATCTGAAGTCTTTGACAGATTTAAAGAATTTAAGGCTCTGGTGGAAAACCAGATAGAGAAGAAGATAAAGGGGCTGAGGAGAGATAATGGTGGGGAGTTCTGCAAGAAGGAATTTGAAGAGTTCTGTAAGAAGTGTGGTATAGCATGGCAGAAGACTACTCCATACACACCTCAAAAAAATGGAGTTGCAGAAAGAATGAACAGAACACTGATGGAAAAGGCAAGAAGCATGCTCAGTGGTACCGGGTTAGGACAAGAATTTTGGGCAGAGGCAGTGGAGACTGCATCTTACTTAGTTAATAGATCACCTTCATCAGCGTTGGAGGATAAGACTCCACATGAGGTATGGACTAGTAAGAAACCCTCTCTTTCACATCTAAGGGTATTTTGATGTGATGCATATGTAATGTTCCAAAGGAGAAAAGGACCAAGTTGGATAATAAATCTGAAAGGTGCATCTTGATTGGGTATAAGGATGGTTTAAAAGGTTACAAGCTTTGGAACCCGGAAACAAGGAAGGTTGTGTACAGTTGAGATGTGGTGTTTAGAGAGGTGAAAGATGTTTTTAAACATGAAATCATACCAAAGGAACCTAAGAATATAGAGTTTGAGCTAAAGGAGGATGAATCAGACTCTACAGCAGAAGAAGATTCAAAAGAGGAAGAGCCACAAACTCCAGCTTTGAGAAGATCAGTTCGGGAAAGAAGGCAACCAGAAAGGTATAGTCCATATGCTTTCTGTTCAGGTTTTGCCTTAACTATAACTGATGATGATCCTAGAACTGTCAGGGAGGCAGTAGATTCAGAGGATGGAAAACTCTGGAAGGAGGCCATGGTTGATGAAATGGCATCCTTGCACAAAAACGATGCATGGGATCTGGTGGAGTTGCCGGCTGGAAGGAAGCCCATTGGGAGCAAATGGGTGTTTAAGAAGAAGATGAATGTAGAAGGCAAGGTGGAGAAATACAAAGCTCGGTTGGTAGCAAAAGGTTATTCCCAAGTGCTGGGAATTGATTTTGGTGATATTTTTTCTCCTGTTGCCAAAGTTACTTCTATTAGATTACTTTTATCTGTTGCTGCTGCATTTGATTTTGAGATAGAACAGATGGATGTGAAGACAACATTTATTCACAGGGATCTAGAAGAGGAGATCTACATGAAGCAACCTGAAGGCTTTGTGGTGAAGGGTAAGAAAGACCTGGTATGCAGGTTGAAGAAGTCGCTGTATGGGTTAAAACAGTCACCAAGGATGTGGTATCAGAAATTTGATACCTATATATGGGGACTTGGCTTCACTAGAAGTAAGGAGGATCACCGTGTTTATTTTAAATTAATTGGTGACTATGTTATTTATTTGGTCTTGTATGTGGATGATATGTTGTTGATTGGAAATGACAAAGAAATTATCCAAGATTTGAAGACCCAACTGTTCTCCAAATTCGACATGAAGGATCTTGGTGCCGCAAACTATATTTTGGGCATGGAAATTAAGAGAGATCGGGCAAAGAGGAAGCTCTGGTTAAACTAGAGGAAGTATGTCGAGACTATATTGCAGAGGTTCAATATGCAGGATAGTAAACCGATGAATGTTCCTATTCCTGTAGGTGTAAAGTTGTCTGCTGAACAGTGTCCCAAGACACAAGAAGAAGAGGAGGATATGTCCCGTGTTCCATATGCAAGTGCAGTGGGTAGTCTGATGTATGCAATGGTCTATACTAGACTAGACATTACACATGCAGTGGGATTATTGAGCAGGTTTATGTCAAACCTAGGGAAGGAGCATTGGACAGCAGTGAAGTGGGTTTTCATATATTTACGTGGCACTAGTGATTATGGCTTGTGTTACCAGGGAAGACCAGGATTGGAAAGAATGTTGAACATTCGTGGTTTTGTTGATGCAGACTGGGCTAGAGATCTGGACCAAAGAAGATCTACAAGTGGGTATGTGTTTAACCTATTTGGAGGCGCAGTCAGTTGGATGAGTAAAAGACAGTCTGTAGTGGCTCTTTCAACTACAGAGGCAGAATACATAGCAGCCACTCATGCAAGTAAGGAAGCAGTTTGGTTGCAGAGATTGTGTTCAAGTATGGGGTTGGTACAGCAAGCTATAAGGATAGACTGTGATAGCCAAAGTGAAATTTTCTTGGCTAAGAACCCTGCTTACCATTCAAAGACAAAGCACATTGATGTTCAATATCACTTTGTTAGAGATATGGTTGAGGCTAAAAGGGTGTTGCTGATAAAGGTGGACACTTTGAAGAATGTTGCAGATGCATTGACGAAGTCTTTGAGCACTCAGAAGTTCTCTTCATGTAGAGAAACAATGGGTGTTGAAGAATTGGCCCAATGACTAAGCGCTCCTGTGGTCCCCTGTGGAAAGAAAACAACAAGTGGGAGAATGTTGGGTATGTGTTATATTCTTTCCACGACTAGCCCCACGCACTGTACGTTGCGCCGGGCACAGCAGGGGGGTCACAAGGGGGGAGGCAGCCCCCACTGTTGGGGTCCGGGGCAGCGCCGCGGCGAAAATTGTTTTGGTGTGCAGACCCACTCATAGGCGGACCCACCCATGTTTTGTGCATGAGTTTGCACATGGTTTTTGGGTACGATGGTTTTCGTCCCCTGGTATTTTGTAGATCTGGTCAAGGGAACTACAGTTATGTTCTAATCTAGGGTTAATGGATTGGGGTTTGTGTATGCTTCGGCATGTATATATATGTGTTGTAACACTAAAAGGAATATGATGAAAAATCAAGCTGGTCATCCCAATTTGGGATCCAGGGAAAAATATCTGTGTTTATCTGTTTTATTTTTTATGCTCTCTCTATTGTTTATTTTTTGTTATAAGATTCATGTGTAGATAATTTTTGTTCAAGGTTAAAACCTACAAGAGGCCCCTTGGAAGAGTCTTGCATTTCTTATCCACTATCAGGCATTTGGCCAAGCTTCTTCTTTCAACTAAAACTTAGATCCTATTGA
Source organism: Pinus albicaulis (assembly GCA_034641835.2). Lineage (NCBI taxonomy): Eukaryota > Viridiplantae > Streptophyta > Pinopsida > Pinales > Pinaceae > Pinus > Pinus albicaulis. The sequence goes on from CM076574.1 coordinate 880,841,319, forward strand.
GGGTTTGGTTGTCCTTGTGAGCAGTAGCAAGTGGAGGCTAGATCTATTCAGATCTAGGCCATACTAGTGCCTCTTTTCAGTGGGAAAGCCTTCTATCCCATTGGAAAGAGTGTATTAGTTGATTGGAGCTCCAGATCCATACCTTGGCATCAGGCCAAAGTCTACATCAAGCCTACAATGCAGTTTATATCCCTGGACTGCATTATTTTGCAAGTGAGAATTTGCAGGGTGTTTGGAAATTATTTGGAGGAGAGATCTCTGGTGTAAAGGAGCCTTCCTTACACTATGGTGATCCATGGATTAGCCATCTAATCCATGTATGTTTCAGATATAATCTATTCATTGATGTATCTGCTTCAGAATTTCTGAATCATTCTGCAGATCTGCTGCAGTAGATCTCAGATCTACTTTGATGCTTTCATGTTTTGCTGAAAACCCCAAGGGGTATGTAAAATAGAGACAATCTAGTGTACAGATTTGATATAGATCTAATATTTTTTACAAATATCTATCCTAGATCTAAGTTGTAACCTACAGCTATTGTTTGCTCATAAAAATAACATTGTCAAGGCTTTACAGTGAAATACATTGTTGCAACACCTCTTTTAGAGGGTTTTTCTCCATAAAAGTCTCTTTCTTTCTCCTGTACATTGATTGGGCTATATTTTAAATCTGATTTATCATTGTATAAGCTATTTTTAAGCTGTCATATTGGCCTATTTCTACTGCTATCTAAAACTACATTATTTTCTGGGCAGTGTTCTTTTGTATTGCTGCAGTCCCTTCTTTGGGCAGTTTTCAAGCCTTCCTAGGTGTGGGAGATTTGTTTAACCCACCTAGAAAGATTTGTTTCTGATATCCTCTTATATTTAGGACTTATATACTCAGATATAAGGGATGCAAGGGATGATTTCAAGTGCTCTAGCAGCCATTCCTAAAAAATTCTTTTTTTAGGCATGCCTTGCTAGCAATCCCAATTTTGGGATATTAAAGTGGTATCAAAGCATATTTATTCGCACAACCTGTGCTTTGCTTTTGAAAAGCCAATATTTATTTTCATGGGAGGAAAATACTGATGAAGAAATTTGGTTACACTGAAGACATAGAAGTGAAGGGTCCAAACCCTTCATCTAGAAGATTGATTGGGAAAGAGTTTTCTAAAACTCTGTTCCAAACTATGCATGAGCTGAAGAATGAAATCAGGGGAGTGAGTAATGAAAGACAAGCAGATCTTCTGAAAAGGTTTTCACATGAAGAAAGCCCCACTACTTCATATGATGTGTGTGAGCATTCAGCCACACAATCTGTTCTACAACATTGTAGCATGCCTACTTTCTTGTCAAAGGAAGGAGGAAGAGGATGGACACTAAAGGAGGAATATATTGGTGATTATCTCCAAGAATATGAATCTCAATTAGAGAGATTCAAAGAGCATCTTAGTTTCCCAAAGTTCTGTCGACTCAAAGAAGCAAGATCTAGCACCTACAGTAGGAGAAAAGGATGCCTTCAGCACACTTTGGGTAGATTATCTCTTCCTACTTTTGATGGATCACCTAAACACTCAACCAAGTCTTGGGTAAAGAATCTTGACACATACTTGTAGTTGCATCAAGTGACAGAAGAAAAATCCTTGAGAGTATCAGTGCTGCATCTTCAAGGGAAAGCTTATGCTTGGTGGCTGTTTGAATCCTCTTCCTTGAAGGGGATAAACATCTCTTCTTATGCAAGACTCACTAAGAAACTAGTGACAAGATTTGATGAGAGACGTTCTGAGACTTCTTGGGAAGAGAAAATCAAGCCCAAGAAATCTGCATCTTTGCATAAGTTGGGAGATTCCATGGAGCCAACTCTAGTCCTAAACATTGTTGTGGGGGTTGAAGATTTACTACACAATTTTCCATAAGCAAAAGCCCCACTACAGCAAGATCTCTTTTCTCAAAGAGAAGACATGAGGGATTCTTCCTCACTAAGAGATCAAGAAAAAGGATCTCTTGATGGTGAAGATTTCTCCAACCATGATGAGGGAGAACAGAGAATATCCTCCAGTGCTGTGACAACAGGAGGAGATCTATTTTCAGTTGGAGATGGAGATGAAGCAATGGATTCCACTAAAGGAGTTCTTGCACCTTTGCAAGGATTTCCCAACGATCTTCCTTATGGAGGACATGAAAAACATGTATCTTGGACAGAAGACAAGGAGACAGAGCAAAGGAGGGATCACATGGCTGATCCACTATCAAAATATGGGGCAATTGATCCAATCAGAGGAACTCTTACACCACTAAGAGGGGTCTCCAAATTTCATGAGACTTCCACACATAAAACAGAGTTGAAATTGCACAGTGGAAGCAGGGACATGAGGATCTCATCCAGCATGCATATGAGAAAGGTCCCTGAAATCTCATTATCTAGTCGCAAACCACTTGGGAGGCCACCTGATAAAGATTTTGTGGGGAAGACCTCACAAGTTGCTGCTCCAAGCTTAAATCTAGGAGGGTTTGGAGCACTTGAAGACAAAGCTACATCACTGGGAGAATTGGGCAAGCTCAAGGAGAATGGAGATCTTATCCCCTTATCATCACAACACACTCTCCTATCTAGATCTGCGCTGTGGGAGGAGAAGAATGGGAGGATCAGCCTTCCAACACACACCTGTGGCATGGAGAATTCCAAGGAGAAGATCAACAATATGACAGACATTGTAGTGGATGTATCATCAACGCCATCATTGTTAAGCATTGTAGATCTGCATTGGAAATCTCAACTTCTTGTAGAGTATTCCAAAGATCTTCACACATGTATGATACCTGATGACATGCTGCAAGGAGAGGGCTACTTAGTCCAAGGAGGGGTCATCTATCATCATGGTAGAGTCTTCTTGTCTAGAGCTTCCAAGCTTAAGCAGAAGATACTACAAGGAGCACACAAAGAGTTATTTTCCAGCCATATGCAATCAATGAAGATATACACTCTAATCATGAGGAGATTTGATTGGGAAGGCTTGAGAGAGGAACTACATGAGCACTTTCAAGAGTGCATGAGCTATGTGGAGATAGGGCAGCCAACGTGTAATGTTCCTTTTTCTGAAATATCAAAATCTATTCTAGAGATTGACTGCAGGGGCATTTACTTGATATGTCACCTTTGAAAAGGATGATATCCAGAGGCTACCTGGCCATCTGCAGACTTTGTCTATAGAGTTTGTAACATTCCTCCTACAGGAATTTCCCAAAAAACGGGGCTGCAACTGATGTATGAACATACAAGAGAATCAAGAGCATTATTTTATGAGTTGTGAGACAAGAAGATGAACATATAGCCAATAATGATGTTATAGCAGTAAAATAGTATAATGTCTTGAGGAAACAACCTCTCAAGAAAGGCAATGCAAGCCTCAACAATACATGTACATGGAAATGAAAGAACACTGCTATTTCTACATAAACCTAGGCTATGAGGATGCAGTCTATGATATAATACTACTGCAAAATGATGTCAATACATGAATATGACAATATATGGCTCAAATACAATAGGGAAGCAAAGCTCTAACCCTTAGAAACAATAATACATCAATCCTCCAAGGGATTGGCTGAAATATACAAAATGGAAAAAATGCTGGAGTTGTTGGGAAGCTACTACAACTCAAATCTGGAACTCAATAGAGAAGGATGAAGATGATGAACAATCTGAAGTAAACCTTCTCCAATGGATCTCCAAAGTGGAAGGCTGATCCTTACCCTTGAGATCTCACCCTCCAATCAATCTGCAAACCCTCACTGTAGATACTTCATGAAAATAACGCAGTCACTAAGAGGGACTGCGCAGCGAGTGGAATAGAACACTGTGGCCAAGTGCCAAGATCTGCAAGTCAGCTCTCAAGCTTCCAATATTATCTCCCAAAGAAAGCAAAGATTCTTTCTCTGAAAAATAAGCGATGGAAGAGGTGTTGTGAAATCTCCACTGCAACACCCTACAACACAGTATTATGTTGCTGCAGCAATAACATTGTCCTGGAGGAGGATGCTTTGGCCTTCAGCTAAGAGATGTGGAAAATGAAGAACCAACCTTCAAGAGGCCTCTCAAGAAGGTGAGGAAATCCTAAACAGGAGTTTCCCGGAAATTCTTGCTAAACATCAAAGAATGCACAATGTCTGAATAGACATGAAATCATAAACATATGCATGAATAACAATGGCTCTCCTCCTCTCCATATATAGCAAGTGAAGGGTATCTCTCCATGGGCCCCATCCATTAGGGTTTCCTCCATAAAGGAATATTCCCTCCTCTATCTCTGCACTGTCCCATGTAGTGCTTTCCACCTCATACCCTGTGTTGGTTGACTTGGTCAAACCTCTTTGCAAATGTCTCTTTTCATACATGGGGGTGTGAAATCTAGTTCCATGGCTGATCCCTTTTCATACTAGAGGGATTTGATTTATGTTTTTATTGTCATTAGGCCTCCTTACCCAATTATTCATCTCCTAAATGAATTTAGACAAAAATTAATGTTCCAATTTATTGAAGAAAAATTAGGAACATTACACAACAGAATCTATGCAAGAGTCATTTCAGCCATCCCTTCCTTCTTTTGAGGAAGGGGAAATGTCCATGCACAATTCCATGTGTATGAGTAATCTTGATGGTAAAGAATCTGTTCATGTAAAGCAAGTTTATTTTTCTATTTTTACATGTTCTTTTACCATTTGTATGCAGACCATGACTCCTAAAAGGAGCAATGTATCATGTAAATGTCATGGAAATTGTTGGGCCACTAAGAATTATAAATTTGGCCACTCTCTTTGAATATTATATCACTATCCCTTAATGTCTTAAGAAGGATTATAAGGCAGATTACCTGACAGTATTAAATTGGCTAATGTTTAAAGGGTGTGAGGGAGAAGTAAAACCGAATGAGTCATATATGAAAAGGGGACAAGCACACTTTATAATAAAGTGGGAGTATGTCAAAGGTCTTAACCGAAATAACGAAAGTCTGAAAGGCTCAGAGAAAGGGATATAAGGCAGGACCCACTCGTGTTCGGCACATACGCACATAACAAAGGAACGCACGAGCCATTTCGGGGGGTCACAGATGGTAGGGGGAAGGCAGAAGTCTCCCCCCTCCCGAAATTCTGATGACGTGACATGACTGACACTAGGATTCAAGCGCTCTATAGTGGGGAAAACGGCCGTGGGTTTGAAGCTGTTACGAAGATCACCTTGCGTCCTTCGTGGGCTGGGTCCCAAGGTACAGCTATCTCCACGATCCAACATTAAGGTAAGTCCTAGGACAACTGATACAAGACCAATATCGACATTTAACCTCACGTGCGGTATCCACCTAACCAAATTCTGATACCCAATCACTTGATGCCACGCGTCTCAGTGTCAACATCCTTAGGACGTCAGCGCTACTAAGCTACACCCTGTCATCGTTTCTCGAGATGTTTTCAGCCTGTATAACCTTGTTCCGAGATTTACTGTGGTAAAATACTCTCTTTTTATGGTTACTGTGTAAGAAAAAGCATGAGCGCCCAGTACCAGGTCTACCCAGTCGTTGTCAATCTCCCTACGTCGTTTTCCCTAGAATTATTTCTACTTTGCAGGTATTCCATCCCTTTTATACTATCTGGTTTCCTTTCGTTTTTTAAATTTTTATAATGGTCATGGTTAAAGTCACAGTCAAGAAATCAAAGCTTGAAACTCCCCAAGCCCGTGAATCTAGGGCTGCCCCTGGACCCAAAACTTTCACAGATTTGCAAGTTGATATCCAAGATCCACAATAACCATTTCTCATTAGTAGTGTCAAGCCTGAGCTGTTCTGGAAGCATGTGGAAAATAGAGATAGGTTTCGAGTCGTTTTGTCTGGACTGTATCATCAGATTGCTCACCCTGTCTACCTAGTATTTGAATTCATTTGTTGGCTCCGGGATGCTTACGATGAACGCCGAGGCTTGTTCCTCTCTTATCAAGGGAATAAAATATTCAACATATCCCCCAAAATCATCATAAAAGCTCTTTGCTACCTTACCAATTCGAATTATGTAAGTTTCAATGAAATGACATTGTCTCATCAGTTTTCTAAATTGCCATGGAGGCAACAGAGTGATTTCATCACTGCCATTACTAATTATCAATTCACAACTCTCCCCTCTGCAGATTGAATGCCCCTGAGTTTATTCAAGGAGGACCTTCAGCCTACCCTTGCTCTTATTGCAGGGCTACTAGGTGTGGAAGGGTTCATCCGAGTCTCAAAAGAGTGCATAGTTTTTTTGTGATTAATGTCTCAACCCAATGTCGTCTTAGATATCCCTGGATTTTTGGCCTCAGCCATCGATACTCAATTCTAGGATCTCCCAGATACGGGTCGTTTTCATTTTTGTTCAATGGTCTTTTATCTTTTCCTCTTCCAACATGCCGACAAATTTCAGGGTTTGGGTTTAGAGAAATTCTATAGGATAAACTCTCAGCCAAGACTAGTTTTTGACTGGATTCCTGCATCGCATCAGTTGGCCAATGGGGTGGGTTACTCAAGTTTCCTAAATGATTTCAAGCCCATAACTTATTCTATCATCCATGATTCTCCTCTGCCTAGGATTTTTCCTAAGTAGAAGAAATGGTTGCAGAGCAGTGAAGCCGAAAGCACTGGAGACTGGTATCTTTTTGTTCACTATACTGAAATAAGGGTTTATGGAGCCAAAGTCTCTCCATACCAATTGCCAGTTTTTCTCGCCCGGTGGATCTACGCTTTGGAATACCTCTAGCAGACCTTAAAGGCTGACTAGCTCCACTTCCTCCCCGCAAAAAAGGGGTTCATTCTCAAGCTTCCTACAACCATTGGCCCTTTCGTTGTTAGCTCGAGGCACGCCCTTCTCGTGGTGGAAAATATGATTCAAGGCATGGATTTAAGGCAAGGGAAAGCTTGGCCCTATGATCCAAAAGGAATCATTTCAAACAAAAGGAAGAAGATTAAATCAACCCCTTACAATCATGAAACAAGGCCCTTCATCGAATGGTGAGCTAATCTTGAAACCTAGCCTTTTCTTTCACAGATGGAGATCGATTCATCTGTGATGGGGGAAAAGGCAGATACTGCTTCAACGAGAGAAGCAGAACATAAAAAAGTGGAGGAGGTTGGTGTGTCAGGAGAAGGTTCTCCCCCTTCTAAAAGACAAAGAACCAGGACCAGCGAAGTAGAAGGCATGGGATATGAACAATTGCTGCAAAGTGAAACACTCTATGGGCAACTAGACAGAAGAAAAGTAGGTATCGTAGTGATATGGGACAACACAGCTTCTTCTAACTTCTCAGAAGTCTCGCAAGCCATCTCAGCTAGCAGCTCTCGAGGAGGGAGCAAGAGCAAGATAAGGAACAGAGAAATCTGAGAAAAACACTGGTCTGAGCTGGAAGGATATGTCGATAAATACCATACCAGGTTTTCATCTACTATTGACTTGGATAAAGAAAAACTGGTAATGGCTATGACTGAAGCTATCCTAAACCTAGAGGCTGGTACCACCAGTTACAGAGCCTTGGAAATAGCAATAGATATGTCGCAAGTCCCGCCAATTGACAAGTGCAATTTGTTCCAATTTTTTGGTGACATGTTGAAGGATGAGGTAGTAAGGCTCTCCCTTACTCTGAGAAAACTGCAAACTAAGCATAACCAAGTGATTTAAAATCTCAGAAGGGAGAAGATCAACTCCCGTGCACTTTCAAATGACCTACACAGCCTCCAAGAAGTAGTGAAAGGGAAAGAGAAGGGTAAAACAGACCCCCAGAGCCATCTCATTTCCGAATTGCAAAAGCAGGTTGCTGCCCTGAAACACAAAGTGAATATACTTGGCGCTCATCATGTACAAACTGCCGAGTTAGTCCAGTCAGAAAAAGATAAGGCAAGCCTGGCTGATTCCCTTGCAAAGTAAAGGGAAGAGAAAGCTAAGATTTCAGAGGAGATGGTGGCTCTACAGGGAAGGATGAATGAATTGCAAATAAGCTAGGATATTCATGTGTGTGCTCCACCAGCTCCAGAAGGGACTAGCTTGCTCTCTGAGCAGCTGAATACCACACTAGCCACACTTCAAGCGACAGAAAAACAGGTCTCCATGGCACTCCAGAGGATTAGTGAGCTCGAAGCCCTCCTCGCAGAGAACTCCAAAAGGGTTGCTGCCATGCAGAAAGAGATAGAGGAGGGGAAACAGTAGAAGGCACAATAAGAGAAAACTATCCGAGAGCTCACTAATCGAATGAAAGGAAATATCACCCTCCTAGACGCTAGGCATTTGATTTGGACTGAGATTATCACAGAGGTGAAGAAGCGCTGGGCATTTTTGAATATCATTGAGGAAATGAGGAACTTTATACGCTTGTTCAAAATAATGCTTCATGAAGGAGGTACTGATGCCTCCAATAGGGTCCAAAGTGCAAAGAGGTATATTTCATTTCTAAAAGAGCTATGTCTAGAAGAAGTGGTCAAGCGGGGTATCAGGAGCAGATTCAAGGAAGCTGCGGAGTGTCAGAAGGTGACAGATAAAGAGTCCACATGTAGCATAGCTTTGAACGTCTTGGAAAAGGTGGCATCTAGTTTGGAGCAGTTCGAGGCAAACTGGATAGAGATAACACTTGCAGGACTCCCATCATGCTGGGAGCCTTCCAATGCAGTCCTACAGCCACTATCAGTATACGAGTGCCGAATAAAAGAAGTAATGAACCAGACCAATATACCTTCTGAAAAATCTGCTTGACTCAAAGCCGAAACTATAGTTTCAGTCCTTGGCAAGGAGTTTTCGCTTCTGCATCAAGTGAAGTATAAAATTCCTATTCATGCAAGCTACGACGAACTTACCGAGGTTTACATTAAGGCAGAAGTTTTCACTGCAATGCCTGAACCTGTGGTTGACACCTGGCAGAGGTGTACAAGTTATGCTAGTCTGTTAGCCAACTCTTTTGCAACCGTCGCACCGTCTGCTTCAACCACTGCCTCGACCCTTTCTCACCATTGAAGATATTAACTCATGATTCGGCCCTTGTGGCCTTTATTTTTTATTTTTACTTTTACTTTCAAGTTCCGAGTGAAATTCACAATTCACTCTTGCATTTACTTTCTGTTAGAACAGTTATGATATTTTTTAGAAATGGCCATGAGCCCAAATTGTAAATGATGGGAAATTTTTTATTCTCATCATGAATTTTGATATTTTGATCAAGACTTAAAACTGCCTACTAGCATGCGGAAAAGATATTTTCCCAAAATATTTTTCCGCATATGTTCATTGAAAACTCTATAAAAGCAGTAAGCAGGGACTGATAGAGGGTTCCGGATTTTCAAAAGAACTGATTAAGAAAGAAATATGTATGTATTTTTGTTGGAACTTTGATATTAATGTTGAAGATCCCATTGGGATTCGGTGATAAGGAGTTTTGTTGATACTGGGGATTCTGATATGGGTGCTTCACAGTTTGTAGCTCTTCCTTGTTTTTATAGTGTAAATGTTCATCTCTTCCATTTCCATATTTCTCATATCTGTGTTCTGGAATGCGAGTGCTCATGTGTTTAAATGTGAATTTATCGTTGTTGATACTCATATTTACTCATGTTTAGTGCCTTAAATATGGCTCAGGCAAGATATTCTGTTTCACCTTTCATTTCTACCAACGTTCGTCTGATATTAGCAGCAGTGGAATTCTGTCTTTAAAATTGTTCTCATGTATGGATTCTTATTATTACATAGGACCAGTATATGTGAACATTGTTTTCTAGATTGAAATTCTGTTACAGTTAGTGTCCATTACACTTTCTTACACAGCTATCGCCTCTCTTTTATTAACCTCTGTGAATCATTTTAGAATTCAGCCCCTTTTTCAACATGTTGTCTTAAAATTGCCTGATACATTCACATATCAAAGTTTACTGTCTGTTACTACAGTATTACTTTTGCTGTGTTTAAGTTTGGAAAGTCTTGGTTCCACTTTAGCCAAATATTTCCACTTAATATGTGATAGCATGAGAGCCCCTTTCTTGTCAACCTTTACAAGTTGAACTTTATGCTCCCTGCTAATTAAGATGTCCTAGGCACTATTCTTTGTACAACTCAAGGCTGTCTCTAGGAGTGAAAAAATATTTCTGGTGCCATTGCTGGGGATACGAATTTGAGAAAAGAGAAATCCCTGGGCCTTGAAAATCATTTCATTCACTCTTCATAATAGGTGAGCAAGAAGAGTTGAGAGTTGTAGATCCCTCACCTTGGCGACTCCACTATCATTCATAAGATAAATTTATTTTGTAGTCCTGGCTTCCCGAAAGCCACATCTGAGGTCAAATACATCCCAGTCGAGAACACCTTCGGTGTCTGACCCAGAAAATATTTTACATAAGAGAGGTCGGAGAGAAAGACAGTCAACTCACACATATATTCCTAGATTTTCTTTGGAAGGCTCACCATCCTCCTCCTCCCAAATAGCCCAAGATCAAGGTCCTGACTCCACAGTGAGAACCCTTGATTATGCTTTAGATAACCCCTCTCTTGAAAATATTCAAGTTAAAGACGAAGCTGAATCTATAGATACTACCAGTTTCTTTCTTCATCCTACTCCTGAAGTTGAAGAAGTTAAAGAGGTCATAGAAGTTTCTGCTGTTAACTTTCCAACGTTTCCATCAGCTCCTCAACCCTCTGTTCAATATATACCAATTGTCATACATACTTCTCTTCCAGCACCTCCTCTTACTCATCAAATTCTCCCTCCACCCCCACAACCTCTGATGGCTGTTCTGGGCTTCCTGTTAAACAAATATGCCCCCTTGGGATCGCCTTAGGTATTAAATGACATGCCTCAATATTATTTGAAAATCCTGCCTCGTTTCAATGGGAAAATGATATTGAAGCTCAAAAACACCTGGAAGTTTTCTGTGCCTTTGCAGAAAACTTTAATGTTGAACATCTGGATGTAGTGTTGAGATTGTTTGTCCAGTATTTGGACGGAGAAGCCAGAAAATGGTTCAAAACTTTGGTAGACCGCTCCATTACCAACTGGGAGGAGATGGAAAATGCTTTCATCAAAAAGTTGGGAGAAAATAAAGACCATGGATATTGTTTTATAGAGTTCAGTGCACTTAGGAAAGGAGATAACGAAAGTGTGCTTGAATTCATTAAAAGGTTCAATAAGTTATACTCAAGCCTTCCAGCTAAAATGAAACCTCACTAGACTGCTGCTAAAGTGGTGTTTGTAGCGGCATTTGATTCAGAATTCAGATTCTATCTAAGAGAGAGGAAGTCTGCTACCTTAGATGAGGCCCAGACTGATGCACTAGAGGTGGAGGCTAATTTCACCTCTACGGGAAAATCAAAGGGGAGGTCAGATCAAGATGCTAGGAGAAGAGGAAAAGAAGAGGTATCTACAGCCAGTTAAGACAGAGAGGTGGCTGAAAATAAAATTGAAGAGATGAACAAAATGATCAAAAATATTTTAAGAAAGCTGGTGAAGCTTGAACTTGAAGCCAAGAACTCATTCTCTAAGTCTTTCCAAAATGCTCCAAATAGGGGTTATAATCCACAATAAAGAAAGCCACCTCTACAAATACTACAAAGGGAGCAGAAGGAGCAGCAAGACCAGGTACCACATCCACTGTACCTGGAAGGACAAATGGATGGCCCTACCGTGGACATTCCAGAGGAGCAAGATGATCCATACCTTGCTTATTCAAATAGTGACAAAGTTGAGTGTCCTTTGCAAGAAGGTGATGGAATGGGGATTCCATTGCAAGAAGAAGAAGAAAAGGCTAGAGACACTGAGGATCCAGAGATCGATGATTACTACAAGTAGTTCGTTGACTTCATGCAAGTGCAGTTCCATAGAAAATATGATCTCAGGTCTTCTAGAAAAATAACCCGTACACAAGATCAGGAGGAAGAGGTGCCTAAAAAAGAAACATCTATGCAGAAGGAGACAACGGTGTAGAAGATTGCAGATAAAGGTAAGAGGCCTCGAACCGAGCCGTATGTTCTAATGATCAAATTCCTTCCTCTTCAAAGTTGGCCACTACTCCAAATACCAAGCCTGTGGTGAAAGAAGTCAAGCCTTTAGCTGAAAATAGAGAGTCAAAAGAAAATATAATAGAGAAGTCTTCCTCTGTCTTTAACTTGCAAAAAGAACTTGAGAAAGTCAAAATCCCAGTCCCAGTGACAGAACTACTGAAGAAGCCAGCCTATCATTCTCAGGTCTCCTCTTTTATGCTTCCCTAAGAAGTGGCCCCCATCCCAGATAGTCTGAACCTCCAGGAAGAAAGACCCATGGTCGTGTTTGGTCCCCATGTTGAAGAACTAGATGCTTCGACCCCTCCTTTATATGTGTCATTAGTAATCCATGATTTGTTATTGCATAAATGTATGTTGGATTATGGAGCATCTCATAACCTCTTACCCCTATCGGTGATGGAACAATTGGGGCTGCAAATCACCCGCCCATATAAAGACCTTTACTCTTTTGATTCCAAAAGAGTCAAACGTTTGGGGATGATTAAAGATTTGTAAGTTAATCTAGCCCAAATTCCAGCCAAGAGTGTAGTGATGGATATAGTAGTAGCTGATATCCCAGCTCATTTCGGGATGCTGTTGTCAAGGTCTTGGGGAACGAAAATTGAAGGGTCATTAAAACTGGATCTGACTTATTCTACTATTCCTGTATTTGGAGGGCAAGAAAGGAGACTGTACAAAGAGACAAGGTTCGTAAAGATGGTTAATAAGGTTGACAATTCTGTTAATTCACCGGTATATAGTAAATAAGGTGAGCTCTCATGTCTAATGTTGGAGGAAGAACAAGATTATGCACAGGAGCCATCATTCTGTCAGATTAAGACTGAGCAATCCTCAGAAAATCAGGAAGCCGGAGTTTGGACATTGCATTTTGATGGAGCCAATTCTAAAGAAGGGAATGGAGCTGGGGTGCTCCTGATTTCCCCCACTGGCCAATGGGTTCCATTATCCTTTAAATTGGAATATGAAGCTACAAACAACATAGCCGAGTATGAAGCATTTCTCCTGGGTTTGCAGACAGCAAGGAGTATGAATATTCAGAGCCTGAAAGTGTTGGGAGATTCAGAGTTGGTGGTGAGGCAGGTGAGAAATCAATGTCAGGCTAAACACCCACGATTGAAGGCCTATAGGAATGAGGTATGGGATTTAGTTGACAACTTTTTCTTGGCTTTTAACATTCAGTTCATGCCAAGAGAGCAGAACATAATGGCAGATTCTCTTGCTGTGGCTGCCAGTACCTTTCAGCCACCTCAGAATCCTCTTTTAAGATACGAGATCGAAGTTCATTATCAACCTTCAATCCTCAACAATGTCAAACACTGGCAGGTGTTTGAGGATGAGGATCAAGTAAGAATATTCATGGATACTGTTGGAGAATTCTCCAACATGGAGATAGACGTTGGTGAAGAAGAGACTGAAGACCTTTCTCAAAACAAATGGGAAGAAAGTGTGGCTAGTCATATAGTGATGCAACTCAAAGGAAATATAATACCCAGAGGATTGGTCCCTTTGGAGAGGTTATTCGACAAGAATGACGTCCCATTACAGCCAAGCAAAGTGGTAGAACAAAATCAGGTGGAAGATCTGAATCTTGGCACTGAAACTGATCCAAAAATTGTAAAGTTGTCTAAAAAGGTCCCTGAAGAATATAAAGAAAAATATCATAAATTGTTTCAGACATACAAAGATGTTTTTGCATGGTGTTATCAAGACTTGAAGACTTTTGATATCAGCATCATTCAGCATAAGATTCCTCTAAAAGGAGATGCGAAGCCACATAAACAGAAGCTCAGATAGATTAAACCTCTGCTCCTTCCCTCCATAGAGAAGGAAATCAAGAAGCTATTAAAGGCCAAGATCATCGTACCATTGAGATACTCTGAGTGGGTGGCCAATACGGTCCTAGTTCGAAAAAAGAATGGAGAGATAAGACTGTGTGTCGACTTCCGGAATTTAAATCGAGCATCTCTAAAAGATAATTACCCACTGCCAAAGATGGACCATATATTGCAGAAGGTAGTGGGAGCTTCACGGATGTCAATGATGGATGGATTTTCTGGATACAATCAGGTGGCTATGCTTCCAGAAGATTAAAATAAAACCACCTTCACTACTCCCTGGGGGACATTTATGTATGCTCGGATGCCTTTCAGATTGATCAATGCAGGGGCCACTTTCCAAATGGCCATGGATATTGATTTTGTTGGGGAGCAGGATAAATTCGTAGTGGTTTACCTTGATGAAATCACTGTGTTTTCAAAGGATGATGTAGAGAATATGGAACACTTGCGCAGGACCTTTGAGAAGTGCCGAAGGTATGGTCTCTCTCTAAACCCTCAAAAATCACTGTTTGCATTGGAAGAGGGTAAGTTGTTGGGACACATTGTGACAAAGGATGGGGTAAAAATTTACCCTAAAAGAGTAGAAGTTATAAATGATATATCTTTCCCCAGAAATAAGAAATAGGTTCAAGTATTCCTTAGGCGTATTAATTTCCTGAGAAGATTCATTACAAACTATGCAAAGATAGTTCGACATATAACTAACATGCTCAAGAAGAATAATGAGGTAAAATGGTCTCTTGAGTCATGAGAGGCTTTTAACAGGATTAAAAATGCCTTCGGAGAAGCTCTAGTGTTGGCTGGACTAGATTATGCTAAGCCTGTCATGATATTTTCATTTTCATCGCTTCATACAGTTGCAAAAGTATTATTACAAAAGAATGAAGAGGGGTACGAGCAACCTATTGCCTTCTTCAGTCAGGTGCTCTGAGATGCTGAGTTGAAATACGAAATTCTAGACAAGCGAGCTTATGCCTTGGTAAAGTCCCTCAAGGCATTTTAGATGTATGTTTTGCAGTCCTCCATTACTGCATTTGTACCCACAGCGGCCGTGAATGATATCTTGATTCAGGGAGATAGTGAGGGGAAAAGGGGTAAATGGATTGCAAAGACACAAGAATATGAATTAGAGATATGCCCCACCAAGTTAATTAAAGGACAGGGATTAGCCAAAATCCTATCAGAGTCGAATTCTTAGGCTTTGGGAATAAATCTATCCATGATAGCAAGCGAGGAATCTAAAAAAATAGATGAATGGTGTGGGATAGAAATAGCTACACAGAAGACTCATATGAAGTATCTCCTCAGTCCGTGGTACAAGGAAATTGTAGAATATCTTCTGACTCTTAGATGCCCCCCTAGCTGTGACAAAAAAAAGTATAGAACATTGAGGCTGAAGTCACATAAATTCATTGTAGCCAACGACCGGTTGTATTGGAGAGACCCTTCAGGCATCTTGCTCCTATGCCTTATTGAAAATGAAGTGGAGGAGATAATGGCAGAGTTCCACGAAGGCATCTGTGGATGTCACTATAGCTGGAGAGCCACTTCCCAAAATATTTTGAAAGCTGGTTTCTTCTGGCCCAAGCTCTTTGGAGATGTTTTTTCTCAGTTCAGAGCCTGTGAAAAATGTCAAAAATTCGCAGAAAGGCATAAGTTTGCACCCTTGCCCATGATCCCTGTACACATAGATGAACCGTTCCAGCAGTGGGGAATTGATTTTATTGCCGAAATTAATCCTGCATCAAGTGGAAAACATAAATGGATATTAATAGCTACTGACTATTTCACCAAATTGGTGGAGGTTGTATCAGCAAGGAATGCAATAGACACAGTAGTGATAAAATTTATGGAAGAAAACATTATCTCCAGATTCGATTGCCCTGCCAAGATTGTTACAGACAATGCACAAGCTTTTAAGTCTGCTAAGTTCATTAGTTTTTGTCAGCAATATAACATTGTGTTGGGACACTCGACCGCCTACTACCCACAGGGGCATGGTTTAGCAGAGTCTTCAAATAAAGCTTTGGTAAGAGCACTAAAGAAAGCCATTAATGAAAATCAGAAAAATTGGGATTCCCAGTTCAAATTTTCGTTATGGGCGAATAGGATCACTAGCAAGAGATCAACGGGGAAATCTCCATATGATTTGGTATATGGTAGAGCAGCACTCTTTCCCATACAATTGGCTTTACCACTAGCTAGGTTCATGCAAGAATGCCAGGAGGAGCCGAATGATATTACCAGGAGGATGAACCAGCTAGTAGAACTGGAGGAGACATGAAATTAGGTGAATCAGAGGTTGACCGAATATCAGGAGAAAATGAAGGACATCAACATGCCAAAGACAAAAAGATGCAGGTTGGAGACTTGGTTTTGAGATGGGACATACGAAGGGCCGAAAAGGGAAAGCATGGTAAATTTGATCCGTTATGGTTCGGTCCCTTCAAAATTGTTGAAAAAGGAGGAAAAAACACCTTCAAGCTTGAGAATCTACAGGGTGACTTGCTTGATGCCCCTATGAATTGGAAATTCTTAAAACCCTACTTCCAGTTTTGATTATGGCTGAAAGGGTATAATGTATTATACTGTACATTATTTAGCTATTTTTTTTTAATGATGTTTGTTTTGAAGTATCATGAGGAAGAAGGAAAGGTGATAAGGAGCCATGTCCACACAAAAGAGGTTAACAGGTGGTCTGCGAAGTTCTCGGCACGTTTGAGGACAAACGTGCCATCCCTAGATGGAGCCAATGTTGATTATATCATTATCCATTAATGTCTTAAGAAGGATTATAAGGCAGATTACCCGATAGTATTAAATTGGCTAATGTTTAAAGGGTGTGAGGGAGAAGTAAAATCAAATGAGTCATATATGAAAAGGGGACAAGCACACTTTATAATAAAGTGGGAGTATGTCAAAGGTCTTAACCAAAATAACAAAAGTATGAAAGGCGCAGAGAAAGGGATATAAGGTGGGACCTGCTTGTGTTCGGCACATACGCACATAAAAAAGGAATGCATGAGCCATTCTGGGGGGTCACAGATGGTAGGGGGAAGGCAGAAGTCTCCCCTCTAGAATTCTGATGACGTGTCAGGACTGACGCCGGGAGTCAAGCGCTCTGCGGTGGGGAAAATGGCCGTGGGTTTGAAGCTGTTATGAATATCACCTCACGTCCTTCGTTGGTCGGGTCGCAAGGTACAACTGTCTCCACAATCCAACGGTAAGGTAAGTCCTAGGACAACTGGTACAAGACTAGTATCGGAATCTAACCTGATGCATGGTATCCACCTAACCGAAGTCTGATACCCAATCACCTAATGCCATGCATCTCAATGTCAACATCCTTAGGACGTCAACCCTACTAAGCTACACCCTGTCATTGTTTCCCGAGATGTTTTCAGCCTATATAACCTTGTTCCGAGATTTACTGTGGTAAAATACTCTCTATTTACGGTTACTATGTAAGCAAAAGCGTGAGCGCCCAGTACCAGGTCTGCCCAGTCGTTTTCAATCTCCCTGCATCGTTTTCCCGAGCATTATTTCTACTTCGCAGGTATTCCATCCCTTTTATACTATCTGGTTTCCTTTCATTTTTTAAATATTTGTAATGGTCATGGGTAAAGTCACAGTCAAGAAATTAGAGCTTGAAACTCCCCAAGCCCGTCAATCCAGGGCTGCCCCTGGACCCGAACCTTTCACAGATTTGTAAGTTGATATCCAAGATCCACAATAACCATTTCTCATTATTAGTGTCAAGCCCGAGTTGTTCTGGAAGCATGTGGAAAACAGAGATAGGTTTCGAGTCGTTTTGTCAGGACTGTATCATCAGATTACTCCCCCTATCTACCTAGTGGTTGAATTAATTTGTTGGCTCCGAGATGCTTACGATGAATGCCGAGGCTTGTTCCTCTCTTCTCAGGGGAACAAAATATTCCGCATATCCCCCAAAATCATCAGAAATGCTCTTTGCTACCCTACCAGTTCGAATTATGTCAGTTTCAATGAAATGACACTGTCTCATCAGTTTTCTAAACTACCATGGAGGAAACAGAGCGATTTCATCGCTGCCATTACTGATTCTCAATTCACAACTCTCCCCTCTGTAGATTCAGTGCCCCTAAGTTTATTCAAGGAGGACCTTCAGCCTACCCTTTCTCTTATTGCAGGGCTACTAGGTGTGGAAGGGTTCGTTCGAGCCTCAAAAGAATGCATAGCTTTTTTGTGGTTAATGTATCAACCCGGTGTCATCTTAGATATCCCTGGCTTTTTGGGCTTAGCCATCCAGACTCAATTCCAGGATCTCCTAGATACGGGTCGTTTTCATTTTTGTTCAATGGTCTTTTATCTATTCCTCTTCCAACATGCTAACAAATTTGAGGGTTTGGGTTAAGAGAAAGTCTATAGGATAAACTCTCAGCCAAGACCAGTTTTTGACTGGAGTCCCGCATCGCATCAGTTGGCCAATGGGGTGGATTACTCAAGTTTCCTAAATGATTTCATTCCCATAGCTTATTCTATCATCCATGATTCTCCTCCGCCTAGGATTTTTCCTGAGCAGAAGAAATGGTTGCAGAGCAGTGAGGCTGAAAGCACTGGAGACTGGTATCTTTTTTATCACTATACTGAAATCAGAGTTTATGGAGCCGAAGTCTCTCCATACCAATTGCTCGTTTTTCCCACCCAGTGGATCTACACTTTGGAATACCTCCGACAGACCTTAGAGGCTGACCAGCTCCACTTCCTCCCTGCAAAAAAGGGGTTCATTCTCAAGCTTCCTACAACCATTGGCCCTTTCGTTGTTAACTCGAGGCACACCCTTCCCATGGTGGAAAATCTACTTCAAGGCATGGATTTAAGGCGAGGGAAATCTTGGCCCTATGATCTGAAAGGCATCATTTGAAACAAAAGGAAGAATTTTAAATCAACCCCTTATAATCATGAAACAAGGCCCTTCATTGAATGGCGAGTTAATCTTGAAACCTGGCCTTTGCTTTCACAGATGGAGACCGATTCATCTACGACGGGGGAAAAGGTAGATACTGCTTCAATGAGAGAAGCAGAACATAAATAGATGGAGGAGGTTGGTGTGTCAGGAGAAGGTTCTCCCCCTTCTAAAAGATAGAGAACCAGGACCAGCGAAGCAGAAGGCATGGGAGACGAATAGTTGCTGCAAAGTGAAACATTCTACGGGAAACCAGATAGGAGCAAAGTAGGTATCGTAGTGATACAGGATAGCACAGCCTCTTCTGACTTCTCAAAAGTCTCGCAAGCCATCTCAGCTAGCAGCTCTCGAGGAGGGAGCGAGAGCAGGATAAGGAACAGAGCAATCCGAGAAAAACACTGGTCTGAGCTAGAAGGATATGTCGATAAATACCATACCAGGTTTTCATCTACTATTAACTCGGACAAAGAGCAACTGTTAATGGCTATGACTGAAGCTATCCTAAACCCAGAGGCTGGTACCACCAGTTACAGAGCCTTGGAAATAGCAATATATATGTCGCAAGTCCCGCCAATTGACAAGTGCAATTTGTTCCAATGTTTTGGTGACATGCTGAAGGATGAGGTAGTAAGGCTCTCCCTTACTCTGAGAAAGCTAAAAACTAAGCATAACCAAGTGATTGAAAATCTCAGAAGGGAGAGGATCAAATCCCGTGCACTTTCAAATGACCTCCACAGCCTCCAAGAAGTAGTGAAAGGGAAAGAGAAGGGTAAAGCAGACCCCTAGAGCCATCTCATCACTGAATTGCAAACGCAGGTCGCTGCCCTGAAAGTGAATATACCTAGCACTCATCATGTACAAACTGCCGAGTTAGTCCAGGCAGAAAAAGATAAGGCAAGCCTGGCCAATTCCCTTGCAAAAGAAAGGGAAGAGAAAGCTAAGATTTCGGAGGAGATGGTTGATCTATAGGGAAGGATGAATGAATTGCAAATAAGTTGGGATACTCATGTGTGCGCTCCACCAGCTCCAGAAGGGACTAGCTCACTCTCTGAGCAGCTGACCACCACATTGGCCACACTTCAAGCGATGGAAAAATAGGTCTCCACGGCACTCCAGAGGATCAGTGAGCTTGAAGCCCTCCTTGCAGAGAACTCCAAAAGGGTTGCTGCAATGCAAAAAGAGATAGAGGAGGGGAAACTGGAGAAGGCACAACAAGAGAAAAATATATGAGAGCTCACTAATCTAATGAAAGGAAATATCACCCTCCTAGACGCTAGGTGTTTGATTTGGACTGAGATTATCACGGAGGTGAAGAAGCGCTAGGCTTTTTTGAATATCATCGAGGAAATGAGGAACGTTGTACGCCTGTTCAGAAGAATGCTTCATAAAGGAGGTACTGATGCCTCCAACAGGGTCCAAAGTGCACAGAGGTATATTTCCTTTCTAAAAGAGCTAAGTCTAGAAGAAGTGGTCAAGCGGGGTATCAGGAGCAGATTCAACGAAGCTGCGGAGTGTCAGAAAATGATAGATAAAGAGTCCCCACGTAGCATAGCTTTGAATTTCTTGGAAAAGGTGGTAGCTAGTTTGGAGCAGCTCGAGGAAAAATAGACGGAGATAACACTTGCAGGACTCCCATCATGCTGGGAGCCTTCCAATGCAGTTCTACAACCATTATCAGTATATTAGTGCCGACTAAAAGAAGTAATGAACCAGACCGATATGCCTTCTGAAAATTTTGCTCGACTCAAAGCCGAAACTATAGTTTCAGTCCTCAGGAAGGAATTTTCACTTCTGCATCAAGTGAAGTATAAAATTCCTACTCATGCAAGCTATGACAAACTTACCAAGGTTTACATTAAGGCAGAAGTTTTCACTACAATCCCTGAACCTGCAGTTGACACCTGGCAGAGGTGTACAAGTTATGCTAGTCTGTTAGCCAGCTCTTCTGCAACCGTCGCACCGCCTGCTTTAGCCACTGCATCGACCCTTTCTCACCATTGAAGATGTTAACTCATGATTCGGCCCTTGTGGCCTTTAGTTTTTATTTTTACTTTTACTTTCAAGTTCCGAGTGAAATTCAAATTTCACTCTTGCATTTACTTTCTGTTAGAACAATTATGATATTTTTTATAAATGGCCATGAGCCCGAATTGTAAATGATGGGAAATGTTTTATTCTCATCATGAATTTTGATATTTTTATCAGGACTTAAAACTGCCTACTAGCATGTGGAAAATATATTTTCCCAAAATATATTTCCGCATATGTTCATTGAAAACTCTATAAAAGCAGTAAGCAGGGACTGATAGAGGGTTCCAGATTTTCAAAATAACTGACTAAGAAAGAACTCTGTATGTATTTTTGTTGGAACTTTGATATTAATGTTGAAGATCCCATTGGGATTCGGTGATAAGGAGTTTTGTTGATACTAGGGATTCTGATCTGGGTGCTTCACAGTTTGTAACTCTTCCTTGTTTTTATAGTGTAAATGTTCATCTCGTCCATTTCTATATTTCTCATATCTGTGTTCTGGAATGCGAGTGCTCATGTGTTTAAATGTGAATTTATCATTTTTGAGACTCATATTTACTCATGTTTAGTGCTTTAAATATGGCTCAGGCAAAATATTCTGTTTCACCTTTCATTTCTACCAACGTTCTTCTGATATTAGCAGCAGTGGATTTCTGCCTTTAAAATTGTTCTCATGCATGGATTCTTATTATTACATAGGCCCAGTATATGTGAACATTGTTTTCTATATTGAACTTCCGTTACAGTTAGTGTCCATTACACTTTCTTACACAACTATCGCCTCTCTTTTATTAACCTCTTTGAATCATTTTAGAATTCAGCCCCCTTTTCAACATGTTGTCCTAAAATTGTCTGATACGTTCACATATCAATGTTTACACTCTATTACTACAGTATTTCTTTTGTTGTGTTTAAGTTTTGAGAGTCTTGGTTCCACTTTAACCAAATATTTCCACTTAATATATGATAGCATGAGAGCCCCTTTCTTGTCAACCTTTACAAGTTGAACTTTATGCTCCCTGCTGATTAAGATGTCCTAGGCACTAGTCTTTGTACAACTCAAGGTTGTCTCTGGAAGTGACAACACCCTTGATGTGCAAAGGGAGATTTATTTTCATGATGGGTGTTTCCCAAAGGCACCAAATATATCTCACCTTTCCTGCAATAATGAGATGACTTGGGCAGCAAGTAAGTGGTGGGAAAACCACTTACCACATCTTGGTTTGATGTAGGTAGGGGATGTTGTGCGCTGGTTCCACATGTGGGACTATGATCCACCTCCATGTACACATATTTTTGTTTGTTTGTACATTGTCTTGATCCCCTATATTGATGATGTACTTGTACTTTTCATAGGGATGAATGGAGGAAGGAAGGGAGGCATGCATGTGCCCTATGGGATGGCTACACTCCCTGTACTTAATGTTTTGTATTTCAAGTAGGGCATTGGGAAAACCATGGTTGTTTCATGTGATTCATTGTTACCTTATGGGAGGAGTTGTTTTCACCTCATGAGGACATTGTTGGGACAAGTCATGGATGGATGGATTGGTGATCACTTAGCTTATAAGAGAAGCTTATCCTTTGTTTGTGACACCAATGGAGGAGGAGATGAGTTGCAGCACTCACCTTATCAGTTGCTTGAGGACAAGCAACATTTTGGATGGGAGGACTGTAATATTCCTAATTAGCCCAAGCTAATAGGAATATTCCTTTATGTTTTCATTTTCTTGTTACAAGAATAAAATTGTAAAGGAGGACAAATTAAACTCCTTAAATAGCAAAATAAATCAATGCCCATGTGAACAAGGCTAAATCTGGGCTGCTTTAATAAAACCCCCTCATGTATGAAAAGGGATTGTGACAATTGACTGGGTCAACAGGACCAAATCTACAGTGCTTTCCAGATGCAATGTACCTAGATGAACAACACAGATCTAGTTGGAGGGTTCCAATGTGAAAGGAGCTAAACCTTTGAGATGGTTTAGGGTTTTGCAAGTCCTTCATCCTATAAATGAAAGAGGAGAGCAGCATGAGGGGGGTTGTTGAACATATTGTATTGAAAGGATTTGTTTGTTTAGATGCCTCTCATTCTCTGTCTATTTAGCTAAGAATAGTGTTTTTTAGCACTGGGTGTTCCTGATCGGGAATCCCATCTCTTTCCTTGAGAGGCCTCTTGGAAGAGTCTTGCATTTCTTGTCCACTATCAGGAATTTGGCCAAGCTTCTTCTTCCAATTACAACTTAGATCCTATTGAGGGTTTGGTTTTCCTTGTGAGCAACAACAAGTGGAGGCTAGATCTATTCAGATCTAGGCCATACTAGTGCCTCTTTTAAGTGGGAAAGAATTCTATCCCATTGGCAAGAGTGTATTGGCTGATTGGATCTCCAGATCCATACCTTGGCATCAAGCCAAAGTCTACATCAAGCCTACAACGCAGTGTATATCCCTGGACTGCGTTATTTTTCAAGTGAGAAGCTGCAGGGTGTTTGGCAACTATTTGGAGGAGAGATCTCTGGTGTAAAGGAGCCTTCCTTACACTGTGGTTATCCATGGATTAGCCATCTAATCCATGTATGTTACAGATCTGATCTATTCATTAATGTATCTGCTTCAGAATTTTTGAATCATTCTGCAGATCTGCTGCAGTAGATCTCAGATCTACTCTGGTGCTTTCATGTTTTGCTGAAAACCCCAAGGGGTCTAGTGTATATATCTGATATAGATCTAATATTTTGTACACAGATCTATCCTAGATCTGAGTTTTAACCTAGAACTACTGTTTACTCATAAAAATAATGCTGTCAAGGCTTTGCAGTGAAATACATTGTTGCAACACCTCTTTTAGAGGGCTTTTATCCATAAAAGTCTCTTTCTTTCTCCTGTACATTGATTGGGATATACTGTAAATCTGATTTATCATTGTATAAGCTATTTTTAATTGTCATATTGGCCTACTACTACTGCTATCTAAAACTGCGTTATTTTCTGGGCAATGTTCTTTTGTATTGTTGCAGTCCCTTCTTTGGGTAGTTTTCAGGCCTTCCTAGGTGTGGGAGATCTGTTTAACCCACCTGTTAGGGTCCCGTGATTTGGATGATTGGAAAGCCAAATGACTGTGTAACACAAAACCAATTTTTGGAGCCCAAGGACCTAGCCTTCCTGGACTCAGAGAGGGCTCTCTCTATTTGTGTAAGGGATATCTGTGTGTTTGCTTATTGTGTTCTTGATTTTAGGCTAGTTATGAAGTAGGTTTTTAGTTTTGGATTTTAGGTTGGGAGGGATGAACTAATCAAAGAATAAGATAGGTAAAAATATTTCAGATCAACTGGGCTATGGGGTCGAAAAGGTCAAGAAAGCTTTCAGGTGGTGATACAAGGTTGTTGAAGGGCCGATTTGAGCGAGGTAAAATGGATCTTTGGGTAAAATGGAGTGGGATGGACATTAAATTTATGAAGAAAAAAGGATTTCAAACATAAATAGTTTAATAGCTGACATAAACATGGTAGGGAAAACCATTAATCATGAGAGATGTAACTATAAACTGATCAATGCATAGAAATAAACATTCAAGCCATGCATAGAGATATATGAATCTCTAAATTTAGGAAATGGCTATCAGACTTTGGGGAAATACATTTAAGACAAACAAACAACTCAAATCACTATGAGGAAATGCCTAAGCATAGTATTTCAAGCTATTGGGCACTTTGAAGCAAGATTGCATAGTTTTAGGCAAAGGGCAAGATCAATACAAGACCTCCTTGGTTCAACAAATGACAATCTAATCAATCAAAGAAAGGTTTCAGAGGTGGAGCTATGACTAGCCATGAGTAAGCAGGGTATACCGTGAATCATACTTAGCATGCATAAAACCATAAATGAAACAAAGAAAACAATATTCTTCAGTTATCAAAGAGAAATCAAGGATTCTTTGATATGACTAAGAAGGAAGAAAACATAGAAGCTATTAAGAAACATGAAATTTGAGGTGCCTCCAAGGGCATGTCTCAAATCTATTCTCTATTGTCTTATAGCAAGAAAGAACATGGAATTATGAATGAAAACTAAGAAGCATAACAGAGAGGGACACTATACCATTTTACCAAGTCAAGGAATCCAACAACAGACCTCCTTCATCATCCAAAAACATTCAAGAAACTATCCAATGCATGAGACAAGTGTTTCTTCCAAGCTTGTATAACCATATATTGCTTCTATTCTTCAAGTTCAGCCTTGTTTACAATGAAAGCCTTTGGAATATATAGGCCAAAGTGAGAAAAACCTCCTAGTTCAACTTGCAATCTCATTGGCCTATCCAAAATATCTGATTTTGTCCTTGAGGCTTTGCAAAGCTCAAGGCACAAAATAGCCAATAAAATATCTCAAAAATGCTAAAAAAGGAAAATATATTGACTTTTCATAACTAATCATGCAAAAAAATAGCTAAACGCACATGAGGAAAAGTCACTTTAGAAAGGTTCATTTTTTACAAAAATACTTAAGAAATATATCAGCAGAAAGTCCTCTGACTTGCCGGCAACTTTTGGAGGCCTTCCCGATGTCGAAACGAGGCCCGTGATGGCTTGTTGGAAAGCTCTGAAAGGATGTTTTCTTAAAATTCTTATTTTTCTCCAAAATAAATAATAAAAGTCCATCAAAAACTAACTTGTCTGTAAAAACCCAAAAAATAGACCTTGCCGATAAACGGGGCAGAGTGTAGAAAAAGTGAGTGTTTTTTGCCATTTTGGGGGAGCAAATCATCTTCAAATGATTTGAAAATCACTGAGTATATGACCCTAAAATTATGGCATCCAATGATAGCATTTTCATCCTTTTAAGATGCCCCAAACAGAAATGGCGATGCCCAGGATTTTGGGCAAAAACCCAAAAATGACAAAAAACCAAAACTTGTTGAATTTCGCCCAATTTTGGCAAGCATGACCCTCAAGGGTTTTCATAAACATGCTATGAAGATGAGGCCAAAATTTGGAGCTTTGAGGTATATTTCTTCAATTTTGGTGCCGGGCGCCTCCTTTGAGCTTCCTTGAGTTTTTCCTGTGTGGCCTTCAATTTCCGTTGGGCGAATTGATTGAGTTTCTTATAGTGCTCGGTCATCCTCCGTTGAAGGTCCAAATCTCTATTGGCCTTCTCCAAATTCTTTTCCAAGTGATCATTTACCCTCTCAAGCCATGCTTCTCGATTTTTCTCTATCTCTTGGGTGAACAATGTAGTGAGAGGAGTAGATCGGAGAAGGGCAGCTTCTTCCTCCTTTTGCTTCTCAAGGGCTCTTTCGAGCCCCATGGTTCTTGCGCTCTTTTTCCTGGGCTGATCTTCATCTTCGCTCTCATCGAACTCACCCATGAGTTCTTCCAATCTAACTTGTGCCTTGGAGGCCTCTTTTTTGTATTTGATGGCCCGTGTCTCATGTACCGCCATGTGGACACTCATTTGTCTATTTTGAATTTGCAAAAAGTGATTGAAGTTTCTAGCCCTCTCTAGATCTGCCCTCAAAGCATCAATTTGGATTTCTCTATTGATCAAGAGAGTTTCGAGGATTCGGGCCTCATTGTCGCTATCATCACTTTGGATTTGAATTAAGTCGAAGTCCCTCTCCTTTTCATGGCTACTTTCTTCTTTCTCCTTTCCCTTGCTTTGGGTGGATCTCTTGGTCTTCTTCCTCTTGGGAAATTTGACAATGGGTTGCTTGGGAAATTTCCTTTTGCTTCGGAGGGCCCTAGTAACATTTGGAGTTATAGTTTTAGGCACCCTTTTCCTTGATTTCCAAGGCTTGGCAACTTTTGGAGAAGAGAGCATGGCCCCTTGCCTAGGAGAGGCGGCTAGCACATGCTCTATTGGCTCTTTGCCCTTGTTACTTTCCTCATCATTCTTGCCACTGCTTTGAGTTTGCTCATGGCGTTTCTCTTCATCACTATGCTGTATATTATCACTATGTTTTTCTTCATGAGGCTGCCTTTCCTCACTGTGCTGCACCTCTTCATCATGCTGCTATTCTTCTTCATGAGGCTGCCTTTCCTCACTATGCTACACCTCTTCATCATGCATGTTGTTCTTCCTCATGAGGCTGCTTTTCCTCACTGTGCTGCACTTGTTCATCGTGCTGCCCTTCCTTATCTTGCTGTTGTTCATCATCATGTTGCTGCCCATATTCATGCTGCTCTTCCCCTTGCTCTTCTCCCCCTTGCTGCCCTTCTTCATCATGTTGTTCCTCCCCTTGCTGCCATGTTTCGTCATGTTGTTCCTCCTCTTGCTGCCCTGTTTCATCACGCTGTTCCTCCTCTTGCTCATGCTCTTCTTCCTCATCATGCTCTTCTTCTTGTTCAATGGGAAATTTGAGTTTCTTGGGAATGGGCTTGCTTGAAGAAGGCGAAGGATGGTGAGTGGAAGGTGAAGGAGATGTATGAAATGAAGGGATAGTGGCGAAATCTGGATGTGTAATGAAAGTATCCCAAGATATTTCCTTTTTCTCAAGATGATGAAGAATGATAACCTTGATACGGGAGTGATGGAAGAGGCAGGCTGTCTGCTGAGAAGGATGTTTTTTCTGAACAGTGGAGGCCATTTTCTCAATACTTTTATGGAGGAAGAAAGGGAGATTTAAAAATTTGGCTCTTGTGAAATGCATGAGCAACCGGACATGGTAGGCATAGACCCGAGAGAATCTTCCCTCGCAAGTGAAGTATTTCACGATTATCTTCATTAGGGGAGCATAACTAGTCAACAGATATGAGAAGGGAAATATGGATGGACATGTATCTCTATGCTCAGGCTTCAAAAAAGGTTTGTACTGTTCTGAGTCTAGGTGGCTTTGTTTAAAACACTTCTCTCTGACATAAGGGATTTTGGTGGCCTTGGAAATGGACCTAGGAGAGAACTTAAAATCCAAGCCTGCCGGCTGAAAGTGCTTCTATTGAAATATCAAAGCACAAATATGTGTCAAAGGGGAATAACTTTTCACCTTCTGCACCCTTTGAAAAAACTCTAGACACCCAACCTCATGAAAGTTAAACAGGACTGATGGATGAGCATTTACCTCTTCAGTTGAAACAGGCTCAAACCTCCTGTGAAGGCCACTCCTACTGTCTTGCCTGGGAGGAATTTTGTTTTGAATGTTCTTTGCAAAACCAAGCTGTCTCAAATGGCCCTTGAAATGTTTTTCAACCACACCCCTGTTCTCCTTATCAGTCAATGTTTTGTCTCTTTTATTCCAAACAACAAGTATTTGTCAAAATGAAAAAAACTCAATCTTATCACTGTGCTTGGGCAAGGTATTTAAAAGAGGTATTTGTGAATTTCTTGTTAGAACAAGGATCTCCTTATGTTTTGACAGAAACAAGACACCCTTCCCCCAAACAAAACTCTTCTGCTGTTTCACTGGCTTCTATACAAAGGTAGACAAAAACATCCTCAACTGATTTTGAAAAATCTTTTAACACACTCTATTTTTTGGATTATGGAGGCTGTACAGATTTGGCTATTTCATTACACAGAGAGTACCTTTTCAAAATGACAAGGCTTTCAAATTATGATCACTGTTTTTCCCCTTATAAACACTGTTTTCACCTTATAAACACCGTTTCACCTTAGATTTTGCAGACAGGGCTTAATTTTGTTTTTACCACTGCTAGGACACCTTCAGCAATTATGGGATCTCTGCTCAACACAGGAAGAAAAACATCTTTCTACACTGAATTTGGGACCTTCAAACATAGATTTTGCTTTTTTGAACTATGGTAGCTGCACAGAGTTTGCTGTCTCATAACATAAAAAAGGAATTTTTATTCATCTACCCAGCCTTCATCCTTTAGAACCATACTCCTTCACTATCATTATTTTTGAAAAACAATAAAGGTTTCTTAAGACTGTTTCAACACTTTCCTCTATCACTTGAAATGGTCTGTGTCATTTAGAGCCCTAACCAACTTTGTTTTTGATCAAAACCCCTACCCTCCTTATCACTATTTCTTGTCTTGTGAAAATAACCTTGTCATCCCTTTAAGATTTCAAAAAATTAGCAATAAGCATGGAGAATACCTTGAAATAAGGCTTATGGCCTTGGTCGATTGCTTGAGTAGCTTTAGAGCTTGTTAGAAGGCAAAAGGAGTGAGCGGCACGTTCATAGGAAAAAATGTCGCACAGTGGAGAGGTGTCGGGTCGGCCTTTGGGCAGTTGTTGACTGGCACTACAGGCGTGCCGCACGTCGCTACAGGTGCGCTGCGTGGTCGTTACAGCCCTTTATAATTTCTCTTCCAAACGCACTGCGCGCTTTTCCAAGTGCGCCGCACAGGCTTTAAGCCTTAAAAAAAAAACTCTGAAATTTTCTTGAAGTCTCGTTTCTGTCCAGTGAGTAGCCAGGGGAAAACGTTGTATGCGTTTGAATTTGCAAAATGAGACTTTGCCAACAATCTCTTCACCTTTATAGTCGAAAAATCCAACCACCTTTTGAAATTTCTTTGTGAGGGTTTTGGAGGCCTTTTGAAAAGGCTTTTGGTTTTAAACAAAACATGAAGCACTGCTTTTGTCACTTTATTATCTTTAAAACATCACAAAAGAAAATATTTGACCAGGACTCCTAAAAGTGTTGTGGATGATACTTTTGAAAATATTCATATATATGGCCCTTTTCAAAGTAAGGAAACCATCTTGAAAGCCAAAATCTCTCTCAGTGTTTTCTCATCAAGGCAATACTCTTTTCACTGTTTACCTATTTTTTATTTTTAAAGGAGCGCTGCTTAAGAGTCAAATCAAATCCTTTTGATGCATCCTTTGCCATATCCTAGGAGGAGATGATTTACAACTCTAAACTTACTTTGAAAATCTGGACTCTATTGATTATGCCCATTGTGAAGTTGATCAAAACTACAAGGCGCCCTTTGAGATTTTCTTTTGACTTTGGGTGAAGAAACTCATTTGTACTCCCGAGATTTTACCTATATCTGTTTATCAAGGAAAAAAGGCCTTTGTTTGTGACAGTGGCATGTTTTATTTCTTTGAATGTTGTTCCTGAACTTAAAACACATGCCATACCCTTTTTTCACACATACTGTCTCTATGTTTTTTATTTGCAAAGTCCCCTTGAGAAGCAAGGCTTAGGCTACCTTCTTGTCAATTTTGATGAGTTTTTGAAAAATATCTTCATAGACAGGAAAAGCAAAGTTTCTTTGAATCATCAACACATCATTCCTTGGCCATCTGCTTAACAACATTTCTCCATTCATAATAATCCAATTAGTTTCACACTGTATTTCAATTCTGTGTTTTAACAATGAAACTCATGTAAGCACCCTTTTAAAACACCACTGCTTTCCCTCTGTTTTTAACACCATTTTTCTATTCATAAGCCTTCACTTGTCTCCCACTGCACTTAAACTCTACTTTTCAATTAGTGCAAACCTATAATCAATCTTCGAAACACCACTGTTGTGTTAGTGGTTTTGAATCTTTTGGAGACAAGGTGTTAAACAAGTTTTTCAAGCAGTTTTCATCATTGTTAGCTTTTTTCCCTTTAAATGAGGCCATACCTCTATTCCTAGCCCTCTGCTTATTAGATGAAGGAGGCCTTTATCACATTGCCAAACCCTCTGCTTGTTAAATGAAGGAGGTTTTACAATAAGTGACCCAACCCTCTGCTCATGTTTGGAGGAGGTTTTCTCAGTCATTCAACCCTCTGCTCATGCTTGGAGGAGGTTTAACACAGTGATGTCATTTCATCTACTTTCAAGCAGTGTCATCTTCCCTTTCACTGCCTTTTGACTGTGTTTGCAGGAGCTTATTGAAATAACTCTCTGTCTAGTACTTGCATCCTAGGCTCAAAACCACATGAGAAGCAGTTGTCTTCTCATGTTAAGTTTAATAATGTCTTCTAGAACACTGGTACACTTTTTCTCTGTAAAAAGACATTGAAACACTGTAAATCCACCTGATATCAGTTTGACTTGTGGCATATGCACTGCTGAGACATCAAGGCTTGTTAGTGGCGCAACCTAATGGTGTAATCAAGCTTTATTTGCAGAATAGGAAGGTCATCTAGGACTGGTTGATATTAGATAGAGGTTCTTTTGGCTTTAGGATAGTTTTCCAAGGGAGGAATGCCTAAAGCGCCACTACCTAACTTAAGGGAGACTTTTAGGACAAATTTGGAGTATTCTCTTTGGAGCTGATGGACAAGTTTGTATGACTGAGGCTAGATAGGGCTTGAAAATTAGGTTTTATATCATCATGGGCTGATTTTAAAAGGTAGGAGGGAAAAAATGTTTATGGGTGTTTTCTAGCTAGAAAATTTGACATATTGGAGATCAGCTGCTAGAAAACTTGGCTTTAACAACTAGTCATCATCAACGTGTGAAAAATATTGATGACTAACACCACCTAGAAAGATTTGTTTCTGATCTCCTCTTGGATTTAGGACTTAGATACTCAGATCTAAGGGATCCAAGGGATGATTTCAAGTGCTTTAGCAGCCATTCCTGAAAAATGCATTTTTCAGGCATGCCTTGCTAGCAATCCCAATTTGGGGATATTAGAATATTTCTCTGATTGATATTTCTGCTATTGTTCTTTTTATTGAAGTGGTCATGCTTTACCTATGAATTTTCTTTGTTCTCTTGTTGAGTGACAGAATGTTGTAGGTTGGATTTAGCTGCATTTAGATAGCTTGGTGATGAATACTGAGAGGATTCTCTGATATATCCAAGACCCATCTTTACAAAAGGAGAGCGTTGAACCTTGATAATTTCATCTAAGGTTTCAGTTCCTTTAGCAAATCTAAGATTTAAAGTTTTCTCTTTCTCAATTTCCTTTCTTAGACTTACTATTTCACATTGTAATTTCTCATTGTGCTTCTCCTTTTTTTGTAGTTTGATTCTTTAGAGTATCTATGGAAATTTTGTTTTCTTCCAAACGTATTTTGAGCTGAATAATTTCTTCAAGAAAACCATTTTCTTCTAGTGCATCCATAAAGGTATCTTTAGCCTCACTAGATTCTTTTTCAAAAGCCATGAGTAGTCTAACATCTTGATCAGATTCTCCTTCTTCACTATTTGATAGCCCATCACTATCTTCATGAGTATAATAAATTTTTCTATTGATAAACCGATTTTTATTTCCTTTTGCCACTTCCTTTCCTTTTTCATGTTTTTCTTTATAGGGACACTTAGCAGCATAATGACCAACTCTTCCACAAGAAAAACATTTAAAAGGAAGTTTACCTCTGAACCTTCCAATGCCAAGTTGTAGCTTATTTAAAAAATTTATCTCTTCTTCTTCTGAAACAAAACCTGATCCTTCTTGTTCTTCTACTTCTTTTCCTTTTGCAGCAGCTCTAAAGAAAACTTCTTTGACTTCAGATGGACCTCCTTTTCTCATTTCACAAGCAATCAAAATACCATGAAGTTGAGCAATAGTAAGAGTTTGAAGATCCTACTTCTCTTCAATAACAGACACTTTTGACTTGAATTTGGGAGTTAGAGATCTTAAAACCTCTTCTACCAGAGTAGTGTCAATTATGGTTTCACCAAGATTTCTCATATGATTTACAATATCATCTAGACATAAAAAGAAACTGGCAATGCTTTCCTCATTATGCATCCCGAGATTTTCATATTGAATTTTGAGAGTTTGGAGTTTAGCAATTTTTACCTTGGTATCACCTTCATAGCTGAGAATGATTTTGTCCCATATCCCCTTTGTTGTATTCAACTGCATGACTTTGAAAAATTTTGATTCAGTCAGACTTCCCAATATTGCATTGACCACCTTTGTATTGGTTTCATATTTCTTTCTTTCTGATGCATATATTGGAACTGATGTTGGATATTGATAACCTCCTTCAACTATAGCTCGTACATCTACTCCAAGAGACTGAAGATATGATCTTGTCCTTGTCTTCCATAAGATTAAATTATTTTCGTTGAAGAGAGGAGGCCTGATAGATGCTGTCCCATCTTGATTTCTCATCTTAGCTGATCTTCCTTCTAGCGATTAAGCTTCTTCAGAAGGAACTGCTCTGATACCAATTGTTGGGAAAAATACTAAGAGGGGGGGTGGGGTGAATCTGTATTTAGAGCTTACTGAAAATATTTTAATTTTTTCTCTATAGAATTCCATACGCGGCTTTGATGAACCCAACTCACATATATGAGCGCATATAATAAAAGAAACTAGCGTATACTGATATAATTTTGCGGATTAGAAAAATTTTTCATAACAAACTTTAACTCAGTTTTCCAGTCATGCATCTGTTAGATAATCAGTGAATATGTGTAGTAACAACAGTATAAATCATCACACAAGAGAGACACACATGAACACCAATATTTAAGGTGGAAACCCAATTCGGGAGAAAACCACCGCAGCTGTCGTCTCTGTCTTCAATATTTATTATATGGAAATCTATTTACAATATTGTACTGATGTAGACTGATATCAGTACTTAAGCATCTACCCGCAGAAGGCTACAACCTTCTCTCGTTTTCTAGCTACTACTGGAAGGGAGCTGCAACCCCCTAATCTCGTTTTCCAGCCACTACTGGAAAGGAGCTTCAACCCTCTGATCAGAACACCAACTTCTACTAGAAAGAATATTCTACTTCCTTACTAAAGGCTTCAACCCTCAGAACCACTGCAGACCACGTTTCATCAATTTTCATACTGGATCAAACAACATCAACACAAATCTTCATATACATCAACAACCATAAACTTTACCCAATAATTCAATTATAATTGTAAGACCACTGTAACCAGAACTCAGAAATAACCCAGAATTCAGAATAAATATGCAGATACAAACTCAACCCTGAGCATTCATCAACGTAAAATGCATATGCTACTTCACTTCACGGAACCCACGTGTATACGCGCTTTCCTTCACACCAACCTGTGTATAGCTCTATGAATACTATTTTTCAGAATGTAATCAATCTCAGATCTAGATCCAGATTTGAGGCTTTTAGTCAGATATCTTTAGAAATGTAGAACCCTTCATGAGTTAGTCACCATCAACCATGTTTATTCTCTCATTGATCAGATTTGTACATAATCAACTTAGCAACATATACAATATTAAAACAACCCAGATCTACAACATGACATCTTTGACAAACAATAGAAATATAGCAGAAATAACCAGAAAACCTCTGCAACAAGCTTCAGAAAAACCCAACTTTCATACACGCTTTTCCTAAGACGAAGCCATGTATATATGCGCTTTCACCACGACGAACTAGCGTATAGATATGTAAATATGAAATTTCTAGAATGTATCAGATCTATAGGACTTACCCATATTTCTTCACTTTACTTCAGCAAGCATGCGCTATATCACAGATCTAATCATTTCTTCAATAAATCATGCAGGTACATAATCGTTTCAAATCTAGAGATCTTGATCCATCATTTTATCCAAGGGTGCATCATAACTTTTGATTTATCAATAAGAACAGAATTCATCCCATGCAGATATACCTCAGAAAAATATTTAGTCACAACCCCTACATGTGCCCATTTTGCACTATGATCTTCTTCTCCTTATATAGATTTAGCTTCACCAATACTATGAGTCAAAACCACACAACATCCTATGGTATTCTTGGACGAAATCAAATAGACAACTCAATGTTCAATAATGTGGGCTAATACCATGATAATGTCCCTTGGTATCAGACCTTTTGGTGTGCAAAAGGAATACACGACTTGGAGCGTACTTATCTGTGTGCATACGCGACTTGGCCTTTACAAACCTGCGTATAGTTCTTGCAATATAAAAAATATCTAATCTTCTGCTAGTCATTACACAATTCTTTTGACAGATTGCTGAGCTTCTAAAGGAAGACATGTACATTATCCTTTGCTAGAGAGTTGCCATCAAGGACAACATTAGAGCATAGGAAACATTTTACCAACAATTCTCATATGTCTGGGTATGCCACAACCCAAAAGATATTGCGTGCTGGTTATTTTTAGCTAGAATTGTTCAAAGATTGTATAATTGCAGTTCGAAAATTCCACAACTGTCAGATATTTGATCGAAAGACACGTGCATCACCAGCTCCTCTTCACCCCATAATTTCTATCGGTCCTTTTATGAAATGGGCCATTGATTTCATTACAGGTAACCCTCACTCGACTGGGGGGAATGGGTATATTATTCTCATTGTAGATTACTTTACCAAATGGGTCAAGGCAATGCCTACATTCACAAAAGATGGAAAAACTGCAGCTACGTTCGTATTCAATCATGTGATTTCTTGTTTCGGAGTACCCCAAGCTATTATCACAGACCATGGGAGTTATTTTTGAAATACATTGATGACCAAAATTTCCGATCAAATTGTCTTGTGCCATGATAACTCTGCTCCATATTACCCGCAGGCTAATGGTCAGGTTGAATTCGTTAATAAAGTTTTAACCACCATGATTAGACGGATTATCGGAACTCACAAATCGAATAGGCATACCATGCTTTTTTCGGCACCATGGGCATACCGAACCTCAGCAAAAAATGCTACAGGGTTCACTCCTTTTCAAATGGTTTATGGTTTAGAAGGGCATACTGAACCTCAGCAAAAATTGCCATAGTGTTCACTCCTTTTCAATTGGTTTACGGTTTAGAAGTTGTCTTACCCTTTGAATGCGAAATACCGTCACTCCAATTAGCCATAGAGTTACTACCATCTACCTCTGAAGAGGAAAAACACTTTTTGTACTTAGCACAATTAAATGAAACTCGGCGCACTGCTGCATTAGCTGCCGAGGCTCATAAGAAACGTGTGAAAGCTCAATATGATCGAAGTGTTACACCTCGTGTTTTTTTAGAAGGTGACCTAGTCTTAGTAAATGATCAAGCTAACGATAAGCTAGGTGCTGGGAAATCTGAACTAATGTGGCATGGTCCATACATTGTCAAGCGAGTGCTTGCCAAGGGGGCCTATGAATTGACTGATTATGTTGGGGTCTCTTTAGATAATCCTAGAAATGCTCTTTATCTAAAGAGATATTATGCTTGATTCTCGCATGAAGATCTCATTTGTATATTAGTTTTTTTTCTAGATAGTGTGCCTTAGATTAGATAAGTGTGCCTAGTTTAAGTTTTTTTTTACTACTATCACTTCTTATCTTGATTACTCTTGATATTTCAGATGTCAACATCCCTACAAATGTACATTGTTTTTGCTGATGGTGCCTGTCGTAGTACACGAAATATTTCTTCCACAGCTTGGGTTATCTATTCACCCACTGATGAGTTAGTTTCTATGCATGGGGTAAGCCTTGGTCAAACAACAAATAATATAGCAGAATATAGCACAATCATTGAGTTATTATTTGATGCCATTTCATTTGGTATTTGTGGTTTGATCATTAGGTTAGATTCAGAACTCATTGTATTACATTTAAACAGAGTATACACAATTAAGAATCCAGTGTTATTGAGATTATTTTTGAACGTTCGTCTCTTGGAAAGACAATTTGATTACATCGAATATCAAAAAATTTCAAGAGATTTAAACACATTGGCTGATGCATTAGCTAATCTTGTTTTAAATAGACATTTGCAACGTTAAAACAGTAAACTAAAACAAAATTTTATACATTTTGAAAAAGATACTCAGAGAAAGTAGTAATATCATAGATAGGTTTATTTTCAAAAAATATTACATCGTTTGTGATCATAGGTTCAAACACCTTATGATCTAAAATATGTTGATACAAAAAAAAAAATATGTCAATCCATGATGATCATCCACTATCCGTGATGATGATCATGGTAGTAGACTATGGCACGCACCACCTTGCGTAAGAATCTCCTAAACTATCTTGGTACACATATAACATGTATCTGAAGATGGAGAGGAATGTCATCTATCCCTGTCTCGGGAATATCTATGGTTAACCTCTCTATGTTGTGTTCCATATCAGTTAGGATCTCCGCTGCCTGATCCTGTGGTAGTATTATAGGCTCTGCTTGTTGCCCTTCAAAGCGACGGAGTGTAGCTAGTCTTAGTGGACCAACATCTACATTTAAAATTTTGTTATCAGTATTGGATGATTAAAAACAAATAAAAATTAGATTTAAAACACATCAAAATGATTCGCTTACCTGATTCGTCCCACTGTGTCCTTGGAGGCAAGGACATCTCAGGATCACCTCTGAAATCTATACCTGCATACGGGAAGTCTTCAATGGTGAAGACTTGATTCTGTAGCCACATAAAGTATGTCAGAGTGAACCAAACCACTAAACTGCCATTGCCACCATGGCAGGCCATTAATGCAACCCAACGTACCATACGAGGTTATCTAGGCTCCCCATGATCCACTCGAATAAGCTGAGGAGCAAGAAGTGGAATTCTATCCAAATCAAAGTAAATCAAAATGGAGCCATAACCGAAGTTTTTTAACTTTGCATTATTTTCTCTGGTTAGTTAGCCTTTCATGTTGGCTAATACCCCTTCACACCAGCTGAAAATGGTGCCTCTGAAACACTCTACCTCGATCTGCATTTGAGATTTAGTGGCTACATGGGGAGCCTCTCTTCCACACACCTTGGTTACCATGAATGCAACTACTTTGAGATCAAGTCACAAGATAGTCTTTATGTCTATACGATTATCCTTTGGATCTACTGCATCACTGCAAAACTCTTGTTTGTAACTAGCAACGGGTAGGCCACCCTGTCTAGCTCCAAACAAGGATATGTTTTCTCCTCTTTTGGACAATCTAGTGAGAAAATAAATATCTTCGAGCCCAATTTCGAGCCGATGGTCGCTAATGATAAAGCACTGATTTTGAACATCCCATATATTCACTAACCATGTCATCAACTCCACCTGCACTCTCATACCTTGAATCACCCAGAACTTATACAAACCACAATTTTTAAGCACTCTCATTCTCTGAGGATTATTCATGGCTTCATTATCTGTATCTTCATGCTCACGTTCTCTCCACTCTAGCATGGTGAAATAGTTTGAAAATGGACGTATTTGAAGGTTAGAAATTATTTGAGTGGGAAACTTTAACCATTTTTGAGAGAATTTATCAATGTTAAACCAGTCACGGTGCCTCCACAGTTTTTGTGTGAAGACAATGTGGACATCTGCATGGGCTCCATACAAAAACCATGGTAGCCCGATAATTTCCTTTCAGAAAATTATCGGGGTCCGCAGGTAACGCGTGCATAACCTGCGGACCCTTGAGAGCGCAATTTTGAACATAATTTCTTACTAAAAACCAAATTTAAAGCCAAAAAAGAGAATTTAATCAGATATAAATTAAGAGAAGAGTGTTGTGGATTACCTGGTTCTGACGAATTACGATTTGAGCAGTCGGTTCTCCCGTTATTAACTCCAGAATTTTTTTTCCAAAAGCTCTCAATTTGCAACTCTGAAGATAAAAGGTGAAAATGACTTTATTAAACTCCTTTTTATAAGTTTTTGAATGAATAAAATATCATATTTTAATTATTTTTCACTTTAAAATTTTATTTTTCGATGTTTTTGCTTATTGGAAACAGGTATGTTTAATCTTTCAAGTTTTTGTGCAGAATACATGTTTTTTCAGTGAAAACAATTATTTTGATGATGAGTATACTTTTATAACTTTTTCGGGCTTTTGAAAATTAGGAAAAAGTGAAACCTTGGAGTTCTCTTTTAAGCCCCTTTTAGATTCTCTAAACATGAAAATATTGCTGAGTACTTGACTATTTGAACTCGTTAAAGGAAATGAACAATTGTCCTTTCAGTATAAGTTTACCCCTTTTCTGGACTGAAATGGACTATTTACAAAAAATGTATACGTTGACTAATCATCGTCAATAGAGTTCTCTCCTGCATTATTTTATCATTTTTCTCGCTTAAGAGACTAAATTTACAATAAAGTATAATCACAGAGTTTACTTATGTTTTTCTTCTGACTCCCTAAAACTGAAAAACACCGAGTTTCTCCTATACTGGACTCGTTAAAATTTAATATTAAAGGACCTGTTGATTACAAACATGAATGAACCACTCCTTCTTAGGGTTGAATTTTAATACTAAGTTGGACTCATCTGAAGGATGATCTTACACAACAAGAAAATGTTATTCTTATCAAGCTTATAAAAAATAAAGAGGTACTTGCCAGAAATGGTGGGGAAAAAAAGAGAAAAAGAATCCAGTTGTCACCCTTCTTTTAAAAGTAGTATACCAATATTGAACACGACACTTTTGTCACACTTGTACCTAGGTTGGGAAAATCCTTTGTCTAACAGTTAATCAAACCACATTGAAAGTCTTCAACTGGTTTCTGGGTATTAGCTTTAGGTCAATTGTTACCAAACCATCTGCAATGTTGTTATGTGTTCAAGAGACAGTTCAAATAAACCATTCATTGCAAAAACTTGTCTCCATTCGCGTTGACCATCCCTGAGTCAGTCCTTACAAATATTTCTTCAAAACTTGATCTAATCGTTTCATGTCGTAGGCTTTCCTGTGACGGGTCACTTTTTATTGACAACAGCTCTTCATATAGAAAGTTGATCTAGAATTAGGGAAAATTTTAAGGATGTAAATTTATCTTAAAGTTTAGAAACCTTGGCGAATTTCACGAGTTTGTAATATGAAAACTATAAAATGTTTGTTTATATATTTGTAAAAATATTCAAATCTCTAATGATTTTATATATAGTATCTATATAATTTTAGCGATTTTTAAGTTAAAATAATTTTATATTTAAAAAATTGGGCGAATCATTTTTAGAAAAAAGGGAAATTGGCGAATCTCTTTTTTTTTTTTGCAAAAAACATGGAAAATTAGCCCACCTACGAATATTAGCCCCTAAAATTTTCTATTTCTAGAATCCTATCAGTACCTTGGGATTTGAATGCCCTAATGGCAGGTTTCTCGCCTTCGACGACAAGTTGCATCATTGACCTTCGATTGAATGATTCCGTGAAGTGTTCGACTGCAAATCATTCATTCACACTTCATGGATTGTACTGAGTACTTTGAGAGCCATTGTCATTATTGGTGGTTTCTCTCACACTTGTTAATAGTTCACATCATTGACTGGTAATCAAGTGGTTTCTACTATGTTCGACTTCGACACAATCAATCACATGGATAGAATCGTACTAGTTCGAGAAGCGGAAATCAAGACCTTGGATCTAGTTTCCACCATCCAGGCTATGAAAGTTTTTATTATTCATGATACAGTACACTACTTATGATAGATGATTGCGTCCATACTGCGTGTACTATTGATGTAATTTTAAAATCATTTATGTACCAGAACATGTAGTTAGTTTTGATCTGAGTATGGGAATGCCTACCTCGGCGATGATATACATATATATGCTTGCTTTGAATATTTTTATAGGTTTTCAACCGGTGTGTCCGCAATACAATCCTCAGAATGATAAAGAACTTCATTCTTCAAAACTACCTTAGAATTTTCACTTTAGGAGGCAATCTGTTACATGTTATTTTGTCACCATGAAATTTGACTATCAATATAGGTTCATCACTACCTATATTATGCTTCCTCAGAGGTCAAAAACCCTAATGTTCCTAAACCAAGTCTTGGAATTGGAGAAAAGCTCATTAAAACCCTAAAAATTATAACTCCGCACTTTTCCTAGCTCTTTCCTACAAATCCGAAGATATTTTCTCTATAGCCTGCAAAACATCTTGCACGTTATGCTTATAAAACCTGTGGACCCCCGTAAACATTCAAATAAAGGAAAAATTAAGAATTAGAAGCCTAGATAGATGAATATTCTCCCAACTAGAAGCTTCTAGAGGCGCGATCAGTTCGAGCTTTATCCCTCCACTGATTGAGCTCTATCCCTTCACTCATGGAAATTATCCCTTAGCATATGGAGCTCAAATCCCTTCATGAGAGGAATCCATCCCCCTCTTCATGGAACTGAAACTACCTCCATTTCCCTATATATTGAGCTCATGTTTCAGTCTGAAGGGTAGACACACATATGTTAATTGCTGAAGAAATTCCCAAGAGAGCATACTCTCTACACTAGTCATTATTGGTATGAGAATGATTACACACTCATGTCCATAACTTCATGCTAGTTCAGAGAGAGGAAGGCTTGTCAGTAAAGATGAATATCTATAGAGAATAAGAAAACAGTCTTTTTAATTAAGATATGATTGAAAGCAAGAAAGTTGTTAGAAGTAAGCTAGAAAGGCTTGCTGCACCATATTATCTAGCGCTGGTGTGAGAACAATTCTCCTGCTTGCACCAGGGAGAAACCAAACCAATGTGCAGAAAATAAATAATACACCAACATGCACTGGTGCAGGAACGAACCAGGCAAAGGAAATAAACCAGATCGTGTGGAAAATGAATAGCACACCAACATGCACTGGGGCAGGTAGCTCCTCCTGCTCGAACTAGTCAAGGGAAAGAAATCAACCGTGCAAAAATAACTTAACTACTTCACGCAGCAGATCTGCTTCCACTCAAACAGAAATTCAATTACTGCAAATTAAATCACACTTGACAGTTTAAAACATAAATTACAAGAAAAACAAGGAGGGAGAACCTGCTGGATTGGCTGGGCCCTTAGCCAACCATCCCGTTT
Source organism: Pinus albicaulis (assembly GCA_034641835.2). Lineage (NCBI taxonomy): Eukaryota > Viridiplantae > Streptophyta > Pinopsida > Pinales > Pinaceae > Pinus > Pinus albicaulis. The sequence goes on from CM076574.1 coordinate 880,882,768, forward strand.
CCTTTTCAAACAAAAACGCTACTCTGAATTAATTCATCAAATATTTAAGCCAAAGGATAAAATGTACATAACATGAGGCGGAGCTCTTTGTATTAGATCTTTAAAGCAATTACATACATGATTACATATCCATCCCAGATTTAGGTGATAACACCAAACAGTCCTGTTACCGCCTCCTGGTTCTATTCAATTCTCAAAAACATTGAACTGTTTGTCCTATTTACATTTCTACTTATATAACTCCTTTTGGCCGCAGGCCAAAAGGATTGTTTACCATTACATAGCCAATTATAGAAATCGTTATAACAAATTACATAACCAATTGCAGAATAAGCTTTCAGCCTTCAAAATTAAATCGCTTTTACAAAATAGGTCGCGGCTATCTCTAGCTGTCCATCTCTCTTAAGTCCGATCTCAGCTACTCTCGATTTACCTGCTGTCATAGCTGGGAATCGACTGCCTTCAGATATATCCTCATTGATCGTATACAAAACAGGTAGTCAACCCAAGTGATCCGGATTCGCTTCCAAGATTCACGGCGCTGGTGCTGGTGCGGGATCTATTCTGCACTAAAAATTAGCAATCAAGATTAGTGATCATCTATTAAATACAATAGGAGGTAACGATAAGTTACGAAAGTAATTCTAAGTAAGAAATCACGTAATAGGTAGTTAATAAATGCTAAGATAAGTTAAAAATGTAAAATATGAATTTTATGCAAAATGTGTCATCATTCTCGCACTAGTGCAGGATGAGGGTGCATAAGATAGGTAAAATAGGGTAATGATTACAATTTGGGAAGGGAAGAATGGTAAAAAAAGAATGTAATTTAGGGGACTAATGCTAATGTATCGCTAGGACCTGTGGTCCCACACTAGTTTGTGTGCTGCAATTTATTGTTGGACTTTCCACACTCCCTCTCAACAAGAAAGGGATTATCAACCACCCCAATCTTGCCTCTATGGTATTAAAATTTTCTCTTGGCAAGTGCCTTCGTCAAAATATCTACATCTTGATCCTCCATGGGAATGTACTAAAGTAACATAATGTGCCTCTAAACACAATCTCTGAGATGGTGGTACCAAATGTCTATGTTCTTGGACCTATCATGGAATACCAAATTAACCGAGAGCTTAATGCAACTATGGTTATCACAATGTATCACTGTCAGATCCATCTGAGAACCAAACAAACCGACCAGGATCTTTCTCATCCAGATGGCCTCACATGCAACTTGACTTGCTACCATGTACTCTGCCTCGACTAAACTGAGTGCCACAGAATGCTGCTTCCTGTTGTACCAAGAAACTGTTGTCAATCCTATGTTGAAGATCCCCCCTAATGTTCTCTTTCTGTCTGATGGACTGCCTGCCCAATTGGCATCCATGAAGCCTTGAAGCTTCACTCCCTCTGTCTATTTGTAACATAATCCATACTCTGTAGTGCCCCTGAGATATGTCAAGACATGTTTCCCCACCTTCCAAAAGAGCTTGTTCAGCTTAACCATAGCTTGACTCAGCTGGTTAACTGCGTAGCAAATGTCTGGTCTGATGTTCACTAAGTACATTAGTGAACCCACTAGCTGGCTGTAGACAGTAGCGTCCACTACTTCTCCTGAAGTAGAATCCTCTTTCATCCAATTTCCTGGAAGAGGAGTCTCCATGGGTTTACAGCTCTCCATGTGAAACTTACCCAAAGTCTCTTCGGCATAATTTCCTTGAGAAACAAATAGCTCACCATCCCGCTACCATATTTCCAAACCAAGGAAATAGTGAAGGAGTCCCATGTCCTTCATTTCGAAATCCCTTGCAAGATCCTCCCTGTAAGAAGTTATCAGCTGCTCATCGCATGTCAAAATTAGATCATCAACATAAAGTACGATAATCAAGAGCCTGCCATCAACAAAAATCTGGTACAGGTTCACATCAGCTTCACTTTTGGTGAAGCCCAACCTGATGAAATAGTTGTCAATTTGAGTGTACCAAGCACGAGGTGCTTGCTTTAGTCCATACAGTGCTCTCTTGAGTCGACACACATGTGACTCACTATCAAAGATCTTGAAACCTTCTATCTGCTCTATGTACACTTCTTCCTCAATAAATCCATTGAGAAACGCAATTTTCACATCCATTTGATGAATGCGCCACCCCATCTACGCTGAGAGTGAAAGGATATATCTAATGGAAGAGTATCTCACAACCAGTGCGAAATATCCTCATAGTCAATCCCATTAACTTGTGAGAATCCATGGGCCACAAATTTGGCCTTGTAATTATCCACACTCTCATCTGCCACTTGCTTCACCTTATAGATCCATCTGGATCCAACCACTGATTTTCCGACCGATCTTGGGACAATTTCCCATGCACTATTCTTGACGATGGAGTCATACTCCTCTACCATAGCGTCAACCCAAATTGGTTGTTGCATTGCTTCCTCAAAAGAATATCGTTCTATCACAATACACTTTCTCATAAGAGCCATGTGTCTAGTAAACCTGTCTGGAGACTGTCTCTGTCTGCACAGTGAAGTAGGTGCTCCTACATGCTCTATCGCATCAAATCTTAGTCTGTCAGCTTCCGTGGTGCGCCTTCTACCAAGTCTGGTGGATGGCTCTACATGAGTGTTTTCTACCACTCCATGATCCTTGTCATGTGGCTGCTCCACATCTTGAGCTTCATTCTTTGGAACCAAGAGTTCCTCATCTGCATGCAAATCCAACTCCCTCTCAAGGGACAATCGCATGGCTTTCTCCTCATCAAATTTTATATCCCGTATCACAAAAATCATCCTGCTGTTTGGAAAATACACCCGATAGTTGTGGGGAGTATCAGTGTACCAAAAAAATATCCCAATCTCATCTATTGGTTTTAGCTTCTTCCTGGCATCTTTGGTCACATGCACATAAATAGATGAGCCAAAAATTTTAAAATATGAAACATCAGGTTTCTTACCAGAAAAAATCCTCCTGTGGTGTACTCATGTCAAGTATTTGATGAGGACTATGGTTTTGCAAAAATACCGTTGTGTTGCATGCCTCCACCCACATATGCAATAGTAGGCCCTGATCATACAACATCACTCGTGCTGCACCCACAATTGTTCTATTCTTTCTTTCTGTGACCCCATTCTGTTGTGGGTTATGAGGTGCAATCAACTCTCTCTGAATTCCTTCTTTTCTACAAAATTTCTTGAATTCATTGGAGATGTACTCACCACAATTGTCACTCCTAAGAGCCTTCACATGCTTCCCCCTATCTTTCTCCACCAATGCTTTGAACTTAAGAGATTTTGAGAACGTCTGATCTTTCTTCTGCATGAAGTAGATCCTACACTTTCTAGAAAAATCATCAACAAATATTACATAGTACTCATGCTTTGTTGTCGAAGTAGTAGACAATGGTCCACACATGTCTGAGTGAACTCTCTCAAGGATTTCCAAAGCTCAGTTCTCCTTCTCGTGAAAAGTGGCCTTTGCATACTTCTCCATAGTACATCCCTTGCATGTGTCTAACTGCGCAAGAGTACCCTTGGGTAGACCCGTAGAATTTGTTGCATGACCTTCAAGGCTTCACGATGTAGATGGCCCAATCTCCTGTGCCATAACTCACCCTCATCTCAGATCACCACTTTTTCTGCCGTAGCCATCAATGTTGTGTAGCCATCTACATCAAGTTTATAGAGATTCTTCACACGAATCCCAATCTTCTTGGCTTGGCCTCTTGCTCTGTGTCGAAGGAAAGCTTCCTTCTGAACAGAAGTACATCGGACCTCATTTCCTCAATGACGCTCAAAAATCCCCAGCGCTTCTTCAGCTCCGTGATGATTTCAGCCCAGATCAAATGCCTTGCTTCTAGGAGGGTTATATTTCCTTTCATTCGATTATTGAGCTCGCGGATGGTTTTATCTTGCTGCGCCGTTTCCTGTTTCCCTTCCTCTATTTCTTTCTGCATGGTGGCAACCCTTTGGGAGTTTTCTGTGTGGAGGGCTTCGAGCTCGTTGATTCTCTGGCGTGTTGTTGAGGCCTATTTTTCCGCTACTTCAAGTGTGGCCAGTGTAGTACTTAGCTGCTCTGAGAGCGAGCTAGTCCCTTCTGGAGTGGGTGGAGCGCACACATGAGTATCTCAGGTTATTTTTAATTCATTCATATTTCCCTGTAGAACAACCATCTCCTCTGAAATATTTTCTTTCTCCTCCCTCTCCTTTGCAAGAGAATCGACCAGGCTTGCCTTATATTTTTCTGCCTGGACTAACTCAGCTGTTTGCACATGATGAGAGCCCGGTATATTCACTTTGTGTTTCAAGGAAATGACCTGCTTTTGCAAATCAGTGATGAGATGACTTTGGGGATCGGTTTTGCCTTTTTCTTTCCGTTTTATTACCTCTTGGAGACTGTGCAAGTTGTTTGTGAGTGCACGGGAGTTGATCTTCTCCCTTCTAAAATTTTCCAGTACTTGGTTATGCTTACTTTGCAGCTTCCTCAGAGTAATGGAGAGCCACATTACCTCATCTTTTAGCATATCGCCAAAACACTGGAACAAATTGCATTTGTCAATGGGCGGAACTTTCGACATGTCTATTTCTATTTCCAAGGCACTGTAATTGGTAGTACCGGCTTCTGGGTTCAAGACAACTTCAGTCATAGCCATTAGTAGTCACTCTTTATCCAAGTCTATCGCTGATGAAAACCTGGTATGATATTTGTTGACATATCTTTCTAGCTCAGATGAGTGTTTGTCTCTGATTGCTCTATTCCTTATCCCGCCCTCGCTTGCTCCTTGAGAACTGCTAGCTGTGATGGCTTGTGAGACTTCTGAGAAGTCCGAAGAGGCCATGCTATCCTGTATCACCATGACACCTGCTTTGCTCCTGTCTGATTGCCCGTAAGTTATTTCATCTTGAAGCAACTGTTCATCTCCCATACCTTCTACTTCGCTAAACCCTGTTCTCTATCTTTTGAAAGGGGGAGAACCTTCTCCCGATGCACCAAAATCCTCCACCTTTTTCTTACCTGCTTCTCTGGTCGAAGTAATATCTGCCTTTTCCCCCGTCGCAGATGAATCAGTCTCCATCTGCGAAAGAAAAGGCCAGGTTTCAATATTAGCTCGCCATTCGATGAAAGGCCTTGTTTCATGATTGTAAGGGGTTGATTTATTCTTCTTCCTTCTGTTAGTAATGATGCCTTTCGTATCATAGGGCCAAGATTTCCCTTGCCACAAATCCATGCCTTGAAGCATCTTTTCCACCATGGGAAGGGTGTGCCTTGAATTAACAATGAAAGGGCCAATGGTTGTGGGAAGCTTGAGAATAAAACCCTTTTTTGCAGGGAGGAAGTGAAGTTGGTCAGCCTTTAAGGTCTGCCGGAGGTATTCCAAAGCATAAATCCGCCGGGTAGGAAAAAATGGCAATTGGTAGGGAGAGACTTTAGCTCCATAAACCCTTATTTCAGTGTAATTATAAAAAAGATACCAATATCTAGTGCTTTGAGCTTCACTGTACTGCAACCATTTCCTCAGTTCAGGAAAAATCCTAGGCAGAGGGGAATCATGGATGATGGTGTAAGCTATGGGCATGAAATAATTTAGCAAACTTGAGTAGCCCACCCCATTTTCCAGTCGATGAGTTGAGGGACTCCAGTCAAAAATTGGTCTTGGCTAACAGTTTGTCCTATAGACCTTATCTAAACCCAAACCCTCAAATTTATCAGTGCGCTGGAAAAGGAAAAGATAAAATACCATTGAAAAAAAATGAAAACGATCCGTGTCTGTGAGCTCCTGGAACTGGGTTTGAATGAAAGAGGCCAAAAAACTAGGGATATCTAAAACGATGCCGAGTTGAGACATTAACCATAGAAAGGCTACGCATTCTTTTGAAACTTGCCCAAAACCTTCCACACCTAGGAGACTTGCAATTAGATTGAGGGTAGGCTGAAGGTCTTCCTTGAATAAGCTCAGGGGTACTCAATCTGTAGTGGGGAAAGTTGTGAAATTAGAGTCGGCAATGGCAGCGATGAAATCGCTTTTTTGCCTCCATGGCAGTTTCAAAAACTGATGAGACAGTGTTATGTCATTAAAATTGGCATAGTTCGAACTGGTAGGATAACAAAGGGATTTTTTGATGATTTGGGGGGAGATGGTGAATATTTTGTTCCCCTGAGAGGAGAGGAACATGCCTCGATGCTCATTGTAAGCATCACGGAGCCAACAGATGAATTTGACCACTGGGTATATTGGGGGAGTTATTTGATGATACAGACCAGACAAAATGACTCAAAACCTATCTCTATTTTCCACATGTTTCCTGAATAGTTCAGGCTTGACGCTGCTAATGAGAAATGGGTATTTCGGATCCTGGATGTCGGCTTGTATATCTGTAAAAGGTTAGGGTCCAGGGACAACCCTAGACTCCTAGGCTTGGGGAGTTTCGGGCTCTGATTTCTTGGCTGTGACTTTACCCATGACCATCATAGAATTAAAAAACAAAAGGAAACCAGATGGAATAAAAGGGATGGAATACCTGCGAAGTAGAAAAATGCTCGGGAAAGCGACGCAGGGGTACATACAACAACTGGGCAGACCTGGTATTGGGCGCTCACTTTCGCTTATACAGTGATCGTAAACCAAGAGTATTTTACCACAGTAACTAACGGGACACAGTTATACAGGCCCGAGGCAGCTCGAGAAAAGATGGCAGGGTAAAACGAGTAGGGCTGACGTCATAAGGACGCTGACTATCAGACACGCAGCATAAAGGGATTGGGTGTTAGACACTTGTTAGGTGAATACCGCGTGTCAGGTTAAATGTCGGTACTGGCCTTGGTACCAGCTGTCCTAGAACTTACCTTATTGTTGGATCGTAGTAGCAGCTATACCTTGGGACCCAGCCCTTCAAGGATGAAAGGCGATCTTCGTAACAACTTTCAAGCCCATGACCTTTTCTCCATAGAGCGCTCGCCTCGTGTCATGCTCCTTGACACTTCATCAAGATTCCAGGGGGGAAGCTCCGCCTTACTCCTATCACTCGTGACCCCCCTGGAATTGTGCTTGCAATCATTCGTTTGTGTGTGTGTCAAGTATAAGCGGGCCCCACCTTATATCTATTTCCTTCGCGCTTTCTAGGATTTCGTTTTTTAGATTAAGTCTTTTAACATACTCCCGCTTCATTATAAAGTGTGCTTACCCTCTTTGCACATATGACTCATTTTAATTTTATTTCCCCTTTCTTAGCCACCTATAAAATTTGTTATATCAAAAGGTGGCTAAGAATTTTTGAGCCTTCAAGGAACAAAATTTATTACTAAAAATTGTTGGCTCTTGAAGACTTTTGAAGGCCTCCTGCCTTTCCTCTGTCCAAAACTTCACTGTTGTTCCCATCTTTCACTTAGAATTCCTGCTGATTGCCAAGTCAGAATACTGCTGCAAGCACCTTCTCCCTTCTCCCTTCTTCCAAAACTAACCTCATTTTCTAGCCCTCTAATTCCCATGAAAATCCTTCATTTTCATGTTTTTCCCATCTCCCTTCATCAAAATCCCTTTTATAAGGTTCAAAGACTCTTTCTTTGCCTTATCGGAACCCCTCTGACTCCTTCGAAATCATTGAAAAACTATAAAAAACCAAATTTTGGGCATATATGGGTTCCAGCCCTTCTTCCCATTGACCCTCGGTCACATCGTTTCCCATGCGCCCACGGCCCTGCAGATGGGCGCCTATCCACATAATACATATCCCGCCCCGAAAATATTAAAAAAACTTGTGTTATTTTCAAACTTTGTGTTTTCAATTATTTTCTAAGTTTTCTGCCTATTCAAACCCCAATAAATATCAACCGTCGATCTGATCCGCAGATCGACGGTGCGGAGTCCGTCTCCCCGGTGGTCCTCGCCATCCATAAGCCGATTGCCAATACCGCGTGGTTTTCATCGTAGCGCCTTTGGCGCAAAGGTAGTTTTCTTCCGATCGCCAATGATGCCATTCATCGATCGACATGTGTCCTGGGCATTGTTCATAAAACCACTGTCCATCGCGCGTTAACGTTCGGACGTGGACACCGAGTGATATCGCCGTGTACCATCTGATCTGAAGCCGCCCATCCAATGGCTGTCGCTCGCCAAAGATGCCCGACACTTAACGTGGTCCCGACGCGACGTTAAATCATTTTCCACCGTCGATCTGATCTGTAGATCGATGGTTCAAATTTCATCTCCCTGATTCGATCACCCAGTCAACGTTCTCCATTTGACTTCTCGTTTTCACTCCCAACCGTCGATCTCTGCACAATCGACGGCTCTGATTTAACCATTCTTCCACCTTCTCTGATCAATCCTGACCGTTGGATGATGCCATCCAACAGGCAAGCTTCCTCCACATGCCTTATGCAGTAGTAGACCTATATATGCATGGATTTCATGATAATTTTTTGTATTTTGCAGGGTTTAAATGGTTTTCTTTCCATTCTTGAAGAAAATTTCGAAGGCAGAGGGTGAATATCCTCCCGCCTCCAATTCAGCAAATAAAATCCTTCGCAGGACCTAAATCCACATTTCATCAGTGTCTCCCCAGGCATTGATGCCATATAACCCTGCGCAACCTTGCATACCAGCAAAGAACACAGTAAATCGGGCACGGTCAAAGAGTATCAGCGCTGAAGATAAAATTTATCAGAACAGAGGATTGAAGACATATTTTGTGGGGATCACAGCTAAGAATGTTTATCAAAATCCTAATCCCCAATTAAAACACAGCTTAAAGAAGATCTAAAGTGTTTTATCCAAAGAAAAACCTCCAATGCCACATTCGAGGCAAATTGATTCCTCCCAGCTACCACAAATCCACCTGTGTCTCTAAGCTTTCAACCAAAGGTCTAATTTATAAATCAGGAACAGATATTTGCCTCAAAACGCAGCCAAAGAAGAAATTCTACCAAGGAACTTAATGAAAAACATCTGCAGAGTTACTTCGACGCCACACAGAGCCTCAAAGGTCAACAAAAGCTCCCACCGAGCTTAGAACTTTACGTAAAACATTTAATACATAGTACACATATGTAAGTTTATTCATTGAGCCCCTTGAAGGCCAAGAAACCATTAAGACTGTATTAATTGTAATTGAGATCTTTTATCAAATCTCACCTCCTCATTCTTCTATATATACTTCTACAAAAGATGAGTGAGGAGTTGGTTGCAGAACTTTGATATACACTTGAGCTTAAATTTCTGATTGTAAATAGTATTCACTGGCTCTTGGAGCTCTGCTTGTGATAGATAAGTTAGGCTGAGATGTGTAGATGGTTGCTAAACTAAAGCACTGGACTTGAAGCTGTAACTAGTTTGGAGCATTAATACAAGCTGATTTATGGGATCCTGGTCTATGTTGACGGTGATGTTTTTCTCATTGTAACTTGTTATTTTATTTCTGTTTCCACTGTGTTCCATCTTCTCTTATAAAGAACAGCATGCATAGAGTTAGGATCTACTGTATATCAGTAACCTTCTATGTCTGAAAATATTTGTCTGAATGTTTCTTCCAACTTGTGTTATTTAGGAATGATTTAATTCAGTTCAAGCTTAGGAATGTGGGCGTTCCCTCGTCTTATTGTTTTAGCTGAATATTATTCTTGAATGTTATGCTCAGTATATGTTAAGTGAAGATGAACTGAGGAAGATATGGTTAGCCCTGGTCCCAGTTTTATTTCCACAACCGTCTGAATGTTTCCCTCGGAGTGTGTCAAAAGATGCCTAGTTTAGAAGTACTTACCAGATCTTAGGCCATTATGTGTTATCTTTGTGATTGTCTTGAAAGTAACCAAGTAAAGCAAAGCTAGGAGAGGATTTGCGGTGAGCCCGGACCACTAGTTTCTACTCCAACAGTTGCCTTCAAGTTTCCCTTTGTTTTAAGATATTTTCTATTGAAAGTGTATCAAAGGCTGGTTAGTTTAAAATTACTTACCAGATCCTAGTTCGCTTTTATGTTCTTCTCAAGTGTTTGTCAAAGGCTGACTAGTTTAAAAGTACTTATCAGATCCTGGGCTGCTCTTTGTTCTGCATCTATTTAATCCCCTTCCTTGTTGTATCATCTCATTCCATAAATCAAACTTTAATGAGATCCTTAGACATAGATGACTTGCCCCATGGACCACTCTTGCCTCTTGCTGTTCCAATTAAACCCTATTATGACTCCATAGCCCAATGGACTAAAACCCGCAATTATCTATCTTTTGGCTGAAGCTTAATCTGATTTCTTGGAAATTCTCACCTTTGAAACTCTTTGCATTCAGGACTTTATGCCTTAAACAGTTATCATGCTCAACCATCCAAGAACAAACAAAACCCTTGGCCTTCATAACTAGCCTAATATCATAACCCCAAACTTCAAAGACAAATCCATCTTTGCACTTATTGGAGAGATCCCTCTCCGGATTCAGGAGGGCTAGATCCTAGAATCCCAAAGTTGGTTGAAACGATGTTGTTTCTGTGATCGGACTTTTGCCAATATTGCTGATTACAGATTCCTAACATTTCTGGCGACTCCGCTGGGGAACGATCCCATAATCATTTTCATTTTTATAAAACCTTGTGAGTTAGAAGCAGCCTTTTCAAGCACTACCAAGGAATGGTAATCATGATGAAACTTGTTTGAATCAGTGACAAACTAGGAAAATCCTAGGATTCTCATAATACTTTATCTGACCTTGAAAAATCAGCTAGCTTAGCCATAAGAGTAAACTGTCTTTGTCTCTTAACTGTAACTAAGTTTTGAAACAGAGTTAGGATATTCTTAAAAACCACACAACTAAAAAATAACTCAGAAAAAATCAAAAAATATTTTAGATTGGTAGTAAAACACTTACTCTTACATTTCACTTACCTCTTGTTGTGTTTTACCCCATACTCTTAGACAGAGTCTGGAAAGGGCCAGGTAGCCTTCGGATCTCATCCTCTTTCAGAGGTAAAATATCTGGTAAATTCCCTCCCAGTCAATCTCTGGTTAGAGTTTGTTGTGTTTCGGGATATCCTAAAAAGGGATATTTCACAAGGACTGTGGTGGACAGTGTACCTCCTAGAAAACACCCCAAATCTTCCACTTGGTGACTCCACAATCCTAAACAAACCTTAAGACTCCACTGGGAAGAACCCTCATCATCATAACATCTTTCAAACTCAGTTAGAGGACTGCAGGATTGAATTTTGTAAAAAACAGATTAGTTAACCTCTCAAAGATTGTCATACCTAGTTGAAATTTTCCTGTTTATTTGGGTCTGAAAAACACAGCATAGTGGCTCCTAGAAAGATTCATACTAGAGCCCATCCTGACCCTGATCCACCTGAGATAGTTGATAACCCAGAAGGTATCCTTAGGAAGTCTCCTAGGATCAAATTATCAGTTGTTTTCAAATCACCCTTGAGAGCTAAATCAGTTCTTGAAAATATTTCAGCTCTACAACAATCACAATCTGACTTAGTAAATCCATTTAGAACTAGGTCTCTTGGTGATTTAGATCTGTTAGATTCTGAGTCTTTGCTATCATCTCCTGAAACAAGGGAACCTCTTGGTAGCAGAGAAACAACACCTCCTAATTTGCATTTCCTACACAACTTAGGTGTCTCTCACCCAAGATAAGCTCATCAATCTATTCCTAGTCCATCCACTTCTGTTCACCCTACATCCACTGTCCAAACCACTCCACTTCAGCCCACTTTCCCTTTTGTTAATCCACCTCTTGTAAATCCACCTCCACCACATATCCTGGCAACATGGTATGCTCCCTTAGTCCTTCCTGCACCATTAGTCAACCTTCCACAGGACTATCAGTCCAATATTCCATTATATAATGCTAGCAATGCTACAAATGCATCACAACATGTGGATAAGATGAATGACTACTTTGACAGAAATTAAATTGATGATGACTCTGTCAAACTTAGATTATTTTCTCAAAGTCTGGGGGGCGAAGTAAGAAAATGGTTTAAAAGCTTAACCCCCCATAGTATCAATGATCTCCAAGACTTCCATCAAACATTCTTAAATAAATGGGAAGTAAAGAATAACCCTCTCCAAGTCCTTTCTGATTACAAGAACCTCCATAGAAACACTGGGGAAAGTGTACAAGCTTATTGTACCATATTTAACAATATCTATAATGCACTTCCCCCAGAGCTAAAACCTCCACAAGGCTCAGCTTTGAAAAAATTTCCTGAAGGGTTTGACTCTGACATGACCTATCAGGTGAGAGAAAAAGATTTTTCAACCCTTGAAGAGATGCAAAGGGGTGCTCTATCTATGGAAGTAAACTTAATGGAGAAGAGAGAGAGAATGAAAAATGAAAAGAGAGTATCTTTTAAAGAGGAATCCACCCCTTCTAATTCCAATTCAAAAATGGAGAGAATGATGGAGGAGATGATGAAAGAAATGAGCATAATTAAGAGAGCACAAGCAAGCCAAAACCAAAATGCTCCTCAAAACAGAAACCAGAACCAGAATCAGAATTCTAGAAGGAACCAACCTCCAAGCAGACCTAGGGAAGATGATCAACAGATCACTCCTCCCTTTCATCAAAACTATGTAAGTGAGGTTGAGGAAACGGATGGAATAACAGAGGAATATGATGTCAACATGTTCGGGGTAGAGGATGATGATTTTGAAGTTCATTACGATAGAAAACAAGGTCTTTACACACCTTATGATGACAAAAGAGATGATAATGAAAATTGTTATCAAGACATGGAAAATGTAATCATAGAGCCTCAAAGAGAATATGACCTTAGAAGCAAGACTAGTCAACAAACCCCAGACACCAAAACCTCTGACAAATCCTCACAAAACAGCACTGCAACCAAGCCCAAAGTTGTCAAAAAGAAGGACAAAGCAACGACTGCAAATTCTGATAATGGTAAAGAGAAAAGCACTCAAAAAAATGAAAAACAGAGTGCAGACCTTAGTAGTACTAACACTTCAGCTAGTACTCCTGTGAAAACAATTTGGTTAATTGTAAATAAAACAAATCAGCAAGTTGATGTTGCTGATAGACTAGCAGCTAGTAAGGTTGAAACAAGTTCTTCAAAGAACCAAATTCCCTTCAGCCTTGAGCAGGAAATTTCAAATTTCAAAATCTCTGTTCCCCTCACTGAGTTAGCTGCCCAACATGTATATAGGACCCAAATTTTGAATGCTTTAAAAATAGAAGAAAATGAGGACACTCTCAATCTTAATGATGACCAACCAGAGCTTATTTTTGGTCCAAAGATTGAAGGTAGATATCAAGAGGGACCTGTTCCCCTCTTTTATGTGAGTTTAAATGTTCATGACAAAATTTTGCACAACACTATGCATGATTTCGGGGCTTCTCATAATTTAATGCCTAAAGCTGTGATGGAGAGCCTTGGTTTAAAAATCACCATACTTTATAAAGACCTTTACGCCTTTGATTCCAGCAGGGTGAAATGTTTAGGGTTGATCAAAAACCTTTGTGTTAACTTAGCCCAGATTCCATCCAAATGCTTAGTCATGGATATCGTTGTGGCTGATGTGCCCTCGCAGTATGGAATGCTTTTATCAAGATCTTGGGGGGCTAAGTTACAAGGGACTATGCAAATGGACATGACCTATGCGACTATCCCTGTTTTCAATTAGAATAGAAGACTTTACAGGGAATCTCATATGAAATACATAGTTACAAGCCAAGACAGACCACAAAAATCTCCTCTATATTCTGTCAATACAGGCCTTGATTTTTCTATCATGTTCAACGACGAAACACTTAGTGAACAAGTCACTTTAACAGAATTAATGGCCAATAGGGAGGAAGAGAAACATAATGCAGAAGTGTCAAAACAGTTTGCTGCAGTTGAAGACACTGTCAAACCAAATATAGGACTTGAACTACAAATCATGTGCCCTTTGCACTTAAACCTTGTGTTGTGACCAGCAACAACCCCCCTTTTTATTTAATATTAGTAATAATACTAAATAAATGGGGACCCTTAGTTAAAAAATCCAAAAAAATCAATTAGGATTTGTTTTCTTTTTCAAATAAAACTTTCTATCATAAACTTATAGAAATCCCTTAGAAAGAACATTAAGAAACACTTAAGTTTATGATAGATTACAATAAAATTTCTCTTTAAACAAAATAGCGCATCCATAGCAAAATGGTATATATCTTTTATAAAACTGAAAATGCGATTTTGCACTTTTGCGATAATGCGATCCCAAAAGCTTATACAATAAATGTATTGGTCGCAGATCGCATAGCGCAGAAAACAAAAGTGATTAATGAATACCTTTTGCGCTCTTTTCAATTTTGCGCTTTTGCGAGATTTGCGATGTGCGCTTTTGCGCTATTGCGCAATTTCCTCTTTTGCGCTATTTTACATGACTGCGATGGCTTCATTTTGCGATATTGCGATATTGCGACATTGCGATATTGCGATATTGCGCAGCAAATCACAGATCGCAATGTCGCAGATTCATGTAGGCACATTGTCCAAAGGCAATCTTCCCTTATATCAAATCTGTTATGCGCTTTAATGATTAGATTAAATGATTGGATTGACAATTAATGGTAAATAAGATTGTGTTTGGATTGAAATTCGTTTCACAATTAAAATATTATATTTCATCCACTTTCACATTTAAAACAGTCTCATCACCTTTCTTATGCCATTACTCTCATTTACTCGTAAAATGCAGGCACGAAGGAACATACGTCTATACAAAGCTTTCACTAAACACTATGGGTAAGAAGGAGAAGAGCTCGAATTCTGAAAACAGAGAAATGGCTGCGCTGTATGCAGACACCGCTTGTAATAAGGATGCTGGTATATCCACTTGGGAAGGAATGTATAATCCGTTAGAGGAAGAAAATCCTGTGGTGATGAAAGTTGTGGCTACAGTAGGTTCTAGTAATACGTCTGAAGCAACCCTCAAAGAACTAGCTTGTTCATTTCTGCATAGGATAGCGGCAAGGCCAAGGATTCTCCCATATACAGACATGGTGAGATGGGTGCTGGACATCACTGATATTTCAGACAGACAAGTCAGAACTCCAGCTCAAGAGCTAATTGGGTCATTCACCACGGAAGATCTAAGATTAATGTATAAGTTGCCAGAACCTCATGCGCCTTATAATAAGCAATTTATGAAAGAATGTGCCAGAGAACATGCGAATTTATCAGAATGCACATAGGAATGGACCAAAAGAGATGAACCATTGAAGAAAATCAAACACGAGTGGACAGTACCAAAAAAGGATGTTTTAGACACTGTTCACAAGTTCAAATATCCAAGTGGGCAAATTGACACAGTTTCTACCACAAGATAAGGTATGTAAGTTTGCCAAAATTAGCCTCTATAAAGCTTTTAGAAGTTACTAAAGAAGTTGTTGGAGGTCAGGAGTTCTCAGAGAAACATAAAGCTCTTCTTGAGAAAAGTCGGGAGTCGAAGAGACTTGAAATAACTATAAGACAAAATCAGGAAACATAGACCAAATTCAAGGCACTTAATGCTGAGCAAGGAAAAAGATGTGGAGCGTGTTCGATGTAGAGAAAAACTACTGCGGAAGGACAAATCGATAAAAAGAAACTACTTTGGCTAAAAGTATGATACGAGAAAATGGTGAAGCAAAATCAAGATGAAATTGCAAAATTGATAACAGAGCAAAAGGAAGAAAAGGCAGCAGAGGAGGCGGCTACAGCAGCAAACACTCTTATAGATTTTGTAAATGACAATTTACACAAAGCTAATTTGATTCCTGAAACTGTTCCAGGATATCTCCCACAGGCAAATCAACTGCAAACAGAATGGAGGCAAAAGGCAGAAGAAAGAGCAAAATCTATCCAAGGGCTGACAAGATTGAATTGGGACTCATAGTGGATGTACTTGGTGAAGCCACACAGTCAGCATAGTGCACTTAATTGTATCATCAATGCTACAGAGAAGATTGCTCCTATGCTTGCCGACTCTGTCTTTTCAGGACAGTTGAATTTTGAAGTCGGTCAACTGCATCTTCTCAAAACTATGCTAGATACCTGCAAGTTTAAAGATCAAGTTCATAGATAGTTAGATTTAGTTTTAATTTTACTGTATTTTAGCCTAGGAAAAGGACGGTCATTGAACCGAATCCTTAATTTTTGTAATAGAATATTTTTAGATTTAGCTAGGTAGTATTTAAACCCTTCTCATGCATTTAGAGAGGGGTCCTGGATCTTAATATTTTTTGACTTGGAGATTGCATTTCTGTACTCCATTGTCTTATATATTTTTAAAAAGGATCACATCTGGTGATTTTCATGCTGAATTATCTTTGAAGTGTTGCATTTCTGTACCTTGGAATTTGATTTTGCATCAGAGTTACTGGATTAGAGTATCACATTGCATTTGAAAGTCTTCGAGATGAATGAGGTATTTCTATCCTTTCACTGTTGATTTCTTTTGTCTTATGATATTCGCTTTAAAATTGCTATCATTTATATATATTTGTTTTCACAATGCTTCCTTTTATATATCATTTCTGAGTATAATTGAAACGTTATCTTTCATAAGTATATATAGATGGTATACAAATGATGAATGCAATATGCTAATACAACTTTGTTTAATTTCTTAAACAGAGTTATCTTTATTTGTTCCTACATATTTCAATTTAAATAATAATACATTTTCATGGTTATTGTTAAATTGGAACAATCTTAAGTTGTATTCACATATAATTACCCGGGTTAGTGTTAGAATTTCTTTATCAGTATTTAGTTTAAATTAGATAGTTTTATTTCAGTTAATTTAGTCCCATTTCCACCCATCCAAACCAATCCATTTAGTTATAAGGAAACTGGTCCTTCAAATCCAGTCAGAGCCACCATACCAAACGGAAAAGGAGCTGTCTTAAGGTCCCAACCGGGTGGTTTTCCCCGATGTTTGAAGCAGAGATTTTCTAGGCTTCAACATTTTTGGCGCTAGAAGGAGGGCTTGAGCTATGAATGGAAATTAAATCTTTATCCACAAGCCATTCTGAGAGCAGAACACCGTCATTAACCTCTTCAATTTCTTCTGAAATTCAAAATCCTAGAGAAGAAATTGCAGAAAATATTCAGACACCCACTACCAAAATCTCAAAACATTCAGACAATCAACATCCTGAGTCTCCCGAAGTTCAAGATTTAATTCATAAATTGAAAGGATTCTCATTATCTCTAGAAGAGTCTGAAATATCTGAAGATAGTGTAACTTCAAAATTTGTTTCTTCAAAACCTCTTACTAGGCTTCAAAGTGAAAAACTTGGTATTTCTCCAAAAGAATTCCCTTTACCTAGTAGAGTCAAGACAAGAAAAACTCAATCGGAATCAGTAAGTGATATAAGTTCAACATCTAATATTCAAATACCTGTTTCCGAAATCCCTTCTCAACAAAGTACAGTGGTTTCCACATCATCTCCTCAATCATCATCTCCACAAACATCATCTGCTCAATCATCATTAATCTCAACATCATCTATTCCAACAACTTCTATTCAAACACCACCAGTTTCTACTACTCCTCCAATAGTTGTTCCAATAATGGCACAGAGACCATGGGCTACTCCAGGTGCAGTCAACATGGCTGCACCTTTACATGATTTACCAGACAATCCTGGAAAATGGCTTCCAAAGTTTAGCCCAGATCTTAACATTCAAGCTGAAGAACATATCAATAACTTTATGCTGGCTATAAATTTGAATGGAGTCACACATGAAGATGTTGTAGTTATACTATTCCCTTATACTCTTCAGGGAGTAGCAGGATCATGGTACTTTCATTACCATCAGGATCCATAACAAGTTGGGATATTTTTGCAGATCAGTTTTTAACCAAATTTGGAGACAACCAATCAATAGCAACTTTACTTAATGACCTCTCAAATTTGAAGATAGAATCCAAGGAACCCATTAAATAATTCAATGCTAGATTCAACAAACTCTTGAATAAAATCCACACAGATTCATAGCCTAGTGAACAAGTCAGAATTGAATGGTACATAACTGCCTTACCCTCAAACATAGCAATTTTCGTAGACAGAGCTGCAAAGCCTACATTAGCTGAGAATATGAAAGAAGCTATTGCAGTGGAAAAACAAATTACTTCTCTCGAGAAGAAAAATGCTATCGAGGAAAGGAAATCAAAGAAAGTCAGCTTCAAAGATGATTCAAAGAAAAAGGCCAAAGATCCATACGACATGGAAGGTTTACAGAAAGTTCTTAAAACCATGTCAAATGAAATGGTTTAAATTAAAAAACAAGTAGCTGAAACTTCTACCAAGAAACCATTCCGAAATTTCAGAAGAAACCAAGTTGAATCTAAACCTCCTAATGCAATCTCTAATGCAGAATCAGAAGAAGAGGAGGAAGAAGAAGATACATCTATAGTATCAAATGAAGAAGATGAGAATGAAGAAATAGCTTAATTGAATGGAATGTGGGATTTTATTATCCCTAATTCTGATAGTGAAGAAGCTATGCCTGTAAGTACTAGGAGTAAATCTATATCGGAACCAGTGCAAATAGTTCCTAAAAAGAAAATTACAACTCCAAGTACCAAAGACAAATCCCCTGTAAAGAAAACTTCTCCATTACCTACTCAAAATCAGCCATCCTCTTCTAATCCTCCTACATCAACAGCAAAGACTTTAGTAGTGTCAGATCCTATGGAATACAACATTGTCGAGGACATGAAAAAGATCAAAGCTAACATTTCCTTACATGAACTCAGCAAACTAAAACACCAGCAAAAGTTGCTATTGAAAGAATTGAACGCTGCACCAATTTCTCCTTTACCAAGTGGTGTAGTAGCAAAAGCAGCTAGGGGAGCTGGTAAACCACCAAATAAGGTAGATGCTACTGATACTGTGCTCATTGGAGAAAATTCAAATTTTCAAACTCCTCCTTTTCTTCTAACTTATGAGATGTACAATAAAAATCTGCACAATTGTTTGATTGATTCTGGAGCTTCCTCCAATATAATGCCTACTTCTGTCTGTGCCAAATTGAATATCGAACCACAGAAATCAGCAGTTCATATCGTTCAATTGGATCGCTCTAAAGTCCAAGTTGTAGGAGAAATCAATTCAGTTACTATCAGATTAGCCTCTGATCCTAGGATTGTCCAAAGAATTGATATTTTGATTGCTGATATTCCTGAATTCTATGGATTAATCTTGAGCAGGGACTGGTCTGCGATACTTAATGGTTATATCTCAACTGATTATTCGCATATGTGGCTTCCCTACAAAGGGAAACCAAATCAAATTAAAATTGAACGAGAAAAACATATGACGCACACTGTCACTGAATTCGAACAACCTAATGAGCCTGTGGAATTCAATAACAATATTCTTGGAGGTTATTCTGCTGAATCATTTCTTGGAAACTTTGAAGCTCCTCAATCACCTTTTTCTGTAAATACTTTTGTTTCTCAGATAGAAAATTTTTCACAATCTGATTCTTCCAGAATTGTAAATATTTCTGATGTAATTGTAGATAAGCCAATAGACAAATCTTTATTTTGGTCTTTATATTTTGATGGATCAAAGTCTAGTGATGGAGCTGGAGCTGGATGTATTTTAATTTATCCATATGGAGAGAAAACCATGCTGTCATGTAGGTTAGAATTTGAGTGTACTAATAATACCGCAGAATATGAAGCCTTGGTTCAAGGACTTTATAAAGCTATAGGGTTAGATGTTAAATATTTGAAAGTCTTTGGTGATTCCGAAATTGTCATAAAACAAGTTAGGAATACTATTCATTGCCTTTCAGGACATCTTAAACACTATCAAACCCTAGTACAAGATCTCACCACTCATTTTTTAGCATTTATTATTTCTCTTATTCCTAGGAATCATAATACATCAGCTGACTTGTTAGCTAATGTTGCATCTAAACTCCTACCTGCTGAAGATTGCAGTCCTGATAGGTTTTCTGTAGAATTGATTTTTCATCCATCTGTCCCAGATAATGTTACAAATTGGAGAGTATTCTATCATGATCAAGATATTCTAAATTTCATGACTTCAGAGAAATCATATGATGAGCAAATTATTGATGAAGATGATCATAATTTACAAATTGCCTCAAAAGGTAATGAAAACCTCATTCCAAAATCTGTTGTTAAATTAGAGATTAAAGACAGATTCAAGAAAGTCACTAATGCTAAACTTCAAAGCTCTACTTTGAAGTTTGAATTAGTAAATCTTGGTTCTGATTCTAAACCTCAAAACGTTAACTTAGGACTCAATTTAACACCAGAAGAAAGGGATGCATTCATTAAACTTCTAAACAAGTATAAAAACATTTTTGCTTGGAATTATGATGATTTAAAAACGTATGATACTTCGATTATTCAACATACAATTCCAATGCTTCCTGATATTAAACCTGTTCAACAGAAGTTGAGAAAGATCCATCCAAATCTCGAAATTCAAATCAAATCAGAACTTAATAAACTTTTAAAAGCCAAAATCATTTTTCCAGTCAGGCACTCCAATTGGGTTTCCAATATGGTACCTGTAAGGAAGAAGAATGGTGATATAAGAATCTATATCGATTTCAGAAATTTAAATAAGGCATGTTGAAAAGACAATTTCCCATTGCCAACCATGGAATAGATACTTCAAAAAGTAGCTGGTTCTGAACTTATGTCTTTTCTTGATGGATTTTCGGGCTATAATCAAGTTTTAGTTCATCCAGATGACAGATTGAAAACAACTTTCAGAACAAAATGGGGAACTTATGCTTATCAGAAAATTCCTTTTGGTCTAATAAATGCAGGAGCAACTTTTCAAAGAGCCATGGACATAGAATTTAAAGGTCTGATCAATAAATCAGTTGTTGTTTATCTTGATGACATAATAGTATTTTCAAAAAAGAGAGCCAATCATCTACATGATTTAAAACAAATATTTGAAAGATGTAGAAGGTTTGGTATTTCCTTAAATCCGAAGAAATCTTTCTTTGCTTTAGATGAAGGAAAACTCTTAGGATTTTTTGTGTCAAAAGATGGTATATATATTGATCCAGATAGAGTGAAAGAAATTTCTGATATTTCTTTACCTCATAACAAAAAATCCATGCAATCGTTTCTTGGACAGATCAATTTTGTTAAAAGATTTATTCCTGATTTTTCTTTTATTGTTTTACCTATGCAAAATATGATTAAGAAGAATTCAATATTCAAATGGACGCATAAAGAAAAAGAAGCTTTTGAGGCAATCAAACAAGCGATCATTAATGCACCAACATTGAATACCCCAGATTTTTCTAAAGATTTTACTTTGTATACTCTGGCCACTGAAACATCCTATGGAGCCGTTTTAACACAACTCAATGATCAAGAAATCGAAGCACCAATTTCTTTCTTTAGTTCAAATCTGCAAGGAGCTGAGCTTAATTATTCTGATGTTGAAAAACAAGCCTTTGTTGTATTTAAATCAATCAAACATTTCAGACCTTTTCTCTTGAAAACACATACAAAAATCGTTGTCCCATTCTCTGCAGTGAGGCAATTATTAATTCAAAAAGAAGTAGGAGAAAAGAGAGCTAACTAGGTAACAGCCTTGCAAGAATATGATATTGATATTAAACCAGCTAAGATTGTTAGAGGACAAGGTTTTTGCAGATTATTGGCAGGAGCTCATAACATACCAGAAAATCAAGATTCAAATCAAGATATTCAAGTAAGTCAGATAAATGTTACAAATTCCGGATCTCAGTATAATGATCTTATCTATTACTTGAAAAATGGGTATGCTCCTTCTAATCTCAGCTATAAGAGTAAATGCGCTTTAAGGTTAAAGGCTATTAAATATGAGATCATTGATAATGTGTTATTTAGGAAAAATTATGATTCAATTTTATTAAGATGTCTTGAAAAGACTGAAGCTGAAAAGGTTTTGCAGGAGTTGCATAATGGACCAGCAGGAGGTCATTTTGGAGGTGATACCACAGCTCACAAAATAATTCGTGCTGGTTATTACTGGCCTACCCTTTTTAAAGATACGCATGATTACGTAAGGAAGTGCCAAATTTGTCAAATTGCAAGTGGAAGACAAAGGAAACCAGCTTTTCCTTTGCAACCAGTGACTATTGAGCAACCATTCGAACAATGGGGGCTTGACATTATTGGTGAGATAGTACCTCATTCTTCCAAACATCACAAGTACATCCTTACTGCAACTGATTACTTTACAAAATGGGTAGAGGCAATCCCGTTGAAGGTATCCAATTCTGATGCAATTATTGATTTCATAGATCAATTCATCATAACCAGGTTTGGTGTACCTAACGCTCTAGTCTTTGATAATGCATCTTACTTCTCTAGAAATAGTTTAATAGAATTTGCAGTCAAAAGAGGTTTTAAATTAAAATATTCAGCAAATTATTATCCACAAGGTAATGGTTTGGCTGAATCCACTAATAAAAACCTTATCAAAATCATTAAAAGGACCGTTGATCAAAATCAAAAGAATTGGCACAAATCTTTAATCTTTTCATTATGGGCTGATCGTATCACTGAAAAAGCTTCAATAGGGACTTCACCTTTCAATCTGGTTTATGGAAAAGAAGCTGTGATACCATCAAATTTAACTCTTCCATCGTTAGCCCTAGTGCAATTTATTGAAGAAAATCCTTCTTCATCCATTCAACTGAGATATGATCAAATCCTTAAACTAGAAGAAGATAGGGACAAAGCAAAAATTACTCATAAAAAACATCAACAGCTTGTAAAATCTTCTTTTGATGCAAGTTCTATCGACTCAAAAATTTTGTCAATTGGTGATCTTGTTCTGAAATGAGATAAAGCACACGAAGAAAAAGGTAAACATACCAAATTTCAAAAAATGTGGCTTGGACCATTTCAGATCGTTGAGAAGATAAGCTCAAATAAATTCATACTCCAAGATCTAACAGGTAAGAGAGAATCTCTTCCTATAAATGGGCTTATCTTGAAGAAATTCTTTTCATAAGGAGGTAACCCCTTCTTAACTGTACATATTCCTTTCTGCAGAATTTTGATTGTTTTTGTTTTTGCAAATAAAGGTTGTTAATGAGTCTCTGATTGACTGTTTACTATTTAAGAAAATTTCTTCAGAAGAATATTATAAATATTTATTTTGTGTAAATAAGAATTTTTAAAGTAATGATCACAGTTTTTGAATAGTTTAAAATAAGATGTTAAACTTTGAAAGATTATTTCAATCATTTGTATGATCTTTTGAAAACTTGAGAAGAATGTAAATCATCATAAGTTTATTAAGCAGAGAAAGGTTATCTATCAAAGTAAAGATTTTTCAAAGTTTTGGAACCCAAAAAACTCTGAAAATTGTCATCCATTGATTCTTAAGGATAAAACTATTTCACCCCATCCATTTAAGTTGTGATTTTTTAGAATGTAATTCTAAGAAATTTGAAAATTTAAAGAGATAAGAGGTCTCATTATGAGCCGACTTACCATGTTCATAAGGAGTAATAAAACTGACATTACCAATACTGCATACCAATACAGGGTAATGGCTTATAAATATAAGACAAGGGGTCTCATCACGAGCCAGCTTGTTCAGTTTAATTATAACTAGTGAATGGCATTGTTATTAACTGGCTGCCAAACCAGAACAATGGCTCTTAAAATAAAAAATAAATAAAAGACAAAAAACATGAGATAATAAGTCTTATGAATTTATCTTTTAAAAAGTCATAATTTTAGTTGGATGGGACAATGAATGGTTAATGGTTTAAAGGTAACCCTGTCGAGACTATGAACGTTTGCTGGCAGCAGAGGCAATACCTATGGCAATAGAGTATATTATAAAACCAAAACCTGGAGAAATCCACTTACTTCATTATTAACACCAATCAAAGCTTGAGATAACCCAAGATGTTTTTATTCTTAAGAAATTAGAAAGAAATTATGAAATGATTTTTATTTCTTTTTTCATAGTTACATTTTATTTGAATTATCCTAAGATAGTTTTCATTATCTTTAAAAATATTTACTTACTAAAGATATAGTGTTCATTTTATTTTTTCAGAGATAACTGTTTCTTTCAGTGAATCGCCAATTGTTGTGACCAGCAACAACCCCCCCTTTTTATTTAATATTAGTAATAATACTAAATAAATGGGGACCCTTAGTTAAAAAATCCAAAAAATCAATTAGGATTTGTTTTCCTTTTCAAATAAAAATTTCTATCATAAACTTATAGAAATCCCTTAGAAAGAACATTAAGAAACACTTAATTTTATGATAGATTACAATAAAATTGCTCTTTAAACAAAATAGCGCATCCATAGCAAAATGGTATATATCTTTTATAAAACTGAAAATGCGATTTTGCGCTTTTGCGATAATGCGATCCCAAAAGCTTATACAATAAACGTATTGGTCGCAGATTGCATAGCGCAAAAAACAGAAGTGATAAATGAATACCTTTTGCACTCTTTTCAATTTTGCGCTTTTGCGAGATTTGCGATGTGCGCTTTTGCGCTATTGCGCTATTTTACATAACTGCGATGGCTTCATTTTGCGATATTGCGATATTGCGACATTGCGATATTGTGATATTGCGAAGAAAATCGCAGATCGCAATGTCGCAGATTCATGTAGGCGCGTTGTCCAAAGGAAATCTTCCCTTATATCAAATCTGTTATGCGCTTTAATGATTAGATTAAATGATTGGATTGACAATTAATGGTAAATAAGATTGTGTTTGGATTGAAAGTCGTTTCACGATTAAAATATTATATTTCATCCGCTTTCACATTTAAAACAGTCTCATCACCTTTCTTATGCCATTACTCTCATTTACTCGTAAAACGCAGGTATGAAGGAACAGACGTCTATACAAAGCTTTCACTAAACACTATGGGTAAGAAGGAGAAGAGCTTGAATTCTGAAAACAGAGAAATGGCTGTGCTGTATGCAGACACTGCTTGTAATAAGGATGTCGGTATATCCACTTGGGAAGGAATGTATAATCTGTTAGAGGAAGAAAATCCTGTGGTGATGAAAGTTGTGGCTACAGCAGGTTCTAGTAATACGTCTGAAGCAACCCTCAAAGAACTAGCTTGTTCATTTCTGCATAGGATAGCGGCAAGGCCAAGGATTCTCCCATATAAAGACATAGTGAGATGGGTGCTGGACAACACTGATATTTTAGACAGACAATTCAAAACTCCAGCTCAAGAGCTAATCGGGTCATTCACCACGGAAGATCTGAGATTAATGTATAAGTTGCCAGAACCTCATGCGCCTTATAATAAGCAATTTATGAAAGAATTTTCCAGAGAACATGCGAATTTATCAGAATGCACACAGGAATGGACCAAAAGAGATGAACCATTGAAGAAAATCAAACACGAGTGGACAGTACCAAAAAAGGATGTTTTAGACACTGTTCACAAGTTCAAATATCCAAGTGGGCAAATTGACACAGTTTCTACCACAAGATAAGGTATGTAAGTTTGCCAAAATTAGCATCTATAGAGCTTTTAGAAGTTACTAAAGAAGCTGTTGGAGGTCAGGAGTTCTCAGAGAAACATAAAGCTCTTCTTGGGAAAATTCGGGAGTCGAAGAGACTTGAAATAACTATAAGACAAAATCAGGAAACATAGACCAAATTCAAGGCACTTAATGCTGAGCAAGGAAAAAGATGTGGAGCGTGTTCGGTGCAGAGAAAAACTACTGCGGAAGGACAAATCGATAAAAAGAAACTACTTTGGCTAAAAGTATGATATGAGAAAATGGTGAAGCAAAATCAAGATGAAATTGCAAAATTGATAACAGAGCAAAAGGTAGAAAAGGCAGCAGAGGAGGCGGCTACAGCGGAAAACACTCTTATAGATTGTGTAAATGACAATTTACACAAAGCTAATTTGATTCCTGAAACTATTCCAGGATATCTCCCACGGGCAAATCAACTGCAAACAGAATGGAGGCAAAAGGCAGAAGAAAGAGAAAAATCTATCCAAGGGCTGACAAGATTGAATTGGGACTCATACTGGATGTACTTGGTGAAGCCACACAGTCAGCAAAGTGCGCTTAATTGTATCATCAATGCTACAGAGAAGATTGCTCCTACGCTTTCCGACTCTGTCTTTTCAGGACAGTTGAATTCTGAAGTCGGTCAACCGCATCTTCTCAAAACTATGCTAGATACCTGCAAGTTTAAAGATCAAGTTCATAGATAGTTAGATTTAGTTTTAATTTTACTGTATTTTAGCCTAGGAAAAGGACGGTCATTGAACCGAATCCTTAATTTTTGTAATAGACTATTTTTAGATTTAGCTAGGTATTATTTAAACCCTTCTCATGCATTTAGAGAAGGGCCCTGGATCTTAATATTTTTGACTTGGAGATTGCATTTCTGTACTCCATTGTCTTATATATTTTAAAAAGGATCACATCTGGTGATTTTCATGCAGAATTATCTTTGAAGTGTTGCATTTCTGTACCTTGGAATTTGATTTTGCATCAGAGTTACTGGATTAGAATATCACATTTCATTTGAAAGTCTTCGAGATGAATGAGGTATTTCTATCCTTTCACTGTTGATTTCTTTTGTCTTATGATATTCGCTTTAAAATTGCTATCATTTATATATATTTGTTTTCACAACGCTTCCTTTTATATATCATTTCTGAGTGTAATTGAAACGTTATCTTTCATAAGTATATATAGATGGTATACAATTATGAATGCAATATGCTAATACAACTCTGTTTAATTTCTTAAACAGAGTTATCTTTATTTGTTTCTACATATTTCAATTTAAATAATAATACATTTTCATGGTTATTGTTAAATTGGAACAATCTTAAGTTGTATTCACATATAATTACCCGGGTTAGTGTTAGAATTTCTTTATCAGTATTTAGTTTAAATTATATAGTTTTATTTTAGTTAATTTAGTCCCATTTCCACCCATCCAAACCAATCCATTTAGTTATAAGGAAACTGGTCCTTTAAATACAGTCGGAGCCACCATACCAAACGGAAAAGGAGCTGTCTTAAGGTCCCGACTGGGTGGTTTTCCCCGATGTTTGAAGCAGAGATTTTCTAGGCTTCAACACCTTGATAATAAGGAAATCAACCCTAGACACAGTGAAAAACCTGAGGATTTGAAACATTTACAACTAAGTGTTGAGTTTCCACAACAATCAGAAAGCACAGTAGTGGAAGAGGACATTCACCAAACAGACGAAACCGAAAACAGTCCTCTATGGAGTATGTATTTTGATGGGTCATGCACTAAAACTAACGTTGGTGCAGGTGTCTGGATTACTAACACTGAAAACAACCACACATAAAGCATTTCCTGCAAATTAAACTTTCAGTGTTCCAATAACATAGCAGAATATGAATCCCTTCTCTTAGGCTTACACCTTTTGAAAAAGTTAGGAGCCAAAAGAATCAATGTACATGGGGATTCAGAGTTAGTCATTAGGCAAGTCAATGGGGAGTATAATGCAAATCATCCCAGACTTAGAGCCTATCGAAATGATGTCATGGACCTTTTGAAAACATTCGACGAGTCCGAACTGATTTTTGTCCCAAAAAAAAGAAATATTGCCGCCCATAATTTAGCCTTTGCAGCTAGGACATGCTTAATGCCATTTGAAACCAAAGACTATACAACTCAAATAAAATTTAGACCAGCTATGCCTGATAACAAGAAGTATTGGCAGGTGTTTGACAATGACAAACAAATAGAAGACTTCATGCAATTCAGAAATGAATTCGAACTAAACAACTCGGACTCAGATTATGATACAGACTGCAGTGAAGAAAATTTTCTTGGTGAAGAGGAATCGTCTCCTGAGCCTGTCAATATCAATCTTCTCAATAGAAA
Source organism: Pinus albicaulis (assembly GCA_034641835.2). Lineage (NCBI taxonomy): Eukaryota > Viridiplantae > Streptophyta > Pinopsida > Pinales > Pinaceae > Pinus > Pinus albicaulis. The sequence continues at coordinate 880,910,636 of CM076574.1, forward strand.
ACTTAAAAACAAAATAGAAATGAATGTAGGGTTTGAAACGGAAGAATTAGAAACTTTGCACTCTAAAGACGAAAGTTTGCCAAGCGGTCTAGCCCCTTTAGAAGAGTTGTTTGATTTTAACGATGTGGCCAAAAATCCAAAACTGGAACCTGTAGAGACTGAAGTAGAAGAGTGCAATATAGGCAATGAACTTAAACTAAAAATGATTAAACTGTCTAAAACTTTACCAGCTCACATTAAACTCAAATACATAGAGATGTTTAAAGAGTTTTCTGATGTTTTTGCGTGGAGTTACGAAGATCTTAAATCCTATGACACTGAAATAATACAACACAAAATCTCCCTCAAAGAAAACCAAAAACCATTCAAACAGAAACTGCACAGAATAAACCCTGTTCAGTTGCCTTTGGTTTAGAAGGAGATCATGAAAATGTATGACGCTAGTATTATTGTCCCCGTTAGATATTCTGAATGGGTGTCTAATCTGGTGTCTGTTAGGAAGAAAACTGGAGAAATCAGGCTTTGTATAGACTTTAGAGACTTAAACAAAGCTTCATTAAAAGACAACTACCCTTTACCCAAGATGGATCATATTTTACAAAGGGTGGTAGGGTCTAGAATAATTTCTTTGCTGGATGGCTATTCAGGGTACAATCAGATCTTAGTTTACCCTGCTGATCAATTAAACACATCGTTTACTACACCATGGGGCACTTTCATGTATGTGAAAATGCCTTTTGGTCTAATGAATGCTGGAGCAACTTTCCAAAGAGCCATGGACATAGCATTCTCGAAGGAACTGGGCTTATTCATCATTATCTATCTTGATGATGTTACTGTGTTTTCAAAAACAGATGAAGAACACTTAGAACATTTAAGAAATGTTTTCGAGAAATGCAGAAAGTTTGGGATATATTTAAACCCTAAGAAGACACTATTTGGTCTCCAAGAAGGTAAAATTCTTGGGCACATCATTTCCGAAGAAGGTATTAAGATAGATCCAAAGAGGATTGAGGCCATATTGCAAATCTCTCATCCTTGGAACATCAAAGAGTTGCAGTCTTTCATCAGAAAGATTAACATTTTGAGAAGGTTCATCCCCAATTTGGCTGAGCTTCTTAGGAATATCAAAAACATGTTAAAGAAGGAGAAAGGGGTAAAATGGACCTTGGAAGCAAAGACATCCTTTGAGCTGGTGAAACAAGCGTTAACCAAAACACCGGTTCTGATAAGTCCTGATTTTTCAAAGGATTTTTATATTTTCTCATTTTAATCAGAACATACCATAGCTGTTGTCCTTTTACAGAAAAATCCACAAGGACAAGAGCAACCTATTTCATTCTTTAGCAAGGCATTGAGGGATGCCCCTCTAAAGTATAACATTATGGAAAAGCAAGCTTTTGCTTTGGTTAAAGCTTTGAAAGACTTTAGGGTGTACATCCTTCACTCACACATCATTGCCTTTGTCCCAAACTCAGTTGTTAAAGACATTCTAACACAGGACCCAGATGGTAAGAGAGGTAAGTGGATTGATGTTATCCTTGAATATGATTTAGAGATAAAACTCAATAAGCTGATCAAAGGCTAGGGTCTAGCTAGATTAATGGCTGAATCAAATTGCGAAGTTCTTGATATTAATATGATTAATGCTTTGGAAGACCAAGAAGAATTCTCAACACCCATTGTTGAAAGCTATTTTATGAATTCCTCTTGGTATGCTGACATTGTTTATGTTTTTCTTAATTTGAATACACCTCCTCGTTTGACAAAAACAAAGGCAAGGTTCCTAAAGTTAAAAGCTGTAAACTATTGCATTATTGATATATGTCTTTATTGGAAAAATGCAAGTGGTGTAATGCTTAAATGTTTGCTTGAGTTTGTTGCAGAGAAGGTTAAGTACCAGTTCCATGAAGGAGAGTGTGGAGGTCATTTGTACTGGAAGACAATAGCTAACAAAATTCTGAGGGCTGGTTTCTATTGGCCTACTCTTTTCCATGATGTGCACAAGATGATCGTAGCCAGTCATAAATGTCAACTTTTCGAAGGCAAAAGAAAACTCCCTACCTTTGCATCCAATCACTATTGAAGCCCCTTTTCAACAGTGGGGACTTGACTTCATAGGAGAAATCCATCCGCCATCTTCTGCCCAGCATAGATGGATTCTCACTGCCACAGACTATTTCACTAAGTGGATAGAAGCCATACCTTGTAGGCAGGCCAATGATTCAGTTATCATAAAATTTATGGAGACTAACGTTCTCTCCAGATTTGGCTGTCCTACCAAGGTCATCACTGATAATGCAGCGGCATTTGGATCAAAGATGATAGTTGAGTTCTGTCAAAGATATCAGATAACATTGGGGCATTCCACGGCCTATTACCCTCAAGGTAATGGACTTGCAGAATCCTCAAACAAGAGTTTAGTGAACATAATCAAGAAACTGTTGGAGGACAACAAAAATTCCTGGCACACAAAGCTGGTTCACGCACTTTGGGCTGACAGATTGACTTTGAAGAAATCTATTGGAATGACACCCTTTCAGCTTGTGTATGGTATTGATGCAATTTTTCCAAATAGCCTTGGTGTACCAATGATGAAGTCGATTCAAGAGTTGAAAACTGAAGAAAATGATATGATTAGAAGAATAAATCAAACCATTCATCTTCATCAAACCCGAGAGGAAGTTTATAACAAAGCATTGCAAAAACAGGATAGAATTAAAAAGCTTTTTGACAAAAGAACAAAGGCCAGCAATTTCAAGATTGGGGACAAAGTTTTAAAATGGGACTCAAGAAGGGAAGACAAGGGCAAGCATGGAAAATTTGACAACTTATGGCTTGGCCCTGACTCTATTCATTCAGCTGCTGGTAACAATTCATTTTTCTTGCAGGAGTTGTATGGAGCATAATTGTTTGGGGGTCCTATCAATGGCAGGATGCTTAAGCATTACTTCTCTTGATCTATGATATGTTTTGAAGCCTTTTATTTTTTTTTCCATTATAAATATTTCATCCACGATTGCATTCAAAGTTATAAAAAATCAAAGATACAAAAACTAAAGAAAAGAAAGAAAAGAGGGCAAATTGTGAAAACAAGAAAGGTATAGCCCCATAAAAAAAAAGAGAAAGAAATCTGAAAGTGTGCAAGCTCAAACGCCACTCCTAAAGAACACACTTCTAGTTAGTCAAACTGTCTAATCTTGACTAATTAGCTTTAAATTTTCTACTGATAGGATAGTGAATTCGATTTTCCAAATTGTTTAAACTTGGCTTATCAGTAGATAGTTTAGGATAGAAATTAAAGGTTCAAACATGCTCAAAATCTGAACCTAAGTTTTCAAAGAGAGATGACTCAAATATGTTCTATTTTCTTGAGTCAAAAAAGATGTGAAATACTAGTTCCAATCAACTTAAAATCTGAACCGGTTAGCAAAGGAAAGACAACTCAACAAGAGTCAAAATAGAGCTGTAGGAAAGAGGAAGGAAATGTTTTCAAATTTCAGATCTTAAGCCTTCCATTTTTTATTTAATTTTCTGCAAAATAATGTCTATGTGCAGCTTGTTTTATGCCATAGACCAGCATCAAGTTAGACTGTTCAATCCTGACTTGAGTTCTTTTAAATTTCTGTTGTAGAAATTAGAGAATAAAAATCTGTTGGACAGTTTAATCCCAACAGATAATAGAATAGGTAGAGAAGCATCTGAACTCAACCCTTTAATATGAGTTCAGGGAGAAATACAGAGTAGAATTAGATTAAGTTTTATGCTTTCAAAAGAATAAAATGTTGTGAAAAGAGTTTTCCAATCCAAGTGCACTCTAATGAAGAAAAATGTCAGATCAGTAGGATTAGGTAGGTAGAAAGTTTGTATTGATGAAGATCCATTGTTTCTATGGCTGCTAATATGTTTTCAGAGCACATTATCCATAGAGAGAAAGGCAACCCAATGGATTAGGCAACTGATCAGCCTCCCAGAGAATGCATGTCTGAAGTTCTTGATGCCTTCAAGAAGGCACCATCCCGAAGTGGAGCCACTGTTAGCCACCTATAAAATTTGTTATATCAAAAGGTGGCTAAGAATTTTTGAGCCTTCAAGGAACAAAATTTATTACTAAAAATTGTTGGCTCTTGAAGACTTGTGAAGGCCTCCTGCCTTTCCTCTATCCAAAAATTCACTGTTGTTCCCATCTTTCACTTAGAATTCCTGCTGATTGCCAAGTCAGAATACTGCTGCAAGCACCTTCTCCCTTCTCCCTTCTTCCAAAACTAACCTCATTTTCTAGCCCTCTAATTCCCATGAAAATCTATCATTTTCATGTTTTTCCCATCTCCCTTCATCAAAATCCCTTTTATAAGGTTCAAAGACTCTTTCTTTGCCTTATCGGAACCCCTCTGACTCCTTCAAAATCATTGAAAAAGTATAAAAACCCACATTTTTGGCATATATGGGTTCCATCCCTTCTTCCCATTGACCCTCGGTCACATCGTTTCCCATGCGCCCACGGCCCCGCAGACGGGCGCCTATCCACATAATACATATCCCACCCCGAAAATATTAAAAAACCTTGTGTTATTTTCAAACTTTGTGTTTTCAATTATTTTCTATGTTTTCCACCGATTCAAACCCCAATAAATCTCAACCGTAGATCTAATCCGCAGATCGACGGTGCGGAGTCCATCTCCCCTGTGGTCCCCGCCATCCATAAGCCCATTGCCAATACTGCGTGGTTTTCATCACACCACCTTTGGCGCAAACACGGTTTTCTTCCAATCACCAGCAATGTCATTCATCGACCGACACGTGTCCTGGGCACTGTTCATAAAACCACTGTCTATTGCGCGTTAATGTTCGGATGTGGACGCCGAGCGATATCGCCGTGGACCATCTGATCTGAAGCCGCCCATCCAATGGCTGTAGCTCGCCGAAGATGCCTGACACTTAACATGGTCCCGATGCGGCATTAAATCATTTTCTGTCGTCGATTTGATCTGCAGATTGACGGTTCAGATTTCATCTCCCTGATTCGATCTCCCAGTCAACGTTCTCCATTTTGACTTCTTGTTTTCACTCCCGACCTTCAATCTCTCCACAATAGATGACTCTGATTTAACCATTCTTCCACCTTCTCTGATCAGTCCTGACCGTTGGATGATGCCATCCAACAGCCACACTTCCTCCACATGCCTTCTGTAGCAGTAGACCTATATATGTATGGATTTCATGATAATTTTTTGTATTTTGCAAGGTTTAAATGGTTTTCTTTCCATTCTTGAAGAAAATTTCGAAGGCAGAGGGTGACGATCCTCCCGCCTCCATTTCAGGAAAGAAAATCCTTCGCAGGACCTAAATCCATGTTTCATCAGTGTCTCCCCAGGTATTGATGCCATATAACCCTGCGCAACCTTGCATACCAGCAAAGAACACAGTAAATCGGGCACGGTTAGAGAGTATCAGCGCCGAAGATAAAATTTATCAGAACAGAGGATTGAAGACATATTTTGCGGGGATCACGGCTAAGAATGTTTATCAAAAGCCTAATCCCCAATTAAAACATAGCTTAAAGAATATCTAAAGTGTTTTATCCAAAGAAAAACCTCCAACGCCACATTCGAGGAAAATTGATTCCTCCCAGCTACCACAAATCCACCTGTGTCTCGAAGCTTTCAACCAAAGGCCGAATTTATTAATCAGGAATAGGTATTTTCCTCAAAACACAACCAAAGAAGAAATTCTGCCAAGGAACTTAATGACAAACATCTGCAGAGTTACTTCGATGCCACACAGAGCCTCAAAGGTCAACAAAAGCTCCCACCAAGCTTAGAATTTTACGTAAAACATTTAATACAGAGTACACATATGTAAGTTTATTCATTGAGCCCCTTGAAGGCCAAGAAACCATTAAGACTGTATTAATTGTAATTGAGATCTTTTATCAGATCTCACCTCCTCATTCTTCTATATATACTTCTACAAAAGATGAGTGAGGAGTTGGTTGCAGAACTTTGATATACACTTGAGCTTAAATTTCTGATTGTAAATAGTATTCACTGGCTCTTGGAGCTCTGCTTGTGATAGATAAATTAGGCTGAGATGTGTAGATGGTTGCTAAACTAAAGCACTGGACTTGAAGCTGTAACTGGTTTGGAGCATTAATACAAGCTGATTTATGGGATCCTGGTCTATGTTGACGGTGATGTTTTTCTCATTGTAACTTGTTATTTTATTTCTGTTTCCACTGTGTTACATCTTCTCTTATAAAGAATAACATTCATAGAGTTAGGACCTACTGTATATCAGTAAACTTCTCTGTCTGAAAATATTTATCTAAATGTTTTCTTCCAACTTGTGTTATTTAGGAATGATTTAATTCAGTTCAAGCTTAGGAATGTTGGTGTTCCCTCGTCTTATTGTTTTAGCTGAATATTATTCTTGAATGTTATGCTCAGTATATGTTAAGTGAAGATGAACTGAGGAAGATATGGTTAGCCCTGGTCCCAGTTTTATTTCCACAACCGTCTGAATGTTTCCCTCGGAGTGTGTCAAAAGCTGGCTAGTTTAGAAGTACTTACTAGATCTTAGGCCATTATGTGTTATCTTTGTGATTGTCTTGAAAGTAACCAAGTAAAGAAGAGCTAGGAGAGTATTTGCGGTGAGCCCGGCCCGCTAGTTTCTACTCCAACAGTTGCCTTCAAGTTTCCCTTTGTTTTAAGATATTTTCTATTGAAAGTGTATCAAAGGCTGGCTAGTTTAAAAGTACTTACCAGATCCTAGTTCGCTTTTATGTTCTTGTCAAGTGTTTGTCAAACGCTGACTAGTTTAAAAGTAATTATCAGATCCTGGGCTACTCTTTGTTCTGCATCTGTTTAATCCCCTTCCTTATTGTATCATCTCATTCCAAAAATCAAACTTTAAAGAGATCCTTAGACATAGATGACTTGCACCATGGACCACTCTTGCCTCTTGCTGTTCCAATTAAACCCTATTATGACTACATAGCCCAATGGACTAAAACCTACAATTATCTATATTTTGGCCAAAGCTTAATCTGATTTCTTGAAAATTCTCACCTTTGAAACTCTTTGCATTTATGACTTTATGCCTTAAACAATTATCATGCTCAACCATCCAAGAACAAACAAAACCCTTGGCCTTCATAACTAGCCTAATATCATAACCCCAAACTTCAAAGACAAATCCATCTTTGCACTTATTGGAGAGATCCCTCTCCGGATTCAGGAGGGCTAGATCCTAGAATCCCAAATTTGGTTGAAACGATGTTGTTTCTATGATCAGACATTTTCCAATCTTTCTGATTACAGATTCCTAACACCCTTCACAACCTTGAAACTCTTAGCCATTTAAATGCTATCGGGTAATCTTCTCCTTATGATCTTACTAAAAATATTAAAGTGTGAATGATATAATCAACATTGGCTCCACCTAGGGACGACACATTCATCCTCGAACGTGTCAAAAACTTCGCAGATCACCTGTTAACCCTTTTTGTGTAGACACGGCTCCTCTACACCTTTCTTTTTTCTTGATGATTCTTCACAACAAACATCATTAAAAATAAAAATAGAAGCAGCTAACTAATGTACAATATAATACATCGGGCCCTCTCGTCCTGAATCAAAACTGGAAGAAGGGTTTTAGGAATGAACATTTATAGGGGCGTCAAGCAAGTCGCCCTGCAAATTCTCCAATTTGAAGGTGTTGTTTCCTCCTTGTTCAATAATTTTGAAGGGACCAAACCATAACGGATCAAATTTACCATGCTTTCCCTTCTCTGCTCTTCGAATATCCCATCTGAGTACTAAATCCCAAACTTGCATATTTTTTTCTTTGGCATGTTGATCAAATAGGTCCTTCATTTTCTCCTGATATTCGATCAACCTCTAATTCACCTGATTTCGGGTTTCCTCCAGTTCTACCAGCTGGTTCATCCTCCTGGTAATATCATTCAGCTCTTCTTGGCTTTCCTGCATGAACCTCGCTACTGGTAAAGCCAATTGTATGGGAAAGACTGATGCTCTACCATATACCAATTCATATGGAGATTTACCCGTTGATCTCTTGCTGGTGATCTTGTTTGCCCATAAAGCGAACTTTAGCTGAGAATCCCGATTTTTCTGATTTTCATTAATGGCTTTCTTCAGTGCTCTCACTAGAGTTTTATTTGAAGACTTTGCTAAACCATTTCATTGTGGGTATTAGGTGGTGGAATGTCCCAACGCAATTTTATATTGCTGACAGAAGCTGACGAACTTAGCAGATTTAAAGGCCTGGGAATTGTCGATAACAATCTTGGTAGGGCAGCCAAATCTGGAGATAATTTTCTCTTCCATAAATTTTATCACTACTGTATCTATTGCATTCCTTGCTGGTATAGCCTCCACCCATTTGGTGAAATAGTCAGTAGTTGTTAATATCCATTTGTGTTTTCCACTTGATACAGGATGAATTTCGCCGATAAAGTCAATCCCCCACTGCTGGAACGGCTCATCTATATGTACAGGAATCATGGGCAAGGGTGCAAACTTCTACCTTTCTGCGAATTTTTGAAATTTTTCACAGGCTCTGACCTGAGCAAAAACATCTCCAAATAGCTTGGGCCAGAAGAAACCAGCTTTCAAAATCTTATGGGCAGTGGCTCTCCAGCTGTAGTGACCTCCATAAATGCCTTCATGGAACTCTGCCATTATTTCCTCCACTTCATTCTCAGTAAGGCATAGGAGCAAGATGCCTGAAGGGTCTCTCCAATACAACTGGCCGTTGGCTATGATGAATCTTTTTGACTTCAGCCTCAATGTTCTATATTTTGTTTTGTCACAGCTAGGTGGACATCTGAGAGTCAGAAGATATTCTACAACCTCCTTGTACCACTGACTGAGGAGATACTTCATGTGAGTCTTTTGTGTAGCTGTCTCTACCCCACACCATTCATCTATGTTTTCAGACTCCTTGTTTGCTATCATGGATATATTTATCCCCAGAGCTTGAAAATTCGACTCTAACAGGATTTTAGCTAATCCCTATCCTTTAATTAGCTTGGTGGGGCGTATGTCTAAATCATATTCTTGTATCTTTGCAATCCATTTACCTCTTTTCCCCTCACTATCTCCCTGAATCAAAATATCCTTCACGGTTGCTGTGGGTACAAATACAGTAATGGAGGACTGCAAAACATACATCCGGAATGCCTTGAGGAACTTCACCAGGGCATCAGCTTGTTTCTCTAGGATGTTGTATTTTAATTCAGCATCACGGAGCACTTGACTGAAAAAGGCAATGGGTTTCTCATACCCCTCCTCATTCTTTTGCAATAATAGTCCTGCGACTGTATGAGGTGATGCAAATGAAAATATAATAAAAGGCTTAGCATAATCTGGTCCAACCAGCACTAGAGCTTCTGCAAAGGCATTTTTTATTCTGTTAAAATACTCTTGTGACTCAGGAGACCATTTTACCTCATTATTCTTCTTGACCATGTCAGTTATATGTCGAACTATCTCTGCATAATTTGGAATGAAACTTCTTAGGAAATTAATACGCCCAAGGAATACTTGCACCTCTTTCTTATTTCTGGGGAAATATATGCCATTTATAACTTCTACTCTTTTAGAGTCAATTTTCACCCCATCCTTTGTCACAATGTGTCCCAACAACTTGCCCTCTTCTAATGCAAACAATGATTTATGAGGGTTGAGAGAGATACCATACCTTCGGCACATCTCAAAATTTTTGTGCAAGTGTTCAATATGCTCTGCATCGTCCTTTAAGAACATAGTGATATCATCGAGGTAGACCACCACGAACTTATCTTGATCCCCAATGAAGGAAATATCCATGGCCCTTTGGAAAGTGGCCCCTGCATTGATCAATCCTAAAGGCATCCGTGCATACATAAATCTACCCCAGGGTGTGGTGACGGCATTTTTATTTTGATCTCCAGGGAGCACAACCACCTAATTGTATCTAAAGAAACCATCCATCATTGACATCCGTGAAGCTCCCACTACCTTCTGCAAAATGTGATCCATCTTGGGCAATGGGTAATTATCCTTTAAGGATGCTCGATTTAAATTTCGGAAATCAACACACAACCTTATCTCTCCATTATTTTTCGGGACTGGGACCAGATTGGCAACCCACTCAGAGTATCTCAACGGCATGATGATTTTGGCATTTAATAGCTTCTTGATCTCCTTATCTATGGAAGGAAGTAGCAGGGGGTTAATCTGTCTGAGCTTCTGTTTATGCGACTTCACATCTCCTTTTAGAGGAATCTTATGTTGCATGATGCTGATATCTAAAGTCTTCAGGTCTTGATAAGACTAGCAAAAAACATCCTTGTATGTCTGGAATAGTTTCTAGTAGTGCTCTTTATATTCTTCTGGAACATTCTTGGACAGCTTCACAATTTTTGGATCAGCTTCGGTGCCAAGATTCAGGTCTTTAACCTAATTTTCTTCTACCACTTTTCTTGGCTGTAAAGGGACATCATTTTTATCGAACAAACTCTCTAAAGGGACCAATCCTCTGGGTATTATATTTCCTTTGATTTGCAGCACTTTATGACTAGCCATTCTTTCTTCCCATTTGTTTTGAGAAAGGTCTTCAGTCTCTTCTTCACAAACATCTATCTCCATGTTTGAGAATTCTCCAACAGTCTCCATGAATCTTCTTATTTGATCCTCATCCTCAAACACCTGCCAATGCTTGAAATTGTCGGGGATTGAAGGTCGATAACGAACTTCGATCTCGTATCTTAAAAGAGGATTCTGAGGTGGTGGAAAGGTACTGGCAGCCACAGCGAGAGAATCTTCCATTCTGTTCTATTCTCTTGGCATAAATTGAATGTTAAATGCAAAGAAAAAGTTCTCTACCAGGTCTGATACTTCATTCCTATAGGCGCTCAGTTGTGGGTGTTTAGCTTGGCATTGATTTTTCACTTGCCTTACTACTAGTTCTGAATCTCCGAGAACTTTTAGACTCTGGATGTTCATGCTTCTGGTTGTTTGCAACCCCAAGAGCAGTGCTTCATATTCAGCTACATTTTTCGTAGCTTCATACTCTAATTTGAAATATAATGGAACCCATTGGCCTATAGGAGAAATCAGTAGCACCCCAGCTCCATTCCCTTCTCTAGAATTGGCTCTATCAAAGTGTAGCGTCCCAACTTCGGCTTATTGATTTTCTGAGGATTGTTCGGTCTTCATCTGACAGAATGATGGCTCTTGTGCATATTCTTGGCCTTCCTCCAACATTAGACATGAGAAATCCCCTTATTTACCATATATTGGTGAATTAACAGAGTTATCAGCCTTAGTAACCATCTTTACGAATCTCGTTTCCCGATACAACCTCCTTTCTTGCCCTCCAAATATAGGGATAGTAGCATAAGTCAAATCTAGTTTGATTGACCCTCCAATTTTGGTTCCCCAAGACCTTGACAACAACATCTGAAAATGAGCTGGGATATCAGCCACCACTATATCCATCACCACACTCTTGGCTAGGATTTGGGCCAAATTGACTACCATTGAGTCCTTGATCATCCCCAGACACTTGACCCTTTTGGAATCAAAAGAATAAAGGTCTTTGTATGGATGAGTGATTTGCAGTCCTAGTTGCTCCATTACTGACAGGGGTAAGAGATTATGGGATGCTCCCGAATCCAACATACATTTCATTGCGGAATGATCAGTATGAACAAATACTTCATATCCTGTGATATAGTGTTTGAACTTATTAATTGCAAAGATTACAACTAAAAACTCTTTCTCTGTAACTGTATATTTTAATTCAGCGGAAGAAAATTTCTTACTAATATAATAAATAGCATAGGATTTCTTGTCTTCCTCTTGTTCCAAAGCTGCGCCAACAACCAGGTTTAAGCATCAGAAGAAATGTGAAAGGGCAGGGACCAATTTGGACCTCTCAAAACTGGCGCCTTTACCAACTTTTCCTTCAATGTTTCAGAAGACTGTTGGCAAGCCGTGGACCAAGAAAACTCACTATCCTTAGCTAGAAGTCAGAAAAGAGGAGTAGCTATCTTAGAAAAAATTTCAATGAATCTTCTATAGTAACCAGCATGTCCTAAAAAACCTCTTACTTCCCTTTGAGTTTTGGGTGTAAGAAGGTGCAAAATGATTTCGATCTTTGCCGGATCAACTTGGATACCTTTGTCAGAAATCAGATGGCAAAGTACCACTCCTGATTTTCACATTAATCTAAATTTCTTGTCACTGAAAGGAAGGTGGGCTTCTTGGCAATGAAGAAGTACTTCAAATTTTTGAGAGCTTCCTGAAAAGAATTACCAAACACAGAAAAGTCATCCATATAAATTTCTACAAAATCATGATCAGCAAAAATAGCCAAGACTTCCCTTTGAAAGGTAGCCGGAGCATTACATAATCCAAAGGAAGGAACTTTATAAGAAAAGGTACCCCATGGGCATGTAAAAGTAGTTTTATCCTGATCTTCGGGTATAATTTGTATCTGGTTATCACCACTGAACGACATCCAATATATGCATCGATTGTAGTAAGCCATGGTCGACCCAAGATCAAGGGATGTCCTCCTACTGGGTTCTTTTGCTAAAGCACAATGAAATTAGCAGGATATTCCCAAGAATCCAATGAGATGATCACATCGTCCAATACTCCTTCAGGCTTAATTTTGAATCTATCTACTAATTCAAGCACAGTGGGAGTAGGGCGAAGATGAGATAACTGAAGTTGATCCATGGTTTGCTTAGTCATTACATTAATGGCTGCCCCCAGGTCTATAAAAACATTAGAGACAAGGACATTACCAATCTGAATTGTGACAACAGGGTTTCCGGGATCGATATATTTTTCCACAGACACACATCCCATCATTAAATCTGCTGCCCTACCAACAAATTGAATAGTTTGGGGTTCCAATCTCTTCCTCCCGGGTTTCTTGAGACAGAGTTCCCTAATAATCTTGGTACAAATGGGGATCCCTTTAATGGCTTGGAGAAAAGGTATCTTAATGAAAATATTCCGTAGTTCTGATGCCAAATGAGTCTCAGAAACAGGGTCTCTTCTTTCCGTTACTAGCCTCTCTAGAAAGGGAGGCTGGGTGGAAGAAGATGGAAAGGACTCAGAGGGTAAGGGCTACTTAGTTACAATTTTTGGAGAATGTTTAAGAGTTTCCTCTTCCCCTTTCTCTTCAATAATCACCATAAGTTGTTTTTGATTTTCTGGTATTACAGTCCTTCCTTATCTTAATTGAATATCATGAACTCCAACTGGAATAGATTGGTATTCAAATGGCAGAGGCGGGTTTGTTACATGGATCATTTGCACTTCTTTGTTATTATTATTAGGATTGGGCGTAGGTTGAGCAGGCAATTGAGGAGGTTGTAAGGGTGGAGGTAAAGGTAATGGGGTAGTCTGACTCGAAAGTTGAGGCATTGGATAAGGTACATGTGTAGATGGATATGGTTGCATAGGTAGCTAGTAGGAATATGGAGAATGAGTTGCCCATGCTGATAATAATTTCCATACTACGACTGCTGATGAGAGTTAGGATGTGAATATGCATGTGGATTATAACCAAAATAGTGTGGAGGAAATTCAGGAGCCATACCTACACCTACCTGAGGCCAATGTCTTCTTGCTCCCATAGCATACAATTGTTTAGCTTCAGGCTGCCCCCTTATAAATACTGCTTTAAGTCCAGGTATCGAGGGACATTTTTTTGTGATATGGTCTTCTGAAAAAATAGCACACTTATTATTTTCTTTCAATTTAAGAGGGAATTCTTTATGGGGATGCTTGTCTCTACATTTAGGACAGAAAATACATAATGACTCTTGTTCCTTCATAAGTTTTTGTTGAAAATTTAAAGAGTCTAACTGTTTAGTAACAATGTTCGTTATATCAATTTTCATGTTTTCCATTTTATTTTCCAGTCCAATAATCATAGCATCAGTAGATTCAATTTTTCTATTTTTACTTCGAGTTCCTCTATCAGATCTATACTGATTCCTTGAAAATTTCCGGCATAATTCACAAATTTGATTAAAATTTTGCTGAGAAATATCACCTTGTCCTAACATATTCAAATTATTTCTAGCATTATCAGTAAGTCCTCTTAAGAACAAGGTTCTAATACTGTTGGGATCAAGCCTAAGTTTTGACCTTTGTAAAATATACAGAAATCTTTCCAAATAATCTTCAAGCATTTCATCATCATCTTGTATGATTGTAAAAATTTCATCCTGCATGTCCCGAGTTTTACAATTTTCTTGATATTTAGACAAAAATACCCTCCTCATCTGGTCCCAGGAAGCTATGGTGTTTCCTCCTAACCCCATAAACCAACGCAAAGCTGAGTCCTTGAGGGTAACATGAAATAATCTTAACTTCTGATCCTCAGTTGCATAATCATAACTTCTACACAAAATATCGAACTCAAATAGAAAAGAGTCAGGGTCTTCATGAACTTTACCATGGAAATTAGGGAGAGCTGATAGTCGAATATTCTTCATCTGTGACATAGTGTCAGGATCAACAATTGGAAACACAAAAGTATATTTTCCTTCACTTACCTGGTTATCACCAGTCCCTTCCAAATGATCTCCTTGGTCTGCCATTGTTTCCTACTTGCTTGTACCGCTTTCCACAGGCTGATCCGCACCTGGGCTGTTAGTACAAGAATCTAGGTGGATTGTTCCTGAGTGATTGGTTTGGATTGAATTGGGCTTCCTTATTGCAGAAGGAGACCCAATGTAAGAAAAATTATTTTTGCCCTTAGTGGGCTTCGAACCCTTACCTTTCCTAGGCATTCATCTCAAAAAAGGAAAGAAAAATATCAAAACAATTTCTAAAAAATGTTGTCATAAATCAATCAACACCAGTAAAAATTCCTTCAAAAAACTTGCAAAAATAAAGGAAACTTACCTCTATTATACAATCAGAAAATTATTACCAAATCAAATCGCCTCCCCGGCAACGACGCCAAAATGTTGGGTGCAGGAATTACACTTAAGTAAAAATCCTCAACACTTAATTGTCAACCCAGGGGATTCATAAACTTAGAGACGAAGCACAGGTAATGCTAGAGATGGTGTGAATATTTTTGATATCAACTCCTACTTTTGAAAAGAAGAATTGCAGAATCAAACTTTAGAGAAGAAAGAGCAAACTCAAACCATCAAAACAATCTGAGGCTAGAACAAGAAGAAATGTACTTGCAAAAGAGATTCAGAAATAAAGAGGAGAAATCACTCTAGCTAAATATTGATTAGCTACTGAGAATGTATTTCCTTTAGCAAAGACACCGTAGTAGTTTCCAAGAAATGGGCCCTTTCAATCCTGCATATATAAAGAATCCTTCTTGCGAAAAACCAATCTTGCACTAGTGCAGGAATCAACGATTTATGCAGAAAGTGTAAAGTAATGTCTTTACTAAAAATGATTTTATTCATGCAAGGGCTTTGAACTTTCTCAAGTCCGCAACACTCAGATCCAATACCAAGAAGCTGGTTCTTGTACTCGATCTGAGCTTCTTGCACCTTAATGTTTGATCCTTTAAATCAATGATTCATTACTACAGTGTGATAAAACCAAATCATATATCAGTAAAGATGAATATATGTAGAGAATGAGAAAACAATATTTTTAATTAAGATATGACTGAAAGCAATAAAGCTGTTAGAAGTAAGCTAGAAAGGCTTGCTGCACCATATTATCTAGCGCTGGTGCGAGAACAGTTCTCTTGCTTGCACCAGGGAGAAACCAAACCAATGTGCAGAAAATAAATAATACACCAACATGCACTGGTGCAGGAACGAACCAGGCAAAGGAAATAAACCAGATCATGTGGAAAATGAATAGCAAACCAACATGCACTGGGGCAGGTAGCTCCTCCTACTCGAACTAGGTAAGGGAAAGAAATCAACCGTGCAAAAATAGCTTAACTACTTCACGCAGCAGATCTGCTTCCACTCAAACAAAAATTAAAATAATGCAAATTAAATCACACTTGACAGTTTAAAACATAAATTACAAGAATAGCAAGGAGGGAGAATGTGCTGGATTGGCTGGGTCCTTAGCCAACCAGCGCATTTCCCTTTCAAATGAAAACGCTACTCTGAATTAATTCATCAAATATTTAAGCCAAAGGATAAAATGTACATAACATGAGGTAGAGCTCTTTGTATTAGATCTTTAAAGAAATTACATACATGATTACATATCCATCCCAGATTTAGGTGATAACACCAAACAGTCCTGTTACCGCCTCCTGGTTCTACTCAATTCTCAAAAACATTGAGCTGTTTGTCCTATTTACATTTATGCTTATATAGATCCTTTTGGCCACAGGTCAAAAGGATTGTTTACCATTACATATCAAATTACAGAAATCATTATAACAAATTACATAACCGATTGCAGAATAAGTTTTCGACCTTCAAAATTAAATCGCTTTTAAAAAATAGGTCGCGGCTATCTCCAGCTGTCTGTCTCTCTTAAGTATGATCTCAGCTACTCTTGATTTGCCTACTGTCATAGCTAGGAATCGGATGCCTTTGAATATATCCTCATTGATCATATACAAAATAGGTAGTCAACCCAAGTGATCCAAATTTGCTGCCAAGATTCACGGGGCTGGTGCTGGTGCGGGATCTGTTCTACACTAAAAATTAGCAATCAAGATAAGTGATCATCTATTAAATACAATAGGAGGTAACGATAAGTTACGAAAGTAATTTTAAGTAAGAAATCATGTAATAGGTAGTTAATCAATGCTAAGAGAAGTTAAAAATGTAAAATATGAATTTTATGCAAAATGTGTCATCGTTCTCGCACTAGTGCAGGATGAGGGCACATAAGATAGGTAAAACAAGGTAATGATTACAATTTGGGAAGGGAAGAATGGTAAAAAAGAATGCAATTTAGGGTACTAACACTAATGTATCACTAGGACCTGTGGTCCCACACTAGTGTGTGTGCTGCAATTTCTTGTTGGACTTTCAACACTCCCTCTCAATAAGAAAGGGATTATCAACCACCTCGATCTTGCCTCTATGGTATTCAAATTTTCTCCTGGCAAGTGCCTTCGTCAGAATATCTGCATCTTGATCCTCCATGGGAATGTAGTAAAGTAACATAATGCACCTCTAAACACAATGTCTGAGATGGTGGTACCAGATGTCTATGTTCTTGGACCTATCAAGGAATACCAAATTAACCGAGAGTTTAATGCAACTATGGTTATCACAATGTATCACCGTTAGATCCATCTGAGAACCAAACTAACCGACCAGGATCTTTCTCATCCAGATGGCCTCACATGCAACTCGACTTGTTGCCATCTACTCTGCCTCGACTAAACTGAGTGCCATAGAACGTTGCTTCCTGTTGTACCAAGAAACTGTTGTCGATCCTATGTTGAAGATCCCCCCTAATGTGCTCTTTCTGTCTGATGGACTGCCTACCCAATTGGCATCCATGAAGCCTTGAAGCTTCACTCCCTTTGTCTATTTGTAAAATAATCCATACTCTGTAATGCCCCTGAGATATGTCAAGACATGTTTCCCCGCCTTCCAAAAGAGCTTGGTCGGCTTAACCATAGCTTGACTCAGCTGGTTAACAGCATAGCAAATGTCTGGTCTGATGTTCACTAAGTACATTAGTGAACCCACTAGCTGCCTGTAGACAGTAGCGTCTACTACTTCTCCTGAAGTAGCATCCTCTTTCCTCCAATTTCCTGGAAGAGGAGTCTCCATGGGTTTACAGCTCTCCATGTGAAACTTACCCAAATTATCTTTGGCATACTTTCCTTGAGAAACAAATAGCTCACCATCCTGCTGCCATATTTCCAAACCAAGGAAATAGTGAAGGAGTCCCATGTCCTTCATTTCGAACTCCCTTGAAAGATCCTCCTTGTAAGAAGTTATCAGCTACTCATCGCATGTCAAAATTAGATCATCAACATAAAGTACGATAATCAAGAGCTTGCCATCAACCACAATCTGGTACAAGTTCACATCAGCTTCACTTTTGGTGAAGCCCAACCCGATGAAATAGTTGTCAATTTGAGTGTACCAAGCACGAGGTGCTTTCTTCAGTACATATAGTGCTCTCTTGAGTCGACACAAATGTGACTCACTGTCAAAGATCTTGAAACATTATATCTACTCTATGTACACTTCTTCCTCAATAAATCCATTGAGAAATGCAATTTTCAGATCCATTTGATGAATGCGCCACCCATCTGTACTGAGAGAGCAAGGACATATCTAATGTAAGAGTATCTCGCAACCGGTGAAAAATATCCTCATAGTCAATCCCATCAACTTATGAGAATCCCTGGGCCACAAATTTGGCCTTGTAATTATCCACACTCTCATCTGCTGCTTGCGTCACCTTATAGATCCATCTGGATCCAACCACTGATTTTTCGACTGATCTTGGGCCAATTTCCCATGCACTGTTCTTGATGATGGATTCATACTCCTCTACCATAGCATCAACCCAAATTGGTTGTTGCACTGCTTTCTCAAAAGAATATGGTTCTATCATAATACACTTGCTCATAAGAGCCATGTATCCAGTAAACCTGTCTGGAGACTGTCTCTATCTGGACAGTGAAGTAGGTGCTCCTACATGCTCTATCACATCAAATCTCAATCTATAAGCTTCTGTGGTGTGCCTTCTACGAAGTCTGGTGGATGGATCTGCATGAGTGTTTTCTGCCACTCCATGATCCTTGTCATGTGTCTACTCCACATCTTGAGCTTCATTCTTTGGAACCAAGAGTTCCTCATCTGCATGCAAATCCAACTCCCTCTCAAGGGACAATCGCATGGCTTTCTCCTCATCAAATTTTATATCCCGTCTCACAACAATCATCCTGTTTTTTGGAAAATTCACCCAATAGTTGTGGGGAGTATCAGTGTACCACAAAAATATCCCAATCTCATCTGTTGGTTTGAGCTTCTTCCTGGCATATTTGGTCACATGCACATAAATAGATGAGCCAAAAATTTTAAAATATGAAACATCAGGTTTCTTACCAGAACAAATCCTCCTGTGGTGTACTCATGTCAAGTATTTGATGAGGACTATGGTTTTGCAAAAATACCGTTGTGTTGCATGCCTCCACCCACCGATGAAACAGTAGGCCCTGATCATACAACATCGCTCGTGCTACACCCACAATTGTTCTATTATTTCTTTCTGTGACCACATTCTGTTGTGGGTTACGAGGTGAAATCAACTCTCTCTGAATTCCTTCTTTGCTACAAAATTTCTTGAATTCATTGGAGATGTACTCACCATAATTGTCACTCCTAAGAGCCTTCACATGCTTCCCCCTATCTTTCTCCACCAATGCTTTGAACTTAAGAAATTTTGAGAACGTCTGATCTTTCTTCTGCATGAAGTAGATCCTACACTTTTTAGAAAAATCATCAACAAAGATTACATAGTACTCATGCTTTGTTGTCGAAGCAGTAGACAATGGTCCACACATGTCTGAGTGAACTCTCTCAAGGATTTCCAAAGCTCGGTTCTCCTTCTCGTGAAAAGTGGCCTTTGCATACTTCTCCATAGTACATCCCTTGCATGTGTCTAACTGCGCAAGAGTACCCTTGGGAAGACCCGTAGAAATTGCTGCATGACCTTCAAGGCTTCATGGTGTAGATGGCCCAATCTCCTGTGCCATAACTCACCCTCATCTCGGGTCACCACTTTGTCTACCTTAGCCATCAATGTTGTGTAGCCATCTACATCAAGTTTATATAGATTCTTCACACGAATCCCAATCTTCTTGGCTTGGCTTGTTGCTCTGTGTCGAAGGAAAGCTTTTCCTTCACCGAAAACAACATCATAGCCTCTATCCTCCAACATTGTGACTAAGACTAAATTTTTCTTCAAGCCTAGTACATGCATTATGTTGTCACTCCTAGAGACAACCTTGAGTTATATAAATATCAGTGCCTAGGACATCTTAATTAGCAAGGATCATAAAGTTCAAATTATAAATATTGACAAGAAAGGGGCTCTCATGCTATCACACATTAGTGGGAAGGTTTGGTGTAAGTGGAACCAAGAATTTCAAAACTTAAACACAACAAAAGTAATACTGTAACAATAGAATGTGAACTTTGATATTTGAACGCATCAGAAAATTCCAAGACATCATGTTAAAAAGGAGGCTTCATTCTAAAATAATCCATAGAGGCTAATAAAAAGAGGGCAACGGTTGGTGAGAAAGTGTAATGGAAACTAACTGTAACGAAAGTTCAATCTAGAAACAAGTGTTCACAAGTATCGTGCCTATGTGCTAATAGGAATCCATACATGAGAACAAATTTAAAGAGAGAATTCCATTGCTACTAACATCAGAAGAACTTTGGCAAAAGTAGAGGATGAAACATAATATCTTGCCTGATCCATATTTAAAGCACTAGACATGAGTGAATATGGATATCAATAAATGATAGAGTCACATTCAAGCCTATGAGCACTTGCATTCCAGAACACAGATATAAGAATTATGGAAATGAATGAAATGAACCTTTGCATTACCAAAACGTAGAAGATAATTACAAACTGTGAAGTACTCCGATCAGAATCCCCAATATTAACAAAACTCCTTATCATCAAGTCTCGGCGGGATCTTCAACATTAATATAAGAATTTCAACAAAAATACATACATAGTTCTCTCTTAGTCAGTTCTCTTGAAAATCTGGAACCTTTTCTCAGTCTATGTTTTCTGCTTTTATAGAATTTTCCATGAACATACGCAGGAAGATATTTTGGGAAAATATCTTCTCCGCATTCTAGTAAGCAGTTTAAAGTCCTAATCAAAATAAAAAAATTCATAATGAGGTAGAACGCTTCTCATCATTTACAATCGGGCTCATGGCCGTTTCAAAACAAAATATTAAAATTGTTCTAACAGGAAGTAAATGCAAGAGTGGAATGTGAATTTCACTCGGAATATGAAAGTAAAAGTAAAACATAAAACTAAAGGCCACGATGGCCGAATCATGAGTTAAAAATCTTCAGTGGAGAGAGGGGGTCGAAGCAGTGGCTGAAGCAGGCAGTGGGACGGTTGCGGAAGAGCTGACTAACAGGATGGCATAACTTGTGCACCTCTGCCAGGTGTCTACTACAGGTTCCGGCATTGCTTTGAAAAATTCTACCTTAATGTAGACTATAAGTGCTCAACTTAGTGTTCCTAAATTGAGGTCATAAATTGTCAACCAGGGTTAGTAAACTGCTGAAGTGAGGTGCAATATATGTGCCTAGGAATCTGTTTCTCACTACGTTGTGTTTAGTGTTTTTATGATGTTTTTGGTTTTATGGTTTTATGTTAAAAAGGAAAAGAACCAAGTGTTGGTAAAGAGAAGTGGATGGTTACACTAAAACAGAGCAAAACCTATTCTAAACTGTGTATGACACTAAAGAACAGAAAATGCAAAGTTTGATAATGACTCATAGCAAGGAAATAAATCACAACATGAACTTAATAACTCATAACATAAACTCATCCAATTCATTCATTAGAAATATGTTGGAATAGCTTGAGAAAATGACAATTTTAGTGCAAATGAGGTTCTCCTAAGTAAACAATCATCTTACAATATTACAAAGAATCTCATCCATGGCTAGAAGTTTATTGGAACACAATTGGAAAAGATTATTTGTAGCACAATACGATTTCTACTCTGAATTAACTTGTAATGCTAAGATTAATCCATTCTGCAGCTCAACTTGTCACTACTAAGCCTCATTCGAAAGTTAGAGATTTTCTAGAATAGTTTTTGGGAAAAGGTTTATTTGTGAAATTGCAAAAGATTGCAGAACAATCAAGGCCTTAAACTGATATCACTAATTCCTGTCCATATGATGATGCATAAATAGAAAGTCAGAACAAGAGTAGTTTGTAAACAATGAAGGCCATGAAGTCTAATTTTGACAGTCAATACAACTTAAAGAACAATGGATAACACTGAACTAGAATGCAATTGATCAAATTTGAAACACAGTGACCACGACTAAACTAGAATCCCATTAACCTAACTTGAAATACAGTGAACTGGAACTGAACTAGAATGCCACTAATCTAACTTGAAATACAGTGAACAGAGTTGAACTAGAGTGCCATTATCAAACTTTAAATATAGTGACAGAATTAAACTAGAGTGACATCTACCTCCGGAGTATTTCAACTGAACTAAAATGCAACTAATTCTATGAAATACTACATCCCTATCTCGTTCAATATGAGTGATATTTTGGAATAGTTTATAAAAAACAAGTCTGGTTGTATCATTCAATGCAAATGAGCATAAAACATAAAGTTTCGAAAATTGCAACTAATTCCTAAAATTCTACAGCCCTATCTCGTTCAATATGAGTGATATTTTGGAACAGTTTGTACGAACAAGTCTGGCTATATTGTACCGTAAAACATAAAGTTCCGAAAAATGAAACTAATTCTTAAAATACTACAGTTATATCTCATCCAATGTTAGTGGTATTTTGGAATAGTTTGTAAGGATAAGACTGACTGTGGCATCCACTGCAAGTAAGTATAAAAA
Source organism: Pinus albicaulis (assembly GCA_034641835.2). Classification (NCBI taxonomy): domain Eukaryota; kingdom Viridiplantae; phylum Streptophyta; class Pinopsida; order Pinales; family Pinaceae; genus Pinus; species Pinus albicaulis. Next base: position 880,933,235 of record CM076574.1, read on the forward strand.
CACAAAATTCAGAAAATTGATTAAACTAGGAATGAAACAAGGCTAAGTTACTTATCTAAACCATATGAACAAAGCTTCTTAGGTAGCAGGGGCCCTCTACCACCAGATTAGCACACAAATATACTCAAGATCGACTCAACTCTTGCAAATTAAAGGATAATTAATTCTTCAAAAACAAATTATTACGGTCTTTTGAGATCTAGCAACAAAAACAAAATCTAGCTAGCTGTCTCTCGGTCTCCAGAGTCATACTTATAAGGAAATTACATAAATACCCTTGTGAAAAACAGGGATAAGTGTCTTTCCCACTTCTAATCAAATTAAAAGTCTTATTGAAAGCCTCGTACTTTACTGCGGACATCTGTAGAATCCATGTCCTGATAGAAAACTGCTTCTTAGTTTTGATCTCTTCCACATGCATAACCGCTTGGAGACTTTAACTCAGACTTCGTGGAGAGCAAGAAATGATGGGGGAGTATTGTGGATTTCACCCATATGCATTTTTCCTTGGAGTGACACCTGGAACCTACGTAAACATGAAGATAGCTGCAGAACAGACGACTGGCTACAAAATGCCTGTATTATGTAGCTGAGTCTAGTCAAAAATTACTACAACAACAAAACCATGAAAATATAGCAAGTTAGTCATTATATACATTCTTAAATCAACTTTAATTAATCCTATTGATCATTTAAGCCTGTAATTGATAAGGGACAAAGGAAATGAAGTGAAATGTGGTGAAAGAGAAGGACATCTTTGGGGCTCAACATAGACCTCAGTAAGTTCATCATAGTCTGCATGAGTAGGAATTTTATATTTCACTTGATGCAAAAGTGAAAACTCTTTACCGAGGACTGAAACCATGGTTTATGCTCTAAGTTAAGCGGATTTTTTAGAAGGGATATTGGTCTGGTTCATCACTTCGATTAGTCGGCACTCGTGCACTGGTAGCGGCTGTAAGACTACATTGGGGGGTTCCCAGCATGATGGGAGTCCTGGATGTGTTATCTCTGTCCAATTTTCCTCAAAATGTTAGAGACTAGTCGCCACCTTTTCCAAAATATTCAAATCTATGCTACGTGCAGACTCTTTATCTATTACCTTCTGGCACTCTATAGCTTCCTTGAATCTGCTCTTGATTCCCCGCTTGACCACCTCTTCTGGACTTAGCTCCTTTAGAAAGGCAATATACTTCTTTGTGATTTGAACCCTGCTAGAGGCATCAGTACCCCCTTCATGAAGCTTCCTTCTGAACAGAAGTACAGCGGACCTCATTTCCTAATTGATGCTCAAAAATGCCCAGCGCTTTTTCACCTCCGTGATGATTTCGGCCCAGATCAAATGCCTTGCTTCTAGGAGGGTGATATTTCCTTTCATTCGATTATTGAGCTCGCGGATGGTTTTCTCTTGCTGCGCATTTTCCCGTTTCCCTTCCTCTATTTCTTTCTGCATGGTAGCAACCCTTTGGGAGTTTTCTGTGTGGAGGGCTTCGAGCTCGTTGATTCTCTTGCGTGTTGTTGAGGCCTGTTTTTCTGCTGCTTCAAGTGTGGCTAGTGTAGTAGTTAGTTGCTCTAAGAGCAAGCTAGTCCCTTCTGGAGCGGGTGGAGCGCACACATGAGTATTTTAGGTTATCTACAATTCATTCATCTTTCCTTGTAGAACAACCATCTCCTCTGAAATCTTTTCTTTCTCCTCCCTCTCCTTTGCAAGAGAATCGGCCAGGCTTGCCTTATCTTTTTCTGCCTGGAATAACTCAGTTGTTTTCACATGATGAGAGCCCGGTATATTCACTTTGTGTTTCAAGGCAGCAACCTGCTTTTTCAAATCAGCGATGAGATGACTTTGGGGATTGGTTTTGCCTTTTTATTTCCCTTTTATTACCTCTTGGATACTGTGCAAGTCGTTTTTGAGTGCACGGGAGTTGATCTTCTCCCTTCTAAAATTTTCTAGTACTTGGTTATGCTTACTTTGCAGCTTCCTCATAGTAATGGAGAGCCACATTACCTCATATTTTAGCATATCGCCAAAACACTGGAACAAATTGCATTTTTCAATGGGCGAAACTTGCGACATGTCTATTGCTATTTCCAAGGCCCTGTAACTGGTAGTACCGGCTTCTGGGTTCAAGAAAACTTCAACCATAGCCATTAGCAGTCGCTCTTTATCCAAGTCTATCGCTGATGAAAACCTGGTATGATATTTGTCGACATATATTTCTAGCTCGGACAAGTTTTTGTCTCTGATTGCTCTATTCCTTATCCCGCCCTCACTTGCTCCTTGAGAACTGCTAGCTGTGATGGCTTGTGAGACTTCTGAGAATTCCGAAGAGGTCGTGCTATCCCATATCACCATGATACCTGCTTTGCTCCTATCTAATTTCCCGTAAGTTATTTCATCTTGAAGCAACTATTCATCTCCCATACCTTCTGCTTCGCTGGTCCCTGTTCTCTGTCTTTTGAAAGGGGGCGAACCTTCTCCCGATGCACCAACTTCCTCCACCTATTTCTTACCTGATTCTCTAGTCAAAGTAGTATTTTCCTTTTCCCCCATCGTAGATGAATCTGTCTCCATATGCGAAAGCAAAGGCCAGGTTTCAAAATTAGCTTGCCATTCGATGAAAGGCCTTGTTTCATGATTGTAAGGGGTTGATTTATTCTTCTTCCTTCTGTTAGAAATGATGCCTTTCGGATCATAGGGCCAAGCTTTCCCTTACCTCAAATCCCTGCCTTGAAGTAGCTTTTCCACCACGGGAAGGGTGTGCCTTGAATTAACAACGAAAGGGCCAATGGTTGTGGGAAGCTTGAGAATAAACCCCTTTTTTGCAGGGAGGAAGTGAAGTTGGTCAACCTTTAAGGTCTGCCGGAGGTATTCCAAAGCATAAATCTGCCGAGCAGGAAAAAATGGCAATTGGTAGGGAGAGAATTCGGCTCCATAAACCCTGATTTCAGTGTAATTATAAAAAAGATACCAATCTCTAGTGCTTTGAGCTTCACTATATTGCAATCATTTCCTCAATTCAGGAAAAATCCTAGGCGGAGGGGAATCATGGATGATGGTGTAAGCTATGGGCATGAAATCATTTAGGAAACTTGAGTAGCCCACCCCATTTTCCAGCCGATGAGTTGAGGGACTCCAATAAAAAACTGGTCTTGGATGAGAGTTTGTCCTATAGACCTTATCTAAACCCAAACCCTCAAATTTATTAGAGTGCTGGAAAAGGAAAAGATAAAAGACCATTGAACAAAAACTAAAACGACCTGTGTCTGTGAGCTCCTGGAACTGGGTTTGAATGACAAAGGCCAGAAAACTAGGGATATCTAAAACGACATCGGGTTGAGACATTAACCACAGAAAGGCTATGCATTCTTTTGAAACTTGCCCAAAACCTTCCACACATAGGAGACTTGTAATTAGATCAAGGGTAGGCTAAAGGTATTCCTTGAATAAGCTCAGGGGTACTGAATCTGCAGTGGGGAGAGTTGTGAAATTGGAGTCGGAAATGGCAGCGATGAAATTGCTCTGTTGCCTCCATGGAAGTTTCGAAGACTGATGAGACAGTGTTATGTCATTAAAACTGGCATAGTTCGAACTGGTAGGATAACAAAGGGGATTTTTTGATGATTTGGGGGGAGATGTTGAATATTTTGTTCCCTTTAGAGGAGAGGAACATGCCCCGATGCTCATCGTAAGCATCTCGGAGCCAACATATGAATTCGACCACTGGGTATATTGGGGGAGTTATTTGATGATATAGACCAGACAAAACGACTCGAAACCTATCTCTATTTTCCACATGTTTCCTGAACAGTTCAGGCTTGATGCTGCTAATGAGAAATGGGTATTGCAGATCTTGGATGTCTACTTCTATATCTGTAAAAGGTTAGGGTCTTGGGATAGCCCTAGACTCCCGGGCTTGGGGAGTTTCGGGCTCTGATTTCTTGGCTGTGAATACCTGCGAAGTAGAAAAATGCTCGGGAAAGCGACACATGGGTATAGATAACAACTGGGCAGACCTGGTACTGGGCGCTCGCTTTTTCTTATACAGTGATCGTAAACCAAGAGTATTTTACCACAGTAACTAACGGGACATAGTTATACAGGCCTGAGGCAGCTCGGGAAAAGATGGTAGGGTAAAACGAGTAGGGCTGAAGTCATAAGGGTGCTGACTATGAGACATGCAGCATAAAGGGATTGGGTGTTAGACACTTGTTAGGTGAATACCGCGTGTCGGGTTAAATGTCGGTACTGGCCTTGGTACCGGTTGTCCTAGAACTTACCTTACCGTTGGATCATGGTAGCAACTGTACCTTGGGACTCGGCCCTTCAAGGACGAAAGGTGATCTTCGTAACAGCTTTCAAGCCCATGACCTTTTCTCCATAGAGCACTCACCTCATGTCATGCTCCTTGACACGTCATCAGGATTCCGGGGGGGGAAGCTCCGCCTTACTCCTATCACCCATGACCCCCCTGGAATTGTGCTTGCAATCCTTCGTTTGTGTGTGTGTCGAGTATAAGCGTGCCCCACCTTATATCTATTTCCTTCGCGCTTTCTATACTTTCGTTAAGGCTTTTAACATACTCCCGCTTCATCATAAAGTGTGCTTACCCTCTTTTCACATATGACTCGTTGTAATTTTATTTCCCCTTCACAACCTTGAAACTCTTAGCCATTTAAATGCTATCAGGTAATCTGCTCCTTATGATCTTTCTCAAAATATTAAAGGGTGAATGATATAATCAACATTGGCTCCACCTAGGGACAACACATTCATCCTCGAACGTGTCGACAACTTCCCAGACCACCTATTAACCCTTTTTGTGTAGACACGGCTCCTCTGCACCTTTCTTTTTTCTTGATGATTCTTCACAACAAACATCATTAAAAATAAAAATAAAAGCAGCTAACTAATGTACAGTATAATACATCGGGCCCTCTCGTCCTGAATCAAAACTGGTAGAAGGGTTTTAGGAATGACCATTTACAGGGGCATCAAGCAAGTCACCCTACAAATTCTCCAGCTTGAAGGTGTTATTTCCTCCTTGTTCAATAATTTTGAAGGGACCGAACCATAACGGATCAAATTTACCATGTTTCCCCTTCTCTTCTCTTCGAATATCCCATTTGAGTACTAAATCCCCAACTTGCATCTTTTTGTCTTTGGCATGTTGATCAAACAGGTCCTTCATTTTCTCCTGATATTCAGTCAACCTGTGATTCACTTGATTTTGGGTTTCCTCCAGTTCTACTAGCTGGTTCATCCTCCTAGTAATATCATTCAGCTCTTCTTGGCTTTCCTGCATGAACCTCGCTACTGGTAAATCCAATTGTATGGGAAAGACTGCTGCTATACCATATACCAATTCATAAAGAATTTTTCCTTTCTACGAATTTTTGGCATTTTTCACAGGCTCTGACCCGAGAAAAAACATCTCCAAATAGCTTAGGCCAGAAGAAAATAGCTTTCAAAATCTTATGGGAAGTGGCTCCCCAGTTGTAGTGACCTCCATAGATGCCTTCATGGAACTATACCAGTATTTCCTCCACTTCATTCTCAGTAACGCATAGGAGCAAGATGCCTGAAGGGTCTCTCCAATACAACCGACTGTTGGCTATGATGAATCTTTGTGACTTCAGCCTCAATGTTCTATATTTTGTTTTGTCATAGCTAGGTGGACATCTGAGAGTCAGAGGATATTCTACAACCTCCTTGTACCACTGAATGAGGAGATACTTCATGTGAGTCTTCTGTGTAGCTGTCTCTATCCCACACCGTTCATCTATGTTTTCAGACTCCTCATTTGCTATCATGGATAGATTTATCCCCAGAGCTTGACAATTCGACTCTGAAACGATTTTAGCTAATCCATGTCCTTTAATTAGCTTGTTGGGGTGTATGTCTAACTCATATTCTTGTATCTTTGCAATCAGAATAGAAGACTTTACAGGGAATCTCATATGAAATACATAGTTACAAGCCAAGACAGACCACAAAACTCTCCTCTATATTCTGTCAATACAGGCCTTGATTCTTCTATCATGTTCAACGATGAAACACTTAGTGAACAAGTCACTTTAACATAATTAATGGCCGATAGGGAGGAAGAGAAAAATAATGCAGAAGTGTTAAAAAAGTTTGCTGTAGTTGAAGACACTGGCAAACCAAATATAGGACTTGAACTACAAATCATGTGTCCTTTGCCCTTAAACCTTGATAATCAAGAAATCAACCCTAGAGACAGTGAAAAACCTGAGGATTTGAAACATTTACAACTAAGTGTTGAGTTTCCACAACAATCAGAAAGCACACTAGTGGAAGAGGACATTCACCAAACATACGAAACCGAAAACAATCCTCTGTGGAGTATGTATTTTGATGGGTCATGCACTAAAAATAATGTCGGTGTAGGTGTCTGGATTACTAACACTAAAAACAACCACACAGAAAGCATTTCCTACAAATTAAAATTTCAGTGCTCCAATAACATAGCAGAATATGAATCCCTTCTCCTAGGCTTACACCTTTTGAAAAAGTTCGGAGCCAAAAGAATCAATGTACATGGGGATTCAGAGTTAGTCATTAGGCAAGTCAATGGGAAGTATAATGCAAACCATCCCAGACTTAGAGCCTACCGAAGCGATGTCATGGACCTTTTGAAAACATTCGAAGAGTCTGAACTGATTTTTGTCCCAAAAAAAAGAAATATTGCCGCCCATAATTTAGCCTTTGCAGCTAGGACATGCTTAACGCCATTTGAAACCAAAGACTATACAACTCAGATAAAATTTAGACCAACTGTGCCTGATAATAAGAAGTATTGGCATGTGTTTGACAATGACAAACAAATAGAAGACTTCATGCAATTCAGAAATGAATTCGAACTAAACAGCTCGGACTCAGATTATGATACAGACTGCAGTGAAGAAAATTTTCTTGGTGAAGAGGAATCGTCTCCTGAGCCTGTCAATATCAATCTTCTCAATAGAAAACTTAAAAACAAAACATAAATGAATGTAGGGTTTGAAACGGAAGAATTAGAAACTTTGCACTCTAAAGACGAAATTTTTCCAAGCGGTCTAGCCCCTTTAGGAGCGTTGTTTGATTTTAATGATGTGGCCAAAAAGCCAAAACTGGAACCTGTAGAGACTGAAGTAGAAGAGTGAAATATAGGCAGTGAACTTAAACCAAAAATGATTAAACTATCTAAAACTTTACCAGCTCACATTAAACTCAAATACATAGAGATTTTTAAAGAGTTTTCTGATGTTTTTGCGTGGAGTTACGAAGATCTTAAATCCTATGACACTGAAATAATACAACACAAAATCCCCCTCAAAGAAAACCAAAAACCATTCAAACAAAAACTGCACAGAATAAACCCTGTTCAATTGCCTTTGGTTCAGAAGGAGATCATGAAAATGTATGACGCTAGTATTATTGTCCCTGTTAGATATTCTAAATGGGTGTCTAATCTGGTGTCTGTTAGGAAGAAAACTGGAGAAATCAGGCTTTGTATAGACTTTAGAGACTTAAACAAAGCTTCATTAAAAGACAACTACCCTTTACCCAAAATGGATCATATTTTACAAAGGGTGGTAGGGTCTAGAAGAATTTCTTTGCTGGATGGTTATTCAGGGTACAATTAGATCTTAGTTTACCCTGCTGATCAATTAAAGACAACGTTTACTACACCATGGGGCACTTTCATGTATGTGAAAATGCCTTTTGGTCTAATGAATGCTGGAGCAACTTTCCAAAGAGCCATGGACATAGCATTCTCAGAGGAACTGGGCTTCTTCATCATTATCTATCTTGATGATGTTACTGTGTTTTCAAAAACAGATGAAGAACACTTAGAACATTTAAGAAAAGTTTTCGAGAAATGCAGAAAGTTTGGGATATCTTTAAACCCTAAGAAGACACTATTTGGTCTCCAAGAAGGTAAACTTCTTGGGCACATCATTTCCGAAGAAGGTATTAAGATAGATCCAAAGAGGATTGAGGCCATATTGCAAATCTCTCATCCTCGGAACATAAAAGAGTTGCAATCTTTCATCGGAAAGATTAACTTTTTGAGAAGGTTCATCCCCAATTTGGCTGAGGTCCTTAGGAATATCACAAACATGTTAAAGAAGGAGAAAGGGGTAAAATGGACCTTGGAAGCAAAGACATCCTTTGAGCTGGTGAAACAAGCGTTAACCAAAACACCAGTTCTGATAAGTCCTAATTTTTCAAAGGATTTTTATATTTTCTCATTTTCATCAGAACATACCATAGCTGTTGTCCTTTTACAGAAAAATCCACAAGGAAAAGATCAGCCTATTGCATTCTTTAGCAAGGCATTGAGGGATGCCCCTCTGAAGTATAACATTATGGAAAAGCAAGCTTTTGCTTTGATTAAAGCTTTGAAAGACTTTAGGGTGTACATCCTTCACTCACACATCATTTCCTTTGTCCCAAACTCAGTTGTTAAAGACATTCTAACACAGGACCCAAATGGTAAGATAGGTAAGTGGATTGCTATTATCCTTGAATATGATTTAGAGATAAAACCCACTAAGCTGATCAAAGGCCAGGGTCTAGCTAGATTAATGGCTGAATCAAATTGCGAAGTTCTTGATATTAATATGATTAATGCTTTGGATGACCAAGAAGAATTCTCAACACCCATTGTTGAAAGCTATTTTATGAATTCCTCTTGGTATGCTGACATTGTTTATGTTTTGCTTAATTTGAATACACCTCTCGGTTTGACAAAAACAAAGGCAAGGTTCCTAAAGTTAAAAGTTGTAAACTATTGCATTATTGATAAATGTCTTTATTGGAAAAATGCAAGTGGTGTATTGCTTAAATGTTTGCCTGAGTTTGTTGCAGAGAAGGTTAAGTACCAGTTCCATGAAGGAGAGTGTGGAGGTCATTTGTACTGGAAGACAACAGCCAACAAAATTCTAAGGGCTGGTTTCTATTGGCCTACTCTTTTCCATGATGTGCACAAGATGATCGTAGCCTGTCATAAATGTCAACTTTTCGAAGGCAAAAGAAAACTGTTACCCCTACCTCTGCATCCAATCACTATTGAAGCCCATTTTCAACAGTGGGGACTTGACTTCATAGGAGAAATCCATCCGCCATCTTCTGCCCAGCATAGATGGATTCTCACCACCACAGACTATTTCACTAAGTGGATAGAAGCCATACCTTGTAGGCAGGCCAATGATTTAGTTATCATAAAATTTATGGAGAGTAACGTTCTCTCCAGATTTGGCTGTCCTACCAAGGTCATCACTGATAATGCAACGACATTTGGATCAAAGAAGATGGTTGAGTTCTGTCATAGATATCAGATAAAATTGGGGCATTCCATGGCCTATTACCCTCAAGGTAATGGAATTGCAAAATCCTCAAACAAGAGTTTAGTGAACATAATCAAGAAACTATTGGAGGACAACAAAAAGTCCTGGCACACAAAGCTGGTTCATGCACTTTAGGCTGACAGATTGACTTTGAAGAAATCTATTGGAATGTCACCCTTTCAGCTTGTGTATGGTATTGATGAAATTTTTCCAAATAGCCTTGGTGTACCAATGATGAAGTTGATTCAAGAGTTTCAAACTGAAGAAAATGATATGATCAGAAGAGTAAATCAAACCATTCATCTTCAACAAACCCGAGAGGAAGTTTGTAACAAAGCATTGCAAAAACAGGACAGCATTAAAAAGCTTTTTGACAAAAGAACAAAGGCTAGCAATTTCAAGATTGGGGACAAAGTTTTAAAATGGGACTCAATAAGGGAAGACAAGGGCAAGCATGGAAAATTTGACAACTTATGGCTTGGCCCTTACTCTATTCATTCAGCTGCTGGTAACAATTCATTTTTCTTGCAGGAGTTGGATGGAGCAGAATTGTTTGGGGGTCCTGTCAATGGCAGGATGCTTAAGCATTACTTCTCTTGATCTATGATATGTTTTGAAGCCTTTTATTTTTTTTCCATTATAAATATTTCATCCACGATTGCATTCAAAGATACAAAAACTAAAGAAAAGAAAGAAAAGAGGGCAAATTGTGAAAACAAGAAAGGTATAGCCCCATAAAAAAAAGAGAAACAAATCTGAAAGTGTGCAAGCTCAAACGCCACTCCTGAAGAACACACTTCTAGTTAGTCAAACTGTCTAATCTTGACTAATTAGCTTTAAATTTTCTACTGATAGGATAGTGAATTCGATTTGCCAAACTATTTAAACTTGGCTTATCAGTAGATAGTGTAGGATAGAAATTAAAGGTTCAAACATGCTCAAAATCTGAACCTAAGGTTTCAAAGAAAGATGACTCAAATATGTTCTATTTTCTTGAGTCAAAAAAGATGTGAAATACTAGTTCCAATCAACTTAAAATCTGAACCGGTTAGCAAAGGAAAGACAACTCAACAAGAGTCAAAATAGAGCTGTAGGAAAGAGAAAGGAAATGTTTTCAAATTTCAGATCTTAAGCCTTCCATTTTTTATTTAATTTTCTGCAAAATAATGTCTATGTGCAGCTTGTTTTATGCCATAGACCAGCATCAAGTTAGACTGTTCAATCCTGACTTGAGTGCTTTTAAATTTTTGTTGTAGAAATTAGAGAATAAAAATATGTTGGACAGTTTAATCCCAACATATTTAATAGAATAGGTAGAGAAGCATCTAAACTCAACCCTTTAATCTGAGTTCAGGGAGAAATACGGAGTAGAATTAGATTAAGTTTTATGCTTTCAAAAGAATAAAATGTTGTGAAAAGAGTTTTCCAATCCAAGTGCACTCTAATGAAGAAAAATGTCAGATCAGTAGGATTGGGTAGGTAGAAAGTTTGTATTGATGAAGATCCATTGTTTCTATGGCTGCTAATATGTTTTCAGAGCACATTATCCATAGAGAGAAAGGCAACCCAATGGAATAGGCAACTGATCAGCCTCCCAGAGAATGCAAGTCTGAAGTTCTTGATGCCTTCAATAAGGCACCATCCCCAAGTGGAGCCACTGTTAGCCACCTATAAAATTTGTTATATCAAAAGGTGGCTAAGACTTTTTGAGCCTTCAAGGAACAAAATTTATTACTAAAAATTGTTGGCTGTTGAAGACTTTTGAAGGCCTCCTGCCTTTCCTCTATCCAAAACTTCACTGTTGTTCCCATCTTTCACTTAGAATTCCTGCTGATTGCCAAGTCAGAATACTGCTGCAAGCACCTTCTCCCTTCTCCCTTCTTCCAAAAATAACCTCATTTTCTAGCCCTCTAATTCCCATGAAAATCCGTCATTTTCATGTTTTTCCCATCTCCCTTCATCAAATTCTCTTTTATAAGGTTCAAAGACTCTTTCTTTGCCTTATCGGAACCCCTCTGAATCCTTCGAAATCATTGAAAAACTATAAAAACCCACATTTTTTTCATATATGGGTTCCATCCCTTCTTCCCATTGACCCTCGGTCACATTGTTTCCCATGTGCCCACGGCCCCGCAGACGGGCGCCTATCCACATAATACATATCCCGCCCCGAAAATATTAAAAATCCTTGTGTTATTTTCAAACTTTGTGTTTTCAATTATTTTCTAAGTTTTCCGCGGATTCAAACCCCAATAAATCTCAACCGTCGATCTGATCCACAGATCGACGGTGCGGAGTCCGTCTCCCCGGTGGTCCCCGCCGTCCATAAGCCGATTGCCAATACCGCGTGGTTTTCATCGCACCGCCTTTGGCGCAAAGGCGATTTTCTTCCAATCGCCAGCGATGCCATTCATCGACTGACACGTGTCCTGGGCACTGTTCATAAAACCACTGTCCATCGCGCGTTAACGTTCGGACGTGGATGTCGAGCGATATCGCCGTGGACCGTCTGATCTGAAGCCGCCCATCCAATGGCTGTTGCTCGCCGAAGATGCCCGACATTTAACATGGTCCCGACGCGGCATTAAATCATTTTCTGTTGTCGATCTGATCTGCAGATTGACGGTTTAGATTTCATCTCCCTGATTTGATCGCCCAGTCAATGTTCTCCATTTTGACTTCTCGTTTTCACTCCCGACCGTCGATCTCTGCGCAATCAACGAATCTGATTTAACCATTCTTCCACCTTCTCTAATCAGTCCTGACCGTTGGATGATGCCATCCAACGGCCATGCTTCCTCCACATGCCTTCTGCAGTAGTAGACCTATATATGCATGGATTTCATGATAATTTTTTGTATTTTGCAAGGTTTAAATGGTTTTCTTGCCATTCTTGAAGAAAATTTCGAAGGCAGAGGGTGACGATCCTCCCGCCTCCAATTCAGCAAAAAAAATCCTTCGTAGGACCTAAATCCACGTTTCATCAGTGTCTCCCCAGGCATTGATGCCATATAACCCTGCGCAACCTTGCATACCAGCAAAGAACACAGTAAATCAGGCACGGTTAGAGAGTATCAGCGCCGAAGATAAAATTTATCAGAATAGAGGATTGAAGACATATTTTGCGGGGATCACGGCTAAGAATGTTTATCAAAATCCTAATCCCCAATTAAAACACAGCTTAAAGAAGATCTAAAGTGTTTTATCCAAAGAAAAACCTCCAACGCCACATTCGAGGCAAATTGATTCCTCCCAGCTACCACAAATCCACCTGTGTCTCGAAGCTTTCAACTAGAGGCCGAATTTATTAATCAGGAATAGATATTTTCCTCAAAACGGAGCCAAAGAAGAAATTCTGCCAAGGAACTTAATGACAAACATCTGTAGAGTTACTTCGACGCTACACAGAGCCTCAAAGGTCAAAAAAAGCTCCCACCGAGCTTAGAATTTAACGTAAAACATTTAATACAGAGTACACATATGTAAGTTTATTCATTGAGCCCCTTGAAGGCCAAGAAACCATTAAGACTGTATTAATTGTAATTAAGATCTTTTATCAGATCTCACCTCCTCATTCTTCTATATATACTTCTACAAAAGATGAGTGAGGAGTTGGTTGCAGAACTTTGATATACACTTGAGCTTAAATTTCTGATTGTAAATAGTATTCACTGGCTCTTGGAGCTCTGCTTGTGATAGATAAGTTAGGCTGAGATGTGTAGATGGTTGCTAAACTAAAGCACTGGACTTGAAGCTGTAACTGGTTTGGAGCATTAATACAAGCTGATTTATGGGATCCTGGTCTATGTTGACGGTGATGTTTTTCTCATTGTAACTTGTTATTTTATTTCTGTTTCCACTGTGTTACATCTTCTCTTATAAAGAACAACATTCATAGAGTTAGGACCTACTGTATATCAATAAACTTCTCTGTCTGAAAATATTTATCTAAATGTTTTCTTCCAACTTGTGTTATTTAGGAATGATTTAATTCAGTTCAAGCTTAGGAATGTTGGCGTTCCCTCGTCTTATTGTTTTAGCTGAATATTATTCTTGAATGTTATGCTCAATATATGTTAAGTGAAGATGAACTGAGGAAGATATGGTTAGCCCTGGTCCCAGTTTTATTTCCAAAACCATCTGAATGTTTCCCTCGGAGTGTGTCAAAAGCTGGCTAGTTTAGAAGTACTTACCAGATCTTAGGCCATTCTGTGTTATCTTTGTGATTGTCTTGAAAGTAACCAAGTAAAGTAGAGCTAGGAGAGTATTTGTGGTGAGCCCGGCCCGCTAGTTTCTACTCCAAGAGTTGCCTTCAATTTTCCCTTTTTTTAAAGATATTTTCTATTGAAAGTTTATCAAAGGCTGGCTAGTTTAAAAGTACTTACCAGATCCTAGTTTGCTTTTATGTTCTTCTCAAGTGTTTGTCAAAGGTTGACTAGTTTAAAAGTACTTATCAGATCCTGGGCTGCTCTTTGTTCTGCATCTGTTTAATCCCCTTCCTTATTGTATCATCTCATTCCAAAAATCAAACTTTAAAGAGATCCTTAGACATAGATGACTTGCCCCATGGACCACTCTTGCCTCTTGTTGTTCCAATTAAACCCTATTATGACTACATAGCCCAATGGACTAAAACCTGCAATTATCTATATTTTGGCTGAAGCTTAATCTGATTTCTTGAAAATTCTCACCTTTGAAACTCTTTGCATTCAAGACTTTATGCCTTAAATAGTTATCATGCTCAACCATCCAAGAACAAACAGAACCCTTGGCCTTCATAACTAGCCTAATACCATAACCCCAAACTTCAAAGACAAATCCATCTTTGCACTTATTGGAGAGATCCCTCTCCGGATTCAGGAGGGCTAGATCCTAGAATCCCAAAGTTGGTTGAAACGATGTTGTTTCTGTGATTAGACATTTGCCAATTTTTCTGATTACAGATTCCTAACACCCTTCACAACCTTGAAACTCTTAGCCATTTAAATGCTATCGGGTAATCTTCTCCTTATGATATTACTCAAAATATTAAAGTGTGAACGATATAATCAACATTGGCTCCACCTAGGGACGACACGTTCATCCTCGAACGTGTCAAGAACTTCACAGACTACCTGTTAACCCTTTTTGTGTAGAGACGGCTCCTCTGCACCTTTCTTTTTTCTTGATGATTCTTCACAACAAACATCATTAAAAATAAAAATAAAAGTGGCTAACTAATGTACAGTATAATACATCGGGCCCTCTCGTCCTGAATCAAAACTGGAAGAAGGGTTTTAGGAATGACCATTTACAGGGGCGTCAAGCAAGTCGCCCTGTAAATTCTCCAGCTTGAAGGTGTTGTTTTTTCCCTGTTCAATAATTTTGAAGGGACTGAACCATAACGGATCAAATTTACCATGCTTCCCCTTCTCTGCTCTTCGAATATCCCATTTGAGTACTAAATATCCAACTTGCATATTTTTTTCTTTGGCATGTTGATCAAATAGGTCCTTCATTTTCTCCTGATATTCGGTCAACCTCTAATTCACCTGATTTCAGGTTTCCTCCAGTTCTACCAGCTGGTTCATCCTCCTGGTAATATCATTCAACTCTTCTTGGCTTTCCTGCATGAACCTCGCTACTAGTAAAGCCAATTGTATGGGAAAGACTGCTGCTCTACCATATACCAATTCATATGGAGATTTACCCGTTGATCTCTTGCTGGTGATCTTGTTTGCCCATAAAGCGAACTTTAGCTGAGAATCCCGATTTTTCTGATTTTCATTAATGGCTTTCTTCAGTGCTCTCACTAGAGTTTTATTTGAAGACTTTGCTAAACCATTTCATTGTGGGTATTAGGTGGTGGAATGTCCCAACGCAATTTTATATTGCTGACAGAAGCTGACGAACTTAGCAGATTTAAAGGCCTGGGAATTGTCGATAACAATCTTGGTAGGGCAGCCAAATCTGGAGATAATTTTCTCTTCCATAAATTTTATCACTACTGTATCTATTGCATTCCTTGCTGGTATAGCCTCCACCCATTTGGTGAAATAGTCAGTAGCTGTTAATATCCATTTGTGTTTTCCACTTGATGCAGGATGAATTTCACTGATAAAGTCAATCCCCCACTGCTGGAACGGTTCATCTATATGTACAGGAATCATGGGCAAGGGTGCAAAATTCTACCTTTCTGCGAATTTTTGGCATTTTTCACAGGCTCTGACCTGAGCAAAAACATCTCCAAATAGCTTGGGCCAGAAGAAACCAGCTTTCAAAATCTTATGGGCAGTGGCTCTCCAGCTGTAGTGACCTCCACAAATGCCTTCATGAAACTCTGCCATTATTTCCTCCACTTCATTCTCAGTAAAGCATAGGAGCAAGATGCCTGAAGGGTCTCTCCAATACAACCGGCCGTTGGCTATGATGAATCTTTGTGACTTCAGCCTCAATGTTCTATATTTTGTTTTGTCATAGCTACGCAGACATCTGAGAGTCAAAATATATTCTACAACCTCCTTGTACCACTGACTGAGGAGATACTTCATGTGAGTCTTATGTGTAGCTCTCTCTATCCCACACCGTTCATCTATGTTTTCAGACTCCTCGTTTGCTATCATGGATAGATTTATCCCCAGAGCTTGACAATTCAACTCTGACAGGATTTTAGCTAATCCCTATCCTTTAATTATCTTCGTGGGGCGTATGTCTAAATCATATTCTTGTATCTTTGCAATCCATTTACCTCTTTTCCCCTAACTATCTCCCTGAATCAAAATATCCTTCACGGTTGCTGTGGGTACAAATACAGTAATGGAGGATTGCAAAACATACATCCGGAACGCCTTGAGGGACTTCACCAGGGCATCAGCTTGTTTCTCTAGGATGTTGTATTTTAATTCAGCATCACGAAGCACCTGACTGAAAAAGGCAATGGGTTGCTCATACCCCTCCTCATTATTTTGCAATAATACTCCTGCGACTATATGAGGTGATGCAAATGAAAATATCATAAAAGGCTTAGCATAATCTGGTCCAGCAGCACTGGAGCTTCTGCAAAGGCATTTTTTATTCTGTTAAAAGCCTCTCGTGACTCAGGAGACCATTTTACCTCATTATTCTTCTTGAGCATGTTAGTTATATGTCGAACTATCTCTGCATAATTTGGAATGAACCTTCTTAGGAAATTAATACGCCTAAGGAATACTTGTACCTCTTTCTTATTTCTGGGGAAATATATGCCATTTATAACTTCTACTCTTTTAGAGTCAATTTTCACCCCATCCTTTGTCACAATGTGTCCCAACAGCTTGCCTTCTTCTAATGCAAACAATGATTTATGAGGGTTGAGAGAGAGACCACACCTTCGACACTTCTCAAAATTTCTGCGCAAGAGTTCAATATTCTCTGCATCGTCCTTTAAGAACATAGTGATATCATCGAGGTAGACCAACACGAACTTATCCTGCTCCCCAACGAAGGAAATATCCACGGCCCTTTGGAAAGTGGCCCCTACATTGATCAGTCTGAAAGGCATCCGTGCATACATAAATGTACCCCAGGGTGTGGTGAAGGAATTTTTATTTTGATCTTCTAGGAGCACAACCACCTGATTGTATCTAGAGAAACCATCCATCATTGACATCCGTGAAGCTCCCACTACCTTCTGCAAAATATGATCCATCTTGGGCAATGGGTAATTATCCTTTAAGGATGCTCGGTTTAAATTCCGGAAATCAACACACAACCTTATCTCTCCATTATTTTTCCAGACTGGGACCAAATTGGCAACCCACTCAGAGTATCTCAACGGCATGATGATTTTGGCATTTAATAGCTTCTTGATCTCCTTCTCTATGGAAGGAAGTAGCAGGGGGTTAATCTGTCTGAGCTTCTGTTTATGTGGCTTCACATCTCCTTTTAGAGGAATCTTATGTTGCATGATGTTGATATCTAAAGTCTTTAGGTCTTGATAAGACCAGGAAAAAACATCCTTGTATGTCTGGAATAGTTTCTAGTAGTGCTCTTTATATTCTTCCGAAACTTTCTTGGACAGCTTCACAATTTTTGGATCAGCTTCGGTGCCAAGATTCAGGTCTTCAACCTGATTTACTTCTACCACTTTGCTTGGATGTAAAGGGACATCATTTTTATCGAACAACCTCTCTAAAGGGACCAATCCTCTGGGTATTATATTTCCTTTGATTTGCAGCACTTTATGACCAACCATGCTTTCTTCCCATTTGTTTTGAGAAAGGTCTTCAGTATCTTCTTCACAAACATCTATCTCCATGTTTGGGAATTCTCCAACAGTCCCCATGAATCTTCTTATTTGATCCTCATCCTCAAACACCTGCCAATGCTTGAAATTGTCGGGGATTGAAGGTCGATAACGAACTTCGATCTCGTATCTTAAAAGAGGATTCTGAGGTGGTCGAAAGGTACTGGTAGCCACAACGAGAGAATCTTCCATTCTGTTCTGTTCTCTTGGCATAAACTGAATGTTAAATGCCAAGAAAAAGTTCTCTACCAGGTCCCATACTTTGTTCCTATAGGCGCTCAGCTGCGGGTGTTTAGCTTGGCATTGATTTTTCACTTGCCTTACTACTAGTTCTGAATATCCCAGAACTTTTAGACTCTAGATGTTCATGCTTCTGGTTGTTTGCAACCCCAAGAGCAATGCTTCATATTCAGCTACATTGTTCGTAGCTTCATACTCTAATTTGAAAGATAATGGAACCCATTGGCCTATAGGAGAAATCAGTAGCACCCCAGCTTCATTCCCTTCTCTAGAATTGGCTCCATCAAAGTGTAGCGTCCCAAATTCGGCTTCTTGATTTTCTGAGGATTGTTCAGTCTTCATCTGACAGAATGATGGCTCTTGTGCATATTCTTGGCCTTCCTCCAACATTAGACATGATAACTCCCCTTATTTACCATATAATAGTGAATTAACAGAGTTATCAGCCTTAGTAACCATCTTTACGAATCTCGTTTCCCGATACGGCCTCCTTTCTTGCCCTCCAAATACAGGGATAGTAGCATACGTCAAATATAGTTTGATTGACCCTCCAATTTTGGTTCCCCAAGACCTTGACAACAACATCCGAAAATGAGTTGGGATATCAGCCACCACTATATCCATCACCACACTCTTGGTTGGGATTTGGGCCAAATTGACTACCAAGTCCTTGATCATCCCCAGAAACTTGACCCTTTTGGAATCAAAAGAATAAAGGTCTTTGTATGGATGAGTGATTTGCAGTCCTAGTTGCTCCATTACTGACAGGGGTAAGAGATTATAGGATGCTCCCGAATCCAACATACATTTCATTGCAGAATGATCAGTATGAACAAATACTTCATATCCTGTGATATAGTGTTTGAACTTATTAATTGCAAAGATTACAACTAAAAACTCTTTCTCTGTAACTGTATAGTTTAATTCAGCGGAAGAAAATTTCTTACTAATATAATAAATAGCATAGGATTTCTTGTCTTCCTCTTGTTCCAAAGCTGCACCAAAAACCAGGTTTGAAGCATCGGAAGAAATGTGAAAGGGCAGGGACCAATTTGGACCTCTCAAAACTGGCGCCTTTACCAAATTTTCCTTCAATGTTTCAAAAGACTGTTGGCAAGCCGTGGACCAAGAAAAATCACTATCCTTAGCTAGAAGTCAGAAAAGAGGAGCAGCTATCTTAGAAAAATTTTCAATGAATCTTCTATAGTAACCAGCATGTCCTAAAAAACCTCTTACTTCCCTTTGAGTTTTGGGTGTAGGAAGGTGCAAAATGATTTCGATCTTTGCCGGATCAACTTAGATACCTTTGTCAGAAATCAGATGGCCAAGTACCACTCCTGCTTTGCACATTAATCTAAATTCCTTGTCACTGAAAGCAAGGTGGGCTTCTTGGCAATGAAGAAGTACTTCAAATTTTTGAGAGCTTCCTAAAAAGAATTACCAAACACAGAAAATTCATCCATATAAATTTCTACAAAATCAAGATCAGCAAAAATAGCCAAGACTGCCCTTTGAAAGGTAGCCGGAGCATTACATAATCCAAAGGGAAGCACTTTATAAGAAAAGGTACCCCATGGGCATGTAAAAGTAGTTTTATCCTGATCTTCGGGTATAATTTGTATCTGGTTATCGCCATTGAAACCATCAAAAAAGGAGAAGTATTTCTTTCCTACAAGGGTATCAAGCACCTGGTCAATGAAAGGGAGAGGCAATTAATCTTTGAGAGTGGCTTTGTTTAATTCATGATAATCAATACAAATACACCACCTTCCATCTTTCTTAGGCACTAGCACTAATGGAGAGACCCACTGGCTATCAAAAATAGGATAGATAAAACCAACATCTAAAAGTTTCTGTATTTATTCTTTCACAACATCTCTTAGAGTTGGATTCATTCGTCTTTGGGGTTGTCGGATAAGTTGGGTTCCTTCCTAAATATAGATATGGTGTGTAAAAGTTTTAGGAGGGATACCCTTCATGTCTTCATAGCCCCAAGCAAATGCACTAATATTGTTTTGCAACAATTTCACAAGCTAATTTTGCTGAGATAGGTATAAATATGAAGTGATATGCAAAGACTTACCAGGAATAATCTCAACAAGAGTAGTATCAGGCTCCAGAGTATTCAAAGGAGTGGTCAAAGAAAGTGGTATAGAAGAATGATAATCATGGTTTTCTTGGAAATCTAGGCTAAAAATCTGGCTCAAAGGCTTGAAGTTAGGCATGGTGTAGATAGATTATTCAGGAAATCTTGAATCTCATCTTCTTGCGAAGACCCAGTATAATGATGAATAAGAGAAATAGACTAAATCTCCTCATCACTGCTTTGGTCCAACCATAAAGTGTCTCAAAGGTCCTGAATGGATCTGGTAGGGGGGTATAAGGTAACTTTCTTCCTAGAATCTCCATGTGAAATATACATATCTCCGGAACAACATCCAATATATGCATCGATTGTAGTAAGCCATGGTTGACCCAAGATCAAGGGATGTCCTCCTACCGGGTTCTTTTGCTAAAGCACAATGAAATTAGCAGGATATTCCCAAGAATCCAATGAGATGATCACATCGTGCAATACTCCTTCAGGCTTAATTTTGAATCTATCTGCTAATTCAAGCACAGTGGGAGTAGGGCAAAGATGAGATAACTGAAGTTGATCCATGGTTTGCTTAGTCATTACATTAATGGCTGCCCCCAGGTCTATAAGAACATTAGAGACAAGGACATTACCAATCTGAATTGTGACAACAGGGTTTCCGGGATCGATATATTTTTCCATAGACACACATCCCATCATTAACTCTGCTTCCCTACCAACAAATTTAATAGTTTGGGGTTCCAATCTCTTCCTCCCGGGTTTCTTGAGACAGAGTTCCCTAATAATCTTGGTAAAAATGGGGATACCTTTAATGACTTGGAGAAAAGGTATCTTAATGAAAATATTTCGTAGTTCTGATGCCAAATGAGTCTAAAAAATAGGCTCTCTTCTTTTCGTTACTAGCCTCTCTAGAAAGGGAGGCTGGTTGGAAGAAGATGGCAAGGGCTTAGAGGGTAAGGGCTGCTTAGTGACAATTTTCGGAGAATGTTTAAGAGTTTCCTCTTCCCTTTTCTCTTCAACAATGACCATAGGTTGTTTCTGATTTTCTGGTATTATAGTCCTTATCTTAATTGAATATCATGAACTCCAATTGGAATAGAGTGGTATTCGAATGGCAAAGGTGGGTTTGTTACATGGATCATTTGCACTGCTTTATTATTATTATTAGGATTGGGTGTAGGTTGAGCAAGCAATTGAGGAGGTTGGAAGGGTGGAGGTAAAGGTAATGGGGTAGTCTGACTCGGAAGTTGAGGCATTGGATAAGGTACATGTGTAGATGGATATGGCTGCACAGGTAGCTGGTAGGAATATGGAGAATGAGTTGCCCATGCTGATACTAATTTCCATACTACCACTGCTGATGAGAGTTAGGATATGAATATGCATGTGGATTATAACCAAAATAGTGTGGAGGAAATTCAGGAGCCATACCTACACCTACCTGAGGCTAATGTCTTCTTGCTCCCATAGCATACAATTGTTCAGCTTCAGGCTGCCCCCCTGTAAATACTACTTTAAGTCCAGGTATAGAGGGACATTTTTTTGTGATATGGTCTTCTAAACAAATAGCACACTTATTATTATCTTTCAAGTTAAGAGGGCATTCTTTATGGGGATGCTTGTCTCTACATTTAGGACAGAAAATACATAATGACTCTTGTTCCTTCATAAGTTTTTGTTGAAACTTTAAAGAGTCTAACTATTTAGTAACAATGTTCATTATATCAATTTTCATGTTTTCCATTTTATTTTCCAGTCCAATAATCATAGCATCAGTAGATTCAGTTTTTATATTTTTATTTCAAGTTCCTCTAACGGATCTATACTGATTCCTTGAAAATTTCCAGCATAATTCACAAATTTGATTTAAAGTTTGCTGAGAAATATCACCTTGTCCTAACAGATTCAAATTGTTTCTAGCATTATCAGTAAGTCCTCTTAAGAAAAAGGTTCTAATAGTGTTGGGATCAAGCCTAAGTTTTGACCTTCGTAAAATATACAGAAATAGTTCCAGATAATCTTCAAGCATTTCATCATCATCTTGTATGATTGTAAAAATTTCATCCTGCATGTCCCGAGTTTTACAATATTCTTGATATTTAGACAAAAATACCTTCCTCATCTGGTCCCAGGAAGTTATGGTCTTTCCTCCTAACCCCATAAACCAGCATAAAGCTGACTCCTTGAGGGTAACAGGAAATATCTTAAATTCTGAGCCTCAGTTGCATAATCATAACTTCTACACAAAATATCAAACTCAAATAGAAAAGAGTCAGGGTCTTCATGAAATTTACCATGGAAATGAGGGAGAGATGACGGTGGAATATTCTTCATCTGTGACACAGTATCAGGATCCACAATTGGAAACACAAAAATAGATTTTCCTTCACTTACCTGGTTGTCACCAGTCCCTTCCAAATGATCTCCTTTCTCTGCCATTGTTTCCTTCTTTCTTGTACCGCTTTCCACAGGCTGATCCACACCTGAGATGTTAGTACCAGAATCCAGGTGGATTGTTCCTGCGTGATGGGTTTGGATCGAATTCGGCTTCCTGCTTGCAGAAGGAGACCCAATGTGAGAAAAATTATTTTGGCCCTTAGTGGGCTTCGAACCCTTACCTTTCCTAGGCATTCATCTCAAAAAAGAAAGAAAAATATCAAAACAATTTCTAGTAAAAATGTTGTTAGAAATCAATCAACACCAGTAAAAACTCCTTTAAAAATACTTGCAAAAATAAAGGAAACTTACCTCTATTATACAATCAGAAAATTCTTACCAAATCAAATCGCCTCCCCGGTAACGACGCCAAAATGTTGGGTGCCGGATTTACACTTAAGTAAAAATCCTCAACACTTAATTGTCAACCTGGGGGATTCGTAAACTTAGAGACGAAGCACAGGCAATGCCAGATATGGTATGAATATTTGTAATATCAAATCCTACTTTTGAAAAGAAGAATTGTAGAATCAAAATTTGGAGAAGAAAGAGGAAACTCAAACCATCAAAACAATCTGAGGCTAGAACAAGAAGAAATGTACTTGCAAAAGAGATTCAGAAATAAAGAGGAGCAATCACTCTAGCTAAATATTGAGTAACTACTGAGAATGTGTTTCCTTCAACAAAGACACCTTAGTAGTTTTCAACAAATGGGCCCCTTCAATCCTGCATATGTAAAGATATCCTTCTTGCGAAAATCAATCTTTCACTAGTGCAGTCTTCCTGCGCTAGTGCAGGAACAACGATTTATGCAGAAAGTGTAAAGTAATGTCTTTAATAAAAAATATTTTATTCATGCAAGGGCTTTGAAATTTCTCAAGTCCGCAGCACTCAGATCCAATACCAAGAAGCTAGTTCTTGTACTCGATCCGAGCTTCTTGCACCTTAACGTTTGATCCTTGAAATCAATGATTCATTACTGCAGTGTGATAAAACCAAATCATATATCAGTAAAGATGAATATTTGTAGAGAATAAGAAAACATTCTTTTATTAAGATATGACTAAAAGCAAGAAAGCTGTTAGAAGTAAGCTAGAAAGGCTTGCTGCACCATATTATCTAGCGCTGGTGCGAGAACAGTTCTCTAGCTTGCACCAGGGAGAAACCAAACCAATGTGCAGAAAATAAATAATACACCAACATGCACTGGTGTAGGAACGAACCAGGCAAAGGAAATAAACCAGATCGTGTGGAAAATTAAATGCACACCAACATGCACTGGGGCAGGTAGCTGCTCCTACTCGAACTAGGCAAGGGAAAGAAATCAACCGTGCAAAAATAACTTAACTACTTCACGCAGCAGATCCGCTTCCACTCAAACAGAAATTCAAATACTGCAAATTAAATCACACTTGATAGTTTAGAACATAAATTACAGGAATAGCAAGGAGGGAGAACGTGCTGGATTGGCTGGGAGCTTAGCCAACCAACGCATTTCCCTTTCAAACGAAAACACTACTCTGAATTAATTCATCAAATATTTAAGCGAAAGGATAAAATGTACATAACATGAGGTGGAGCTCTTTGTATTAGATCTTTAAAGAAATTACATACATGATTACATATCCATCCTAGATTTAGGTGATAACACCAAACAGTCCTGTTACCGCCTCCTGGTTCTATTCAATTCTCAAAAACATTGAACTGTTTGTCCTATTTACATTTCTGCTTATATAGCTCCTTTTGGCCGCAGGCCAAAAGGATCGTTTACCATTACATAGCCAATTACAGAAATTGTTATAACAAATTACATAACCGATTGCAGAATAAGTTTTCGGCCTTCAAAATTAAATCGCTTTTACAAAATAGGTCACGGCTATCTCCAACTATCCGTCTCTCTTAAGTTCGATCTCAGCTACTCTCGATTTACCTGCTGTCATAGCTGGGAATCGGCTGCCTTCGGATATATCCTCATTGATTGTATACAAAATAGGTATTTAACCCAAGTGATCCAAATTCGCTGCCAAGATTCACGGCGCTGGTGTTGATGCGGGATCTGTTCTGCACTAAAAATTAGCAATCAAGATAAGTGATCATCTATTAAATACAATAGGAGGTAACGATAAGTTACGAAAGTAATTCTAAGTAAGAAATCATGTAATAGGTATTTAATCAATGCTAAGATAAGTTAAAAATGTAAAATATGAATTTTATTGAAAATGTGTCATGGTTCTCGCACTAGTGCAGGATGAGGGCGCATAAGATAGGTAAAACAAGGTAATGATTACAATTTGGGAAGGGAAGAATGGTAAAAAAGAATGCAGTTTAGGGTACTAACACTAATATATCGCGAGGACCTGTGGTCCCACACTAGTGTGTGTGCTGAAATTTCTTGTTGGACTTTCAACACTCCCTCTCAACAAGAAAGGGATTATCAACCACCCCGATCTTGCCTCTATGGTATTCAAATTTTCTCTTGGCAAGTGCCTTCGTCAGAATATCTGCATCTTGATCCTCCATGGGAATCTACTAAAGTAACATAATGCGCCTCTAAACACAATCTCTGAGATGGTGGTACCAGATGTCTATGTTCTTGGACCTATCATGGAATACCGAATTAAATGAGAGTTTAATGAGACTATGGTTATCACAATGTATCAGCGTCAGATTCATCTGAGAACCAAACAAACCGACCAGGATCTTTCTCATCTAGATGGCCTCACATGCAACTCAACTTGCTGCCATGTACTCTGCCTCGACTGAACTAAGTGCCACAGAACGCTGCTTCCTGTTGTACCAAGAAACTGTTGTCGATCCTATCTTGAAGATCCCCCCTAATGTGGTCTTTCTGTCTGATGGACTGCCTGCCCAATTGGCATCCATGAAGCCTTGAAGCTTCACTCCCTCTGTCTATTTGTAACATAATCCATACTCTGTAGTGCCCCTGAGATATGTCAAGACATGTTTCCCCACCTTCCAAAAGAGCTTGTTCAGCTTAACCATAGCTTGACTCAGCTGGTTAACTGCGTAGCAAATGTCTGGTCTGATGTTCACTAAGTACATTAGTGAACCCACTAGCTGGCTGTAGACAGTAGCGTCCACTACTTCTCCTGAAGTAGAATCCTCTTTCATCCAATTTCCTGGAAGAGGAGTCTCCATGGGTTTACAGCTCTCCATGTGAAACTTACCCAAAGTCTCTTCGGCATAATTTCCTTGAGAAACAAATAGCTCACCATCCCGCTACCATATTTCCAAACCAAGGAAATAGTGAAGGAGTCCCATGTCCTTCATTTCGAAATCCCTTGCAAGATCCTCCCTGTAAGAAGTTATCAGCTGCTCATCGCATGTCAAAATTAGATCATCAACATAAAGTACGATAATCAAGAGCCTGCCATCAACAAAAATCTGGTACAGGTTCACATCAGCTTCACTTTTGGTGAAGCCCAACCTGATGAAATAGTTGTCAATTTGAGTGTACCAAGCACGAGGTGCTTGCTTTAGTCCATACAGTGCTCTCTTGAGTCGACACACATGTGACTCACTATCAAAGATCTTGAAACCTTCTATCTGCTCTATGTACACTTCTTCCTCAATAAATCCATTGAGAAACGCAATTTTCACATCCATTTGATGAATGCGCCACCCCATCTACGCTGAGAGTGAAAGGATATATCTAATGGAAGAGTATCTCACAACCAGTGCGAAATATCCTCATAGTCAATCCCATTAACTTGTGAGAATCCATGGGCCACAAATTTGGCCTTGTAATTATCCACACTCTCATCTGCCACTTGCTTCACCTTATAGATCCATCTGGATCCAACCACTGATTTTCCGACCGATCTTGGGACAATTTCCCATGCACTATTCTTGACGATGGAGTCATACTCCTCTACCATAGCGTCAACCCAAATTGGTTGTTGCATTGCTTCCTCAAAAGAATATCGTTCTATCACAATACACTTTCTCATAAGAGCCATGTGTCTAGTAAACCTGTCTGGAGACTGTCTCTGTCTGCACAGTGAAGTAGGTGCTCCTACATGCTCTATCGCATCAAATCTTAGTCTGTCAGCTTCCGTGGTGCGCCTTCTACCAAGTCTGGTGGATGGCTCTACATGAGTGTTTTCTACCACTCCATGATCCTTGTCATGTGGCTGCTCCACATCTTGAGCTTCATTCTTTGGAACCAAGAGTTCCTCATCTGCATGCAAATCCAACTCCCTCTCAAGGGACAATCGCATGGCTTTCTCCTCATCAAATTTTATATCCCGTATCACAAAAATCATCCTGCTGTTTGGAAAATACACCCGATAGTTGTGGGGAGTATCAGTGTACCAAAAAAATATCCCAATCTCATCTATTGGTTTTAGCTTCTTCCTGGCATCTTTGGTCACATGCACATAAATAGATGAGCCAAAAATTTTAAAATATGAAACATCAGGTTTCTTACCAGAAAAAATCCTCCTGTGGTGTACTCATGTCAAGTATTTGATGAGGACTATGGTTTTGCAAAAATACCGTTGTGTTGCATGCCTCCACCCACATATGCAATAGTAGGCCCTGATCATACAACATCACTCGTGCTGCACCCACAATTGTTCTATTCTTTCTTTCTGTGACCCCATTCTGTTGTGGGTTATGAGGTGCAATCAACTCTCTCTGAATTCCTTCTTTTCTACAAAATTTCTTGAATTCATTGGAGATGTACTCACCACAATTGTCACTCCTAAGAGCCTTCACATGCTTCCCCCTATCTTTCTCCACCAATGCTTTGAACTTAATAAATTTTGAGAACGTCTGATCTTTCTTCTGCATGAAGTAGATCCCACACTTTCTAGAAAAATCATCAACAAAGATTACATAGTACTCATGCTTTTTTGTCGAAGCAATAGACAATGGTCCACACATGTCTGAGTGAACTCTCTCAAGGATTTCCAAAGCTCGGTTCTCCTTCTCATGAAAAGTGGCCTTTGCATACCTCTCCATAGTACATCCCTTGCATGTGTCTAACTGTGCAAGAGTACCCTTGGGAAGACCCGTAGAAATTGTTGCATGACCTTCAAGGCTTCGTGGTGTAGATGGCCCAATCTACTGTGCCATAACTCACCCTCATCTCAGGTCACCACTTTCTCTACCTTACCCATCAATGTTGTGTAGCCATCTAAATCAAGTTTATAGAGATTCTTCACACGAATCCCAATCTTCTTGGCTTGGCCTGTTTCTCTGTGTCGAAGGAAAGATTTTCCTTCATCGAAAACAACATCATAGCCTCTATCCTCCAACATTGTGACTAAGACTAAATTTTTCTTCAGGCCTAGTACATGCCTTGAGTTATATAAATATCATTGCCTAGGACATCTTAAGTAGCGAGGAGCATAAAGTTCAACTTATAAAGATTGACAAGAAAGGGGCTCTCATGCTATCATAACTTAGTGGGAAGGTTTGGTGTAAGTGGAACCAAGACTTTAAAAACTTAAACACAACAAAAGTAATACTGTAACAACAGAATGTGAACTTTGATATTTGAACGCATCAGACAATTCCAAGACAGCGTGTTAAAAAGGGGGTTGCATTCTAAAATAATCCACAGAGGCTAATAAAAAGAGGGCGACGGTTGGTGAGAAAGTGTAATGGACACTAACTGTAACGAAAGTTCAATCTAGAAACAAGTGTTCACAAGTACCAGCCTATGTGCTAATAGGAATCCATACATGAGAACAAATTTAAAGAGAGAATTCCATTGCTGCTAACATCAGAAGAACTTTGGAGAAAGTAGAAGATGAAACAAAATATCTTGCCTGAGCCATATTTAAAGCACTAGACAGGAGTGAATATGGATATCAATAAATGATAGAGTCACATTCAAGCCTTTGAGCACTCGCATTCCAGAACACAGATATAAGAAGTATGGAAATGAATGAAATGAACCTTTGCATTACCAAAATGTAGAAGAGAATT
Organism: Pinus albicaulis; assembly: GCA_034641835.2. Taxonomy (NCBI): domain Eukaryota; kingdom Viridiplantae; phylum Streptophyta; class Pinopsida; order Pinales; family Pinaceae; genus Pinus; species Pinus albicaulis. Next base: position 880,961,584 of record CM076574.1, read on the forward strand.
ACAAACTGTGGAGTACTCCGATCAGAATCCTCAATATTAACAGAACTCCTTATCATCGAGTCCCAACAGGATCTTCAACATTAATATCAAAATTTCAACAAAAATACATACATATTTCTCTCTTAGTTAGTTCTCTTGAAAATCTGGAACCTTTTCTCAGTATCTGTTTTCTACTTTTATAGAATTCTCCATGAACATATGCGGGAAGATATTTTGGGAAAATAACTTCTCCGCGTTCTAGTAAGCAGTTTAAAGTCCTAATCAAAATAAAAAAATTCATGATGAGGTAGAATGCTTCTCATAATTTACAATCGGGCTCATGGTCATTTCAAAACAAAACATTAAAACTGTTCTAACAGGAAGTAAATGCAAGAGTGGAATGTGAATTTCACTCGGAATATGAGTTAAAAATCTTCAGTGGAGAGAAGGGGTCGAAACAGTGGCTGAAGCAGGCGGTGGGACGGTTGCGGACATTTGGCCTAACGGGCGGCATAACTTGTGCACCTGCGCCGGTGTCTACGCAAGGGTTAGGCATTGCTTTGAAAACTTACTTTTAATGTAGAATGTAAGTGCTCAACTTAGTGTTCCTAAATTGAGGTCATAAATTTTCAATCAGGGATAGTAAACTACTGAAGTGAGGTGCACTATATGTGTCTAGGTATCTATTTCTCACTATGTTGTGTTTAGTGTTTTTCTGATGTTTTTTGTTTTATGGTTTTATGTTAAAAAGGAAAAGAACCAAGTGTTGGTAAAGAGAAGTGGATGGTTACACTAAAACAGAGAAAAACCTATTCTAAACTGTGTATGACACTAAAGAACAGAAAATGAAAAGTTTGATAATGACTCATAGAAAGGAGATAAATCACAACATGAACTTAATAAATCATAGCATAAACTCATCCAATTCATTCATTAGAAATATGTTGGAATAGCTTGAGAAAAGGACAAGTTTAGTGCAAATGAGGTTCCCCTAAGTAAACAATCATCTTACAATATTACAAAGAATCTCATCCATGGCTAGAAGTTTATTGGAACACAATTGGAAAATATCATTTTTAGCACAATAAGATTTCTACTCTGAATTAACTTGTAATGCTAATATTGATCCATTTTGTAGCTCAACTTGTCACTACTAAGCCTCATTCGAAAGTTAGAGATTTTCTAGAATAGTTTTTGGGAAAAGGCTTATTTGTGAAATTACAAAAGATTGTAGAACAATCAAGGCCTTAAACTGATATCACTAATCCTTGTCCATATGATGATGCATTAATAGAAAGTCAGAACAAGATTAGTTTGTAAACAATGAAGGCCGTGAAGTCTAATTTTGACAGTCAATACAACTTAAAGAATAATGGATAACACTGAACTAGAATGCAATTGATCAAATTTAAAACACAGTGACCACAACTAAACTAGAATTCCATTAACCTAACTTGAAATACAGTGAACTGGAACTGAACTATAATGCCACTAATCTAAATTGAAATATGGTGAACAGATTTGAACTAGAGTGCCATTATCAAACTTGAAATATAGTGACATAATTAAACTAGAGTGACATCTACCTCCGGAGTATTTCAACTGAACTAAAATGCAACTAATTCTATGAAATACTACAACCCTATCTTGTTAAATATGAGTGATATTTTGGAATAGTTTATAAAAACAAGTCTGGCTGTATCATTTAATGCAAATGAGCATAAAACATAAAGTTTCGAAAAAATAAACTAATTCCTAAAATTCTACAGCCCTATCTCGTTCAATATGAGTGATATTTTGGAACAGTTTGTACGAACAAGTCTGGCTGTATTGTAACATAAAACATAAAGTTCCGAAAATGCAACTAATTCCTAAAATACTATAGTTATATCTCATCTAATGTTAGTGGTATTTTGGAATAGTTTGTAAGGATAAGACTGACTGTGGCATCCACTGCAAGTACGTATGAAAACACAAAGTTCAAAAAATCGATTAAACTAGGAATGAAACAAGGCTAAGTTACTTATCTAAACCATATGAACAAAGCTTCTCAGGTAGCAGGGGCCCTCTACCACCAGATTAGCACGAAAATCTACTCAATATTGACTCAACTCTTGCAATAAAGTGATGCTTCTTTCATTAAAGGAGAAATTCTTCAAAAACAGAGTATTATGGTCTTCTGAGATCTAGCAACAAAAACAAAATATAGCTAGCTGTCTCTCGGTCTCCCGAGTCATACTTATAAGGAAATTACATAACTACCCTTGAGAAAAATAGGGATAAGTGTCTTTCCCACTTCTAGTCAAATTAAAACTCTTATTGAAAGCCTTGTACTTTACTGCGGACATTTGTAGAATCCATGTATTGATAGGAAACTGCTTCTTAGTTTTGATATCTTCCCCGTGCATAACCGCTTGGAGACTTTAACTTAGACTTTGTGGAGAGCAAGAAATGATGGGGGAGTATTGTGGATTTCAACCATATGCGTTTTTCCTTGCAGTGACACCTGGAACCTACGTAAACATGAATATAGTTGCAGAACATACGACTGGCTACATAATTCCTGTATTCTGTAGCTGAGTCTAGTAAAAAATTATTACAACAACAAAATCATGAAAGCATAGCAAGTTAGTCATTATATACATTCTTAAAGTAATCCTAATCAATCCTATTGATCATTTAAGCCTGTAATTGTTGAGGGAGAAAAGAAATGAAGTGAAATGTGGTGAAAGAGAAAGACATATTTGGGGCTCAACATAAGACCTCGGTAAGTTCATCATAGTCTACATAAGTAGGAATTTTATATTCCACTTGTTGCAAAAAGTGAAAACTCTTCTGGGGAATTTGAAACCATGGTTTATGCTCTAAGATTAGCATATTTTTCGGAAAGGGATATTGATGCAGTTCATCACTTCGTTTTAGTCACTTTCCTAGATGCCTTTGGTAGCATTGTAAGACTGCGTTGGGGGGTTCCCAGCATGATGGGAGTCTTGCATGTGTTATCTCTGTCCATTTTTCCTCAAACTTTTCCAAACTAGTAGCCACCTTTTCCAAAATGTTTAAAGCTATGCTACGTGTAGACTCTTTATATATTACCTTCTGGCACTCTGCGGCGTCATTGAATCTTCTCTTGATGCCCCACTTGACCACCTCTTCTGGACTTAGCTCCTTTAGAAAGGAAATATACTTCTTTGCGCTTTGAACCTTGCTGGAGGCATCAATACCCCCTTCATGAAGATTCCTTCTGAACAGAAGTACAACAGACCTCATTTCCTCAACGATGCTAAAAAATTCCCAGCGCTTCTGCACCTCTGTGATGATTTCGGCCCAGATCAAATGCCTTGCCTCTAGGAGGGTGATATTTCCTTTCATTCAATTATTGAGCTCGCAGATGGTTTTGTCTTGCTGCACCTTTTCCTGTTTCCCTTCCTCTATTTCTTTCTGCATGGTGGCAACCCTTTGGGAGTTTTTTGTGTGGAGGGCTTCGAGCTCGTTGATTCTCTGGCGTGCTGTTGAGGCCTGTTTTTCCACTGCTTCAAGTGTGGCTAGTGTTGTAGTTAGCTGCTCTGAGAGCGAGCTAGTCCCTTCTAGAGCGGGTGGAGCACACACATGAGTATCCTAGGTTATCTACAATTCATTCATCTTTCCCTGTAGAACAGCCATCTCCTCCGAAATCTTTTCTTTCTCCTCCCTCTCCTTTGCAAGAGAATCAGCCAGGCTTGCCTTATCTTTTTCTGCCTGGACTAACTCAGTTGTTTGCACATGATAAGAGCCCGGTATATTCACTTTGTGTTTCAAGGCAGTGACCTGCTTTTGCAAATCAACGATGAGATGAATTTGGGGATTGGTTTTTCCTTTTTCTTTCCCTTTTATTACCTCTTGGAGACTTTGCAAGTCGTTTGTGAGTGCACGGGAGTTGATCTTCTCCCTTCTGAAATTTTCCAGTACTTGGTTATGCTTACTTTGCATCTTCCTCAGAGTAATGGATAGCCGCATTACCTCATCTTTTAGCATATCGCCAAAACACTAGAACAAATTGCATTTGTCAATGGGAGGAACTTGCGACATGTATATTGCTATTTCCAAGGCCCTGTAACTGGTAGTACTGGCTTTTGGGTTCAAGAAAACTTCAGTCATAGCCATTAGCAGTCGCACTTTATCCAAGTCTATCGCCGATGAAAACCTGGTATGATATTTGTCGACATATCTTTCTAGCTCGGACTAGTGTTTGTCTCTGATTGCTCTATTCCTTATCCTGCCCTCGCTTGCTCCTTGAGAACTGCTAGTTGTGATGGCTTGTGAGAATTCTGAGAAGTTTGAAGAGGCCGTGCTATCCCGTATCACCATGATACCTGCTTTGCTCCTGTCTGATTGCCCGTAATTTATTTCATCTTGAAGCAATTGTTCGTCTCCCATACCTTCTGCTTTGCTGGTCCCTGTTCTCTGTCTTTTGAAAGAGGGAGAACCTTCTCCCGATGCACCAACCTCGTCCACCTGTTTCTTACCTGCTTCTCTGGTCGAAGTAGTATCTGACTTTTCCCCTATCGCTGATGAATCAGTCTCCATCTACGAAATCAAAGGCCAGGTTTCAAGATTAGCTCGCCATTCGATGAAAGGCCTTATTTCATGATTGTGAGGGGTTGATTTATTCTTCTTCCTTCTGTTAGAAATGATGCCTTTCAGATCATAGGGCCAAGCTTTCCCTTGCCTCAAGTTCATGCCTTGAAGTAGCTTTTCCACCACGGGAAGGGCGTGCCTTGAATTAACAACGAAAAGGCCAATGGTTGTGGGAATCTTGAGAATAAATGCCTTTTTTGTAGGGAGGAAGTGAAGTTGGTTAGCCTTTAAGGTTTTCCGGAGATATTCCAAAGCGTAAATCCACCGGGCAGGAAAAAATGGAAATTGGTAGGGAGAGACTTCAGCTCCATAAACCCTAATTTCAGTGTAATTATAAAAAAGATACCAATCTCCAGTGCTTTGAGCTTCACTATACTGCAACCATTTCCTCAGTTCAGGAAAAATCCTAGGAGGAGGGGAATCATGGATGATGGTGTAAGCTATGGGCATGAAATCATTTAGGAAACTTGAGTAGCTATGACCCGACGCTCATCGTAAGCATCTCGGAGCCAACAGATGAATTCGACCACTGGGTATATTGGGGGAGTTATTTGATGATACAAACCAGACAAAACGACTCGAAACCTATCTCTATTTTCCACATGTTTCCTGAACAGTTCAGGCTTGACGCTACTAATGAGAAATGGGTATTGCGGATCTTGGATGTCGGCTTGTATATCTGTAAAAGGTTAGGGTCTCGGGATAGCCCTAGACTCCCGGGCTTGGGGAGTTTCGGGCTCTAATTTCTTGGCTGTGACTTTACCCATGACCATCGTAGAATTAAAAAACAAAAGGAAACCAGATGGAATAAAAGGGATGGAATACCTGCGAAGTAGAAAAATGCTTGGGAAAGCGACACAGGGGTATAGACAACAACTGGGCAGACCTGGCACTGGGCGCTCGCTTTTGCTTATACAGTGATCGTAAACCAAGAGTATTTTACCACAGTAACTAACGGGACACAGTTATACAGGCCCGAGGAAGCTCGGGAAAAGATGGCAAGGTAAAACGAGTAGGGCTGAAGTCATAAGGGTGCTGACTGTGAGACACACGGCATAAAGGGATTGGGTGTTAGACACTTGTTAGGTGAATACCGCGTGTCGGGTTAAATGTCGGTACTGGCCTTGGTACCGGCTGTCCTAGAACTTACCTTACCGTTGGATCATGGTAGCAACTGTACCTTGGGACCCGGCCCTTCAAGGATGAAAGGTGATCTTCGTAACAGCTTTCAAGCCCATGACCTTTTCTCCATAGAGCACTCACCTCATGTCATGCTCCTTGACACGTCATTAGGATTCCGGGGGGGGAAGCTACGCCTTACTCCTATCACCCATGACCCCCCTGGAATTGTGCTTGCAATCCTTCGTCTGTGTGTGTGTCGAGTATAAGCGGGCCCTGCCTTATATCTATTTCCTTTGCGCTTTCTAGACTTTCGTTAAGGCTTTTAACATACGCCCGCTTCATCATAAAGTGTGCTTACCCTCTTTTCACATATGACTCGTTGTAATTTTATTTCCCCTTCACAACCTTGAAACTCTTAGCCATTTAAATGCTATCGAGTAATCTTCTCCTTATGATCTTTCTCAAAATATTAAAGGGTGAATGATATAATCAACATTGGCTCCACCTAGGGACAACACATTCATCCTCGAACGTGTCGACAACTTCCCAGACCACCTGTTAACCCTTTTTGTGTAGACACGGCTCCTCTGCACCTTTCTTTTTTCTTGATGATTCTTCACAACAAACATCATTAAAAATAAAAATAAAAGAAGCTAACTAATGTACAGTATAATACATCAGGCCCTCTCATCCTGAATCAAAACTGGCAGAAGGGTTTTAGGAATGACCATTTACAGGGGCATAAAGCAAGTCACCCTGCAAATTCTCCAGCTTGAAGGTGTTATTTCCTCCTTGTTCAATAATTTTGAAGGGACCGAACCATAACGGATCAAATTTACCATGCTTCCCCTTCTCTGCTCTTCGAATATCCCATTTGAGTACCAAATCCCCAACTTGCATCTTTTTGTCTTTGGCATGTTGATCAAACAAGTCCTTCATTTTCTCCTGATATTCTGTCAACCTGTGATTCACCTGATTTTTGTTTTCCTCCAGTTCTACCAGCTGGTTCATCCTCCTAGTAATATCATTCGGCTCTTCTTGGCTTTCTTGCATGAACCTTGCTACTGGTAAAGCCAATTGTATGGGAAATACTACTGATCTACCATATACCAATTCATATGGAAATTTCCCTGTTGATCTCTTGCTGGTGATCATGTTTTCTCATAAAGCAAACTTTAGCTGAGAATCCCAATTTTTTTTATTTTCATTAATGACCTTCTTCAGTGCTCTCACTAGAGTTTTATTTGAAGACTCTGCTAAACCATTTCCCTATGGGTAGTAGGCAGTGGAATTTCCCAACACAATGTTATATTGCTGACAGAAGCTGATGAACATAGCAGATTTAAATTCCTGGGAATTGTCGGTAACAATCTTGGTAGGGCAGCCAAATCTGGAGATAATGTTTTCTTCCATAAATTTTATCACTAATGTATCTGTTGCATTCCTTGTTGGTATAGCCTCCACCCATATGGTGAAATATTCAGTACCTGTTAATATCCATTTGTGTTGTCCACTTGATGCAGGATGAATTTTTCCGATAAAGTCAATCCCCCACTGCTGGAACGGTTCATCTATATGTACAGGAATCATGGGCAAGGGTGCAAACTTCTGCCTTTCTGCGAATTTTTGGCATTTTTCATAGGCTCTGACCCAAGAAAAAACATCTCCAAATAGCTTGGGCCAGAAGAAACTAGCTTTCAAAATCTTATGGGCAGTGGCTCTCTAGTTGTAGTGACATCCACGGATGCCTTCATGGAACTCTACCATTATTTCCTCCACTTCATTCTCGGTAAGGCATAGGAGCAAGATGCCTGAAGGGTCTCTCCAATACAACCGGACGTTGGCTATGATGAATCTTTGTGACTTCAACCTCAATGTTCTATATTTTGTTTTGTCACAGCTAGGCGGACATCTGAGAGTCAGAAGATATTCTACAACCTCCTTGTACCACTGAATGAGGAGATACTTCATGTGAGTCTTCTGTGTAGCTGTCTCTATCCCACACCGTTCATCTGTGTTTTCAGACTCCTCATTTGCTATCATGGATAGATTTATCCCCAGAGCTTGACAATTAGACTCTGGAAGGATTTTAGCTAATCCATGTCCTTTAATTAGCTTGGTGGGGCGTATGTCTAACTCATATTCTTGTATCTTTGCAATCCATTTACCTCTTTTCCCCTCACTATCTCCCTGAATCAAAATATCCTTCACGGCCGCTGTGGGTACAAATGCAGTAATGGAGGACTGCAAAACATACATCCAGAACGCCTTGAGGGACTTCACCATGGCATAAGTTTGTTTCTCTAGGATGTTGTATTTTAATTCAGCATCATGGAGCACCTGACTAAAAAAGGCAATGGGTTGCTCATACCCCTCCTCATTCTTTTGTAATAATACTCCTGCGACTATATGAGGTGATGCAAATGAAAATATCATAAAAGGCTTAGCATAATCTGGTCTAGCCAGCACTGGAGCTTCTGTAAAGGCATTTTTTATTTTGTTAAAAGCCTCTTGTGACTCAGGAGACCATTTTACCTCATTATTCTTCTTGAGCATGTCAGTTATATGTCGAACTATCTCTGCATAATTTGGAATGAACCTTCTTAGGAAATTAATATGCCTAAGGAATACTTGCACCTCTTTCTTATTTCTGGGGAAAGATATGTTTTTTATAGCTTCTACTCTTTTAGGGTCAATTTTCACCCCATCCTTTGTCACAATGTGTCCCAACAGCTTGCCTTCTTCTAATGCAAACAATGATTTTTGAGGGTTGAGAGAGAGACCATACCTTCGGCACTTCTCAAAATTTCTACGCAAGTGTTCAATATGCTCTGCATCGTACTTTGAGAACACAATGATATCATCGAGGTAGACCACCACAAACTTATCCTGCTCCCCAATGAAGGCAATATCCAGGCCCTTTGGTAAGTGGCCCCTGCATTGATCAGTCTGAAAGGCATTCGTGCATACATAAATGTACCCCAGGGTGTGGTGAAGGCATTTTTCCTTTGATCTTCTAGGAGCACAACCACTTGATTGTATCCAAAGAAACCATCCATCATTGACATCCGTGAAGCTCCCACTACCTTTTGCAAAATATGATCCATCTTGGGCAATGGGTAATTATCCTTTAAGGATGCTCGGTTTAAATTCTGGAAATCAACACACAACCTTATCTCTCCATTATTTTTCTGAACTGGGACCAAATTGGCCACCCACTCAGAGTATCTCAACGACACGATGATTTTGGCTTTTAATAGCTTCTTGATCTCCTTCTCTATGGAAGGAAGTAGCAAGGGGTTAATCTTTCTGAGCTTCTGTTTATGCGGCTTCACATCTCCTTTTAGAGGAATCTAATGTTGCATGATGCTGATATCTAAAGTCTTCAGGTCTTGATAAGACAAGGAAAAATCATCCTTGTATGTCTAGAATAGTTTCTGGTAGTGCTCTTTATATTCTTCTGGAAATTTCTTGGACAGCTTCACAATTTTTGGATCAGCTTCGGTGCCAAGCTTCAGGTCTTCAACCTGATTTTCTTCTACCACTTTGCTTGGCTATAAAGTGACATAATTTTTTTTGAACAGCCTCTCTAAAGGGACCAATCCTCTGGGTATTATATTTCCTTTGATTTGCAGCACTTTATGACCAGCCATGCTTTCTTCCCATTTTTTTTGAGAAATGTCTTTAGTCTCTTCTTCACAAACATTTATCTCCATGTTTGATAATTATCCAACAGTCTCCATGAATCTTCTTATTTGATCCTCGTCCTCAAACACCTGCCAATTCTTGACATTGTCGGGGATTGAAGGTTGATAACGAACTCTGATCTCCATTAGGGGAATTTTGAGGTCTAAAATGGGCCTCCTAAGGAAATTATAAAATAACAGTGGAAAAAATCAAATAAGATTTGATGACATCATCAAATTTTAGAGGGAAAAATGAAAAAACTACTTTTTCAATTCATATTTTCAACTTATCTCCCAAATTTTTACTCAAATTTCGAGCGGGAGTACTCGTTGAATGCGGAATTTAATTCCTCATCCAAGGAGTACCATGTTTCATACTTTCGATGGGTCCTACTACACGAAAAATGAGAAATACATAAAAAAAACGTGATTACAATCACGTTTTTTATGTATTTCTCATTTTTCGTGTAGAAGAGTTCATCGAAAGTATGCAACATGGGTACTCCTTGGATGAGGAATTAAATTCTGCATCCAACGAGTACTCTCGCTTGAAATTTGAGTAAAAATTTTGGGAGATAAGTTTAAAATACGAGTTGAAAAAGTAGTTTTATTATTTTATTATTTTTTAATATTTTTACTTTTTTACTCAAAAAATGGTGAATCATCCATTATGGATGACATCATCATCTTGAATCCTATTGGTTCTTATAAATTTTATTTTGGTTGTACATTTTTCTTAGGAGGCCCATTTTAGACCTCAAAATTCCCTTAATGGTATCTTAAAAGAGGATTCTAAGGTGGTCGAAAGGTACTGGCAGCCACAGCAAGTGAATCTTCCATTATGTTATGTTCTCTTGGCATAAAATGAATGTTAAATGCCAAGAAAAATTTCTCTACCAGGTCCCATACTTTGTTCCTATAGGCCCTCAGCTGCGGGTGTTTAGCTTGGCACTGATTTTTCACTTGCCTTACTACTAGTTCTGAATCTCCCAGAACTTTTAGACTCTAGATGTTCATGCTTCTGGTTGTTTGCAACCCCAAGAGCAGTGCTTCATATTTAGCTATGTTGTTTGTAGCTTCATACTCTAATTTGAAAGATAATGGAACCCATTGGCCTGTAGGAGAAATCAGTAGCACCCTAGCTCCATTCCCTTCTCTAGAATTGGCTCCATCAAAGTGTAGCGTCCAAACTTCGGCTTCTTGAATTTCTGAGGATTGTTCAGTCTTCATCAGATAGAATGATGGCTCTTGTGCATAGTCTTGGCCTTCCTCCAACATTAGACATGAGAACTCCCCTTCTTTACCATATACTGGTGAATTAACAGAGTTATCAGCCTTAGTAACCATCTTTACGAATCTCGTTTCCCAATACAGCCTCCTTTATTGCCCTCCAAATACAGGGATAGTAGCATAAGTCAAATCTAGTTTGATTGACCCTCCAATTTTGGTTCCCCAAGACCTTGACAACAGCATCCCAAAACGAGCTGGGATATTAGCCACCACTATATCCATCACCACACTCTTGGCTGGGACTTGGGCCAAATTGACTACCAAGTCCTTAATCATCCCCAGACACTTGACCCTTTTGGAATTAAAAGAATAAAGGTCTTTGTATGGACGAGTGATTTGCAGTCCTAGTTTCTCCATTACTGACAGGGTTAAGAGATTATTGGATGCTCCTGAATCCAACATATAGTTATGCAATAACAAATCATGGATCACTAATGAAACATAGAAAGGAGGGGTCGAGGCATCTAATTCTTCAACATGGGGGCCAAACATGACCATGGGCCTTTATTCTTGGAGGTTTAGACTATCTGGGATGGGGGCTGCTTCTAAGGGAAGCATAAAAGAGGAGACCTGGGACTGATAGGCTGGCTGCTTTAGTAATTCAATCAGTGGGACTGGGATCTTGACTTTCTCAAGTTCCTTTTGCAGATTAAATACAGAGGAAGGCTTCTCTATTGTATTTTATTTTGACTCTTTATTTTCAGCTAAGGGATTTACTTCTTTCAACACAGACTTGGTATTAGGAGGAGTGGCTAACTTTGAAGAAGAAGGAATTTGGTCATTAGAACGTAAAGGATCGTTTAGAGGCCTCTTACCTTTATCTATGACCTTCTACACCATTGTCTCCTTATGTACCACTGTTTCTTTTTGAGGCGCCTCTTCCTCCTGATATTGTGTACGAGTTCTTTTTCTAGAAGATCTGAGATCATATTTTCTATTGAACTGAGCTTGCATAAAATCAACGAACTACTTGCAGTAGTCACCGATCTCTAGATCCTCAGTGTCTCTAGCCCTTTCTTCTTCTTGTAATGGAATCCCCATTCCATCACCTTCTTGCAAAGGGCACTCGACTTTGTCACTATTCGAATAAGCCAGATATGGATCATCTTGCTCATCTGGGTTGCCTTCGGTTAGACCATCCATTTGACCTTCCAGGTACAGTGGGTGTGGTACCTAGTCTTGCTGCTCCTTCCATTCTCTTTGCAGTATTTACAGGGGTGGCTTTCTATATTGCTGATTGTAACCCTTGTTTGGAGCATTTTGGAATGTCTTAGAGGATGAATTCTTGGCTTCAATTTCAAGCTTCACCAGCTTGCTTGAAATATTTTTGATCATTTTATTCATCTCTTCAATTTTGTTGTCAGCTGCATCTCTGTCTTGACCAGATGTGGATACCTCTTCCTTTCCTCTTCGCCTAGTATCTTGATCTGACCTCCCCTTTGATTTTCCTGTAGAGGCGAAATTAGCCTCCACCTCTAGTGCATCGATCTGGGCATCGTCTAAGGTAGTGTTAGCCATCAGTATTTTTTACATGTTAGTGATGACTATATCTATAGCTGAGTTTTCTAGAAGCTGATTTCCTTATGTCAATTTGTCATCTAGAAAACCCTCCTAAAACTTTTTTGCCTTTCTACTTTTCAGTCCACCCATGTCAAAATCAAAACCTCATTATCACTATCCTATCTAGCTTCAGCCCTACTGGTCTGCCCATCAGCTTTAAAAGGCAAATCAAAATCTGTTTCAAAAGTCTCCCATATGTTAGGAAGTGGTGTTTTAAGGCATTTTACCCTTGGCAATCATCAAAAAGCCAAAAAAGCCTCCATCTGCTACAGACCAATCATGACTAAGCTCCTACTCCACAAATCAAGTTGATAACAGCTCTAAGTCGTGCCACTTATACCCCTAGGTCTCAGCACTGCACAAACCACAGTCTTAAGCTGACTATTAGGTGTTTCACAGTGTTTTATGGATTCTACAAAGGCAGGAAATATAACTTCATCTCAGGAGGAAATGTTTGAATTTACAGTTAGAAGAACAGCTGCTTATAAATGTAACATGAGCCTGAGATATATCTGCAAAACAGAGAGCCACTCATCAAGACCTTGCAGCTCTTTCCAGCATGAAAATCACAGTAAGAAAAGGACACCACTGTCACAGCAAACTGGTAAATTGTCAAGGCCCAGAACCTCCTTCATTTACAAGCAGAGGGTTAGGGCGCCTCCTTCATCTACAAGCAGAGGGCACTGGCCAGTATTGACTTAAAGGAAATGCAGAAACCCAGGTTTGCCTTTACTGAACAGTGAAACAATAACTCCAGGTTTTATGAATGTGAGTGATGATCATAACAGGGATGGAGTCTGAAGTATGCAAGTTCAAAGGAAAGCAGAGTTTGGTCTGATAAAAGAAGTCATTTGAAGTTTTCAAATCATGCGAATTGTTAAACTTTAGAAAGGCATATCATGAGTTAAAACAATTCTAATCATAGGCAGTTTGCTTTCCCCACAAAACCAAATTGAAAAGATGCTGACAGATCATGTCATCACACAGGCAGAGGAAAAGTTGTTTGTTTTCAAAGGGTGCTGACCTCCATAGTCACAGAGACTATATTTCAAACAATTTGTCATAAGATGACCAAAGAAAATAATGACATCTCAGTTCCCCTCAAAGCAGTACAGTGAGACAGTTACACTTTGACTAGGGTTTTTCTGAAGCACAGTGATGATTGCAAGCAGAGGTGCTAGTATTGATGTTTTTTCAAGTTGTTTGCTTACCATCACATCCAAGGAAAATCTGTGTCAAACAGATTTGTCAAACAATCTTCAGATACTTTGCCTAGTGAAGGGCCTCCTCCATTTATGAGCAGATGGCCAGAGCATTGGATGTTGTTGAAGACTGATTAGTCAAAAAGTGCAGTGGAAAGAGGCAAAGGAAGAGAGCAAAAGTCTTTTACACAGGTAAAAGATGGTGTTTATGTTTCAAAATGCATTACCCATAGGAAAATGTCTTTCAAAATATACATCATGATGGACAGGGAACAATATGAATATGTATGCCATTGATACCAAAAAAGGGGCAGTTTCCTTAAGGGAAAGGGTCAAACAACAATCCACTGTCACATGCCAAAAGTCCAAAGGAGCGCTTTTCAAGTAAACAGAGAATTATGATATGAAGGGATGCAGCCAAAATATGGAACTTATAGTCAAAAAGGGAACTTGTGTATCACCTGGAAGCAGAGACTGACACCATGTATAAAAAAAAAGCTTTTGTCAAAGCCTGCTCATCATATAACCATCAGCAGATTAAGACAGAGTCTCTGGAAATGAGTTTTATTAGCTCTGGGCAGCACTCAAAACCCATGAAGCGCTTCACTATTACAATCCAAGTGAAAAAGAATTGCAAAGGGAATTCCTTATTTTTCTGTAGACAGAGGATGATTGAAATTAAAATCAATACAATTGTATTTTTGTATCTACAGTCAAAAGACACCTACAGGAGTCTGTCAAACCTAGCTTAAAAGGAGGAGGTATTTTTTCAAAGCATGGAACAGTCAGGACATTTTATCACAAGTCATCATCTGGGTTTTTGAAGACTTTGGAAAGCATGAAAAGAAATCAGCTGCAAATGTGGGCACCTGCAGTAGGTAAAGGTTGAAGAAGCTGTAAAAAAAACCAAGGCTGTCAAAGCAGGTTTCAATGCAAAACCTACCCTCTCAGAAACAAAGAAATATTCAGGCATCTTCCTTGACAAATTTTAAAGAAGGGTTACTTTGCCTCATAAATATCACCAGCATCATTAAAAACAGTGGCAGAGATTATGAAGGTTATGGAGTTATTTTTCAAAGTTTGAAGTGCGGTGTTAAAATGTCACCCAAGGAACAAAACTGGAAGTCACCTTTCGAACACCTGTACACAAGTAAAACAGAGCTCTAGTATTTTAAGCTATTTTTGTTTTCAGAAAGGGGTTGGTCCATGATTGGCACGGTCCAAAAGTATAGCAAATTTCCAACACAGGTATTGAATGCACCGAGGATATTCAAAGGGATAAAAAAGACTGTGGAAACTTTGCAAAAGGCCAAACAAAAATTTCACTTTACATTTAAAGACAAAGTGACCGTTGGAGATTTTTGAAATGACATTAAGGAGTGGGGTCGAAGGTAAAAACTTTCATTTTCAATACACCAAGCGAGAAATTTAGTTTGCCTCCGAAATCCTCAGGCATCAAAACAATTTTCAAGCAAATTCAAAGAATTTCTGTCAATTTTGGCCGAGCGACACGCCTGGAAACCCGCGCGATGCGCCTGGGAGCGTGTTTGCACTAGCGTTCAGTGTTGGCGCGACGCGCCTGTACACGGCGCTCGCCCGACCCGACTGCTCCGACCCGACAGACCGCCCGGGGTGTTTTCTGCGCGCCGTTCTTTCTCTGAAGAGTGCCGCGCAGGCCTAAGGAACTCCAGAGCCACCTCCAGTGCCCCACAAGAGTTGTGCTTCGTGTTTTGAGGTATTTACACACTTTTCCCCTAAAAATTTGTGACTGTTTGATGGTATTTGGAGCCGAGATAAGGTTTGAAACAAGCTTATTCACTGTTAAAACTGCTACAAATTTTCACAACTCTACATTCAAAATTTTCAAAACCTCGTCACCATAGCTGAAGAAATAGTGTTGCTGTGTGAGGTTTTGAGGTGTAAAGCTGTAATAAAATGCTGGCTGTGTCATTCAAAAGCACCTACAGGAGATAACTGGTTTTGAAACTAAGAGCAGGATGATTTCACTTTAAAGGATCAGGGATCCTATACTTTCACAAGCATCAAAGGACAGAGGTCAAATCCATAAACTACAGGAAAAGGCTGGTGTTGAAATTAAGAGCAGCCTGTTTCATCTTCAAAACAATCAAAGGGCAGAGGTTTTTCCTACAAAGAAATGTGTTTTGATTAAAGGGAGTTTGTTAGCTACAATATCTTTGACTGCCACCTCAAAAGAAAACTCTAAAAGAGGTAAAAGGAGAGTTTGTTATAAAGAGACAGAGTTTAGGTCTAAAGAGAAACATTTCACACTATCCTCAAGACATTGCCACATTATTAAAACAGTGAAGTGCACTCAGAAAAAGGAGTTTTTGAAAAATAATTGCTTATAAGTTGAAAAACCACAGGGGAAGGTTGCTCTTACTCCTCACACAAAGACAGTCTTCACTGTGCAGCTGCTTGATTGACTTTGGGTCTTCATGCTTGTTTGATAAACAGACATCAGGTTGAAACAAAGGATTTTTTCTACAAAGGCTAGGGTTACATTTATAAGGGGCCCTTGATTGTTTTGAAAAAAAAGAAAACCCACATAGCCTCTGCCTACAAACTTTGTAATCTTCAAACTCTGTCATCTTTGCTCAGGACTGTGACAGTGAACTGATTAATTGCATTGAGGGTTGATTTCACATATGCAAGTTTGTTGAATGTTGGCACACTTATACAAGGCAGGATTTTAATGAATGCAAAATCTACCATGGGCAAGGAGTAAGAGGTATTGAGTGACATCTTAAAACTCACAAGAACAGGGTGATCAAAGCACTTCTCACAGCAAACTCCTTCTAGCAGTCTGCCCTTCTTTTCACTATATTATATCATATTGAAAAGTTGTTTACTGAGATATTTTCAAGGTGTAGGGTCACTTTCTGAAGAGCAGGGTTTTAATGATTGAGTTTTTTCTTGGAGACACAAATACAGGTGTGTTGATTGGCCTCTAACAAATTCACAAGAAGAGTGATTTTTTAACACTGTATACAGGAAATTTACACAGCAGTCTGTCTCCTCTTTACTATATGGTGTCCTATTGAGGAATCTGCCTGGCTATGGTACATTCAAGGTAGAAGGTCATTTTCTAAAGAAAGCAGAGGTTGTGTATTACAAAGAAACTTGTTGCAAGCCATCCACCTCACATTGTTTCTCTGTCAAAGCAGTAAAGTGACACAGTTTGATTCCAGCAGGGCATTTTACACACAGTGAAGGCAGTTTGCCTCTTCCAAAGCATATTCAGGTCAAAATGCCTCCAAGGCAAGACAGCAGGAGCGGCCCGCACAAAAGATATGAGTCCATCTCTACAGAAGAGATTAATGCTCATCCATCTATACTTTTCAACTTCCATGAAGTAGGCTGCCTAGATTTCTGCCAGAAGATAGAAGAAGTCAAGAGTTTTTCGCCATTAACACACTTGTGCGCCCTGAGATTCAAAGAAAAACACTTCCAAGTGGTGGGTCTTGATTTCAAAATTTCTCCAAGGTATGTGTCCAAGGCCACCAAGATTCCGTTCCATGGCGAAAAATGGTTCAAACAGGCTCATCTTGACTTAGAAGATTACAAGCCTTTCATCAAACCTGAGCATAGAGATGCCCTCACTACTATTTTCCCTTTTTCATACCTCCTTGACAGCTATGCTCCTCTTATGAAAGTCATAATGAAATATTTCACTTGTGAAGGGAGGTTTGATCGAATTTATGCCTACCATGTCCTTTTATTGATGCATTTTACTAGAAGCAGGCAACTAAACCTCCCTTACTTTTTGTTCAAGAGCATATAGAAAATGGCATCTACTGTCCAAAAGAAGGCCCCACTTCAGCAAATCCCTTCTCTTTTTCATCATTCTTTGATCAAGATTATCTTCCTATACCAGCTAGAGAAGAAAGAGGTTCCATGGGATTTATTCATCAACCATCCAGACTTCTCTACTGTTCCTCCTGTTCATGTGTCTCCCACTCAGCCTATCCATCGCCCAGTACCTTTGTCCAGTAGGCCTACTCCTAGAAGGCTCAGAATGACTACTGGACAACCAAGTCAACAGGAGGAAGGAGAGGGTAGTAGACAGTAGCAGATAGATGATGAGGGATAGCAGCAGATAGATGATGAGGGACAGCAGCAGGTACAAATTGAGGAACAACAACAGTTAGATGATGAAGAACAACAACAGGTGCAAGATGAAGAACAGCAGGTTGGGCAGGAAATTGAAACACCTTTTGAGCCACAAATTGGACAAGACATTGATGAAGAACAGCAAGCTAATGTTGGCGAACAGGGGCAGCCAAGTGAACAATAAGAGGAAAACATCCAGTAGCCTCGAGAAGAGCAGCAAGTTCAGGAAGATGTCAAAGGTAAATCAGTTGTTTCTCCTTCTCCCAAAAGAACAAAACTCAGCACAGCAAGGAAGGAAGGGTCTAAGGCTGCCACTCAAACAGTGACAAATGTTGTTCCTAGCAAGAGGAAATCACCCAAAAGGACATCTTCTATCATGCCAAGGAGGAAAAGCGCCAGATTGGCTTTCAAAGGTAAAAGCAAAGTTGGAGAAAGTACAAAGCATGGAGGTGAATTAGCTGTCATCCCTATCCAAAGCGATGACAGTGATAATGAGGCCCGCCTCCTTGAGAATCTCCTAATCCATAAGGAGGGGAAAATTGAGGCATTAGAGGAAGATCTTCAAAGGGCAAGGAATTTCATCCACTTCTTGGAGATTGAAAACAAATAGATGAATGTTCACACTGCTGTCCATGAAGCACGGGTGATCAAATATAAGAAGGAGGCAGCTAAGGCGCAAGCAAGGGTAGAAGAACTCATTGGTGAGTTTGATGAGGAGGAGAAGGAAGACCAACCTAGGCGGAAGAGGCCTAGGACCATTGGGCTTAAAAGAGCCTTGGAAAAGCAGAGAGCAGAAGAACAAGCCCATCTCCAAGCCTTTCCTCTCACTGCACTCCTTGAGCAGGAAATTGAAGAAAACAAAGAAGCATGGCTTGAGAGAGCTAACAAGCATCTGGAAATGAAGCTTGAGAGGGAGAACAGAGATCTTGAGCTGAAAAGAAATAGGACTCATCACTTTAAGAAGCTAAATCAGTTTGCCAGGCGAAAATTAAAGGCAGCCCAAGAGAAATTGAAGAAGGCAAAGGGGAAGCGCCCGGCACGAAAAGAGGGGAAAAGCATATCAGCCCTTGATATTTTGGCCTCAGCTTCGGAGCATGTTACTATGGACCCCTGAGGGTCATACATGCCAAATTTGAGCCCTTTTCGACAACTTTTTGTTTTTTGGCATTTTTTGGGTTTTTGGTCGAAAACTCATAATTGCGCCATTTCAGTTTGAGGATTTGTCAAGGGAGAAGGATGATGCCAATGGATGCCATAATTCTATGAGCAGGTCCCCAGCGATTTTCAGGGCATTTGGAGATCATTCGCCCCCTCAAATTGGCGAAAAATGCCCTCTTTTTGCACATTTTGCCCGCCATATCAGCAGTCTGCTATTTTCTGGGTTTTTGCACACAGGTATAGTTTTGGGGAACTTCTAGACATTAGATTTAGGTGATTTCAGTTGCGCCGGAAAGTAGACACAGAGAGATTTCCAACGGGCCATCATGATCCTCATTTTGACACCGGGAAGGCTTCCAATTGCCTCCAGCAAGTCAGAGGATCATTTTCAGACATAAATATGAAGTATTTTTGTAATTTTTGAACCTCAAAAATCTGCTTTTCCCAAATGTGCGTTTAGCTATTTTTACACTTGGGAAATGATGTAAAGTCAATATAATTTCCATTTTTAGCAGTTTTTTAGATATTTTATGGGATATTTTGTGCCTTGGGCTTTGCAAAGCCTCAAGGACAAATTTAGATATTTTGACTTGGCCAATGGGATAGCTAGTTGCTCCATGAGGTTTTCCTTCCTCAAGCCTATTTATTCCATGGGTTTCATTGTAAAACAGAGGCTGAAATTGAGAGAAGAATCAATATATTGGTCATATGAGCTTTGAAGAACATATTTGAGTTATGATTTTGGACTGCCTCTTGGATGCTTTTGATGAATGATGAAGGATTGTTGATGGATTCCATGACATGGTAGAATGGTATAGTGTTTCTTGCTTTGTTTTTGTCTTCTAGTTTTCATTCATGATACATGATTTCTTGCTGCTATAGATCAGTAGAGATTGATTTTGAGATATGCCCATGGAGGCACCTCAAAATTCCTGAATCTTCATAGCTCTATGTTTTCTTCTTCCTTAGTTATACTAAAGAATTCTTAACTGCTCTTTAGTAACTTAAGGTATTGTTGCTAGTTTTATTCATAAGTTCTATGTATGTTGAGTAGGATGTATGGTGTGCCCTGCCTACCTATAAGCTGCCCATAGTTCTGTCCATGAAATTATCTCTTTGATTGATTAGTTTATCATCTTGTTGAACCAAGGAGGCCTAGTCCCGATCTAGCCCTTTGCCTAAAAATGTGAAAGCTTGTTTGTCCAAGTGCCCAATAACTTAAAGACTGTGTTTAGGCATTCCGGCATAGTTTTGTAAGTTTTTATTTTGTCTTATGTGTTTTCCCCAAAGTCTGATAGCCATTTCCCAAAGTTAGAGGGTCTTATACTTCTATGTATGGCTAGAATGTTTGATTTCTATGTATTAATTAGCTCATAGTTACATCTAGCATGATTAATGGCTTGCTATAACATGTTTATGTCTGCTATCAACTAGTTACACTTGAAATCCCTTGTCTTTCACAAGCTTGATGTCCATTTACTCCATTTTGCCCAAAGATCCCTTCTACCGTGAATCAAATCGGCCCTACAGCAGCCTTGCATCATCATCTCATAGCTTCCTTGACCTGTTTGACCCCATAGCCCAATTTATCTACATCTTGTTATCCAGTTTATATCTTTTATCAGTTTTATCCCTCACGAACTTAAAAACCAAAAATCAAAAACTCACTTCATAACTAGCCTAATATCAGAATCCCATAAGCAAACACACCGACATCTTTTACACATATAGAGAGAGCCCTCTCTGAGTCCAGGAAGGCTAGGTCCTTGGGCTCCAAAGCTTGGTTTGATGTTACATCGTCATTTGGCTCGCCAATCGGCCAAATCACGGGACTTTAACAGGTAGCATACTTCCTTTCTCTTAGAGAGAATCCAAATTCTGAATCGAATGCTACTACAAACACCACTTTAGCAGCAGTCTGATGAGGTTTCATTTCAGCTGGAAGGCTTGAGTATCACTTATTGAACCTCTTAATGAATTCAGGCACCCTTTCATTATGTCTTTTCCTGAGTACATTGAAATCGGTGAGACAGTATCCATGGTCTTTCTTCTCTCCCCATTTTTTGATGAATGAATTTTCCATCTCCTCCCAGCTGGTAATGGAGCGGTCTCCCAAAGTTTTGAACCATTTTCTTGCCTCTCCATCCAAAGACTGGACAAACAATCTCAATACTACATCCAGATTTTCAACATTAAAGTTTTCTACAAAGGCACAGAAAAATTCGAGGTGTTTTTGAGCTTCAATATCATTTTCCCCATTGAAATGAGGCAGGATTTTAAAATAGTCTTGAGGCATGTCATTTAAGACCTGAGGAAATGCCAGAGGAGCATATTTATTTAACAAGAAGCCTGGAACAACAATTGGCATTTGTGGAGGTGGTGGTAGAATCTGATGAGTGAGAGGAGGTGGTGGTAGAGAGGTATGAATGACAATTAGTATATATTGAACGGAGGCTTGATGGACTGATGGAAATGATGGAATGTTAATAGCAGAGACTTCTGTGGCTTATTTAACCTCCTCAACTTCAGGAGTAGGATGAAGAAAGAAACTGGTGGTGTCTACAGATTCGGCTTCATCTTTAACTTGAATATTTTCAAGAGAGGGGTTATCTGAAGAATAATCAAGGGCTCTCACTGTGGAGTCAAGCCCTTGATCTTGAGCTATCTGGGAGGAGGATGGAGAGTCTTCAAAAGAAAATCTAGGAATATCTATGTGGGAAAACTATCTTTCCCTCCAACCTCTCTTGTGTAAAATATTTTTTGGGTCAGATACTGAAGGTGTTTTCGACTGGGATGTATCTGACCTTAGATGTGGCTTTCGGGGAGCCAGGACTACAAAATGAATTTATCTTATGAATGACACTGGAGTCGCCAAGGTGAGGGATCTACAACTCTCAACTCTTCTTGCTCACCTGTTCTGAAGAGTGAATAAATATTTTGTCGAGGCACATGGATTTATCTTTTCTCAAATTCGTATCCCCGGCAACGGCGCCAGAAAGATGTTGTCACTCCTAGAGATAGCCTTAAGTTGTATAAAGACCAGTGCCTAGGAAATATTAATTAGCAAGGAGCATAAAGTTCAACTTCTAAAGATTGACAAGAAAGGGGCTCCCATGCTATCATACCTTAGTGGGAAGGTTTGGTGTAAGTGGAACCAAGACTTTCAAAACTTAAACACAGCAAAAGTAATACTGTAACAACAGAATGTGAACTTTGATATTTGAACGCATCAGACAATTCTAAGATAGCATGTTAAAAAGGGGGCTGCATTCTAAAATAATCCATAGAGGCTAATAAAAAGAGGGCAACGGTTGGTGAGAAAGTGTAATGGACACTAACTGTAACGAAAGTTCAATCTAGAAAAAAGTGTTCACAAGTACCGGGCCTATGTGCTAATAATAATCCATACATGAGAACAAATTTAAAGAGAGAATTCCATTGCTGCTAACATTAGAAGAACTTTGGCGAAAGTAGAAGATGAAACAGAATATCTTTCCTGAGCCATATTTAAAGCACTAGATAGGAGTGAATATGGATATCAATAAATGATAGAGTCACATTCAAGCCTATGAGCACTCGCATTCCAGAACACAGATATAAGAAGTATGGAAATGAATGAAATGAACCTTTGCATTACCAAAACGTAGAAGAGAATTACAAACTCTGGAGTACTCTGATCAGAATCCCCAATATTAACAGAACTCCTTATCACCAAGTCCCAACGGGTTCTTCAACATTAATATCAAAATTTCAAAAAAAATACATACATATTTCTCTCTTAGTTAGTTCTCTTGAAAATTTGGAACCTTTTCTCAATCTCTGTTTTCTGCTTTTATAGAATTCTCCATGAACATACGCGGGAAGATATTTTGGGAAAATGTCTTCTCCATGTGCTAGTAAGCAGTTTAAAGTCCTAATCAAAATAAAAAAATTCTTGATGAGGTAGAACGTTTCTCATCATTTACAATCAGGCTCATGGCCGTTTCAAAACAAAACATTAAAACTATTCTAACAGGAAGTAAATGCAAGAGTGGAATGTGAATTTCACTCGGAATATGAAAGTAAAAGTAAAAAATAAAACTAAAGGCCACAAGGGCAGAATCATGAGTTAACAATCTTCAGTGGAGAGAAGGGGTCAAAGCAGTGGCTGAAGCAGGCGGCAGGACAGTTGCGGAAGAGTTGGCTAACAGGTTGGCATAACTTGTGCACCTCTGCCAGGTGTCTACTGCAGGTTTCAGCATTGCGTCGAAAAATTCTGCTTTAATGTAGACCTTGGTAAGTTCATCATAGTCTGCATGAGTAGGAATTTTATATTTCACTTGATGCAAAAGTGAAAAATCTTTACCGAGGACTGAAACCATGGTTTCTGCTTTGAGTCGACCGGATTTTTCAGAAGGGATATTGGTCTGGTTCATCACTTCGTTTAGTCGGCACTCGTATGCTGGTAGCAGCTGTAAGACTGCATTGGGGGGTTCCCAGCATGTTGGGAGACCTGCATGTGTTATCTCTATCCAATTTTCCTCGAACTGTTCCAGACTAGTCGCCACCTTTTCCAAAACGTTCAAAGCTATGCTATGTGCAGACTCTTTATCTATTACCTTCTGGCACTCCGCGACTTCCTCGAATCTACTCTTGATGCCCCGCTTGACCACCTCTTCTGGACTTAACTCCTTTAGAAAGGAAATATACTTCTTTTTGCTTTGAACCTTGCTAGAGGTATCAGTACCCCCTTCATGAAGCTTCCTTCTGAACAGAAGTACAACAGACCTCATTTCCTCAATGATGCTCAAGAATTCCCAGCGCTTCTTCACCTCTGTGATGATTTCGGCCCATATCAAACACCTTGCTTCTAGGAGGGTGATATTTCCTTTCATTTGATTACTGAGCTCGTGGATGGTTTTCTCTTGCTGCGCCTTTTCCCATTTCCCTTCCTCTATTTCTTTCTGCATGGTGGCAACCCTTTGGGAGTTTTCCGTGTGGAGGGCTTCGAGCTCATTGATTCTCTGGCATGCTGTTGAGGTATGTTTTTCCACTGCTTCAAGTGTGGCCAGTGTAGTAGTTAGATACTCTGAGAGCGAGCTAGTCCCTTTTGGAGCGGGTGGAGCGCACACATGAGTATCCCAGGTTATCTGCAATTCATTCATCTTTCCCTGTAGAACATCCATCTCCTCCTAAATCTTTTCTTTCTCCTCCATCTCCTTTGTAAGAGAATCGGCCAGGCTTGCCTTATCTTTTACTGCATAGACTAACTCAGCTATTTGCACATGATGAGAGCCCGGTATATTCACTTTGTGTTTTAAGGCAGTGACCTGCTTTTGCAAATCAGCGATGAGATGACTTTCGGGATCGGTTTTGCCTTTTTCTTTCCCTTTTATTACCTCTTGGAGACTGTGCAAGTCGTTTGTGAGTGCACGAGAGTTGATCTTCTCCCTTCTGAAATTTTCCAGTACTTGGTTATGATTAATGTTGGGTCTCAATCTAGTCTCCTAAAATGAGTTCATTTAATTTTCAACCAGGATTTGTAAACTGCTGAAGTGAAATGTACCATATGTACCTAGGTGCTTGTTTCCTAGTGCGTTGTGTGTAGTGTTTTGTGATGTTTTGGTCTTTTATGTTGATTTATGATGTTTTTGGTCTTTTGAAGTTTTATGTTTACAATGAAAATGCCTAGAAAACTAATGAAAAGAAATTGGTGGTCAAAAACACAGTTGAACCTAATGTATGGAATGGAAAATGAAATCAAAAACACTGAAGCAACATCTGAACTATGACTGAATAGAAACAAGAGCTTGATGATGACTTCTTAGACAAATGACACAAACTAGACTTGAGAAATGATCACTAAATATGCAATTTTTCTAACTAGACAGTTAGACACTAATCATGATGCAACATTTTATTCTAAGCTCATCTATTCCATGACTAATTCCTAGTTCTATTCTGCAATTTCAATTGAATGTCACAGAGCCTATACTCAAAGAGTTATTGGTTTTTTTTTCAAGGTAGTTCTTTTGAGAAAGAGCTCTGTTTATGATGAGGAATTTGCAGAGATATTTCAGACCTTGTAATGATGTTATCTTCTGTTCCTATGGTTATGGATCACTGGTGGTTTTCAGAACAAAAAGATATTTGTAAATAATGAAGGTTGTCTTGTGAATCCTATCAACTAAAGTGATCTACTGTGCAAAGGGTGACAGTGTGACTATGAGATGCAAGTGCAATGAATTAATTTAAATATGAGCTTAAGATGCTTCTAAACTAGAACAATGTTAAACTATAAGTCATCATCAAACTTGAAACGAAGTAGCTGGACATGAATTAAATTCAAAATGAAACTCCGGAGCGTTCTAACTAACATGCATTATTCTATGAAGTTACACAATCTGTTTGTTCATCATTAGTGATATTTTGGAAGAGTTCCTTCTTGTGGAAGAGGTAGAACAGTTCTGACTGTGTAATTGTATGCAATTGAAAGTAAATGAACTGAAAGCAAATGAAAAACTAAATTATCACATCACGGTCATATCTTGAACTTCTTAAGGATGTCTTGGAATAATTTCTTCTTGTGGAAGAGTGATTAGAACAAGTGCAACTGTGATAGTGAAGAGCAAAAACTACAACTAATTCCTACAGTACTATAGCTATTCATCATTCATCATTATAATATGTTGGAAGAATGTCTTCTTGTGGAAGAACTGGAATGAATATAACTACAGTATCTAGTTAAAACAAATACAAATTCAAATCCTATCCTACAGTACCATAGTCATTAAACATTCATCATTTTAGTCTATTGGAAGAGTGTCTTCTTGTGGAAGAGCTGGAACGAATATGACTATAGTAGCTAGTTAAAAACAAATACAAATTTAACTCCTATCCTACAATACCATAGTCATTAAACATTCATCATTTTAGTCTGTTGGAAGAGTGTCTTCTTATGGAAGAACTAGAATGAGTACTACTACAGTAGATAAAACAAAACAACTACCAATTCAAATGCAGAACGTAAAGACAGCTAGGAAAAACTTATCTAGTTTACGCAAAAGAAATCCGTGCAAGGGGCAGGGGCCCTCTACCACTTGACGGCATTCAACTCCAAATTAAATCACGCCTTCAAGATAATTTTGTCTGCTCCATTAACGATGCAATAGTTTGAACATAATGCTTTGTGTCTTCAAAGACGTAACACAGAGTTTACACAAAATCTAGCAGCAAATCTAACACAAATTTTCTAACTAAGCTCTCGGCCTACTCAAGAGTTTATAAAGTAAATGCAAGTAACAATAATTACAATAATTTAGGAATGATGTCTTTCCTTATCCAAATCATTTTAGGAGTCTTTGAGGTGGCTGCGTGAAGGAGAAAAGACACCTGGACTGAGACAGTCCTAGTAGGAGTCTTCCTTCACAAATGTGTTCCCACGTGCATAACCGTACCCAGAATTCATTTCCTCTTCCATGATGAGCAACAAACCATGTAGGCACGACGTGGATCATGCCCATATGCGTTTTTTCCTCAAGAGGCCACCTGGAACATACTCAAACATGAAGGTAGCTGCAAAATCGCCGGTTAGCTACGGAATGTCTGCATTCTGCAGCTAGTTCCGGTCAAAATGCTTAACAATGGCAACAATCACAAAATTCAACAAGTCAGTCATGTAAACCATTCTAGAAGTAATTTTAACTATTTTTATTGATCAAGTGGGTTTAAAATAGAAATGGACAAGGGAAAATGAGGTAAAATGAGGTGAAGGAAAGCACAAATTTGAGGCTCAACATACCCCCACTGTTGTCTCTTTGCATGTCCTCATGCAAATTATCCTATGAATTCAGAGGCTTCTGCAAGGACATCTAATCCCCTTCTTCTCCTTTTTCTGAAAGCTAGAGGCCTTCTGGGTTTCCTGATCACAAGTTTGAACCTGAGGTTTGTGAGTGCCCTGATCAACTTTTTGTTCCTTGTCTTCATCTTCTCATTGGTCCTCTCCACTTTGTTTATATGCAGGGATAAGGTTGAGTTCATGTCAGTCTTGAGCTTGATTTGATCTTTGAGAATTTCATTCTCATTTTTGATGTGTCTATTCAATAATTCCAACTCATACCTATCCCTCCTTAATATATCAATTTCAGTCAGTGGAGGACTGGGGGTTCTCTCTTCTCTTTCTGAAGCTGTCCTCTCTAAAGTTTCCACATAATCATAGATTTCCTGTTGATCAGGATCAATCTCAGGGGTGCCTTCATAAAAATCTTCATCATCATCCTCTTCCATGGATGTTTCTTCATCTTCAATATTGATTACCCCTGTTTGTTTGATTGGTGTTTTCTTCATTTTTCCTTTTAATCTGTGGCTTCTCCTAAGCTGAGAGGACCCCTCTCCTTTCTCTGTAGTAGATTCCTTGATTATCTTCTCTTCCTTAAGTTCCCTCTTTATTCTAGTCAACTTCTCCAAAATGACTTCCTCACTGCTTTCTTGAACTGGTTTGTCAATTTTACCTTTTGAAGTCCTCCATTTCCTACTTCTCTTTGTGGGTTGTGGTTCAGGTGATAGTTCTTTTGCTTCTTCAAAATGATTTCTTATTAAGAAATCATCCCATGTATCATTTTTTTTAGATAGATGATGCTCAATTAAAATTTTGACCAACCCATGATGATACAGGGTTGTCTCTAAAAACTGAACTCTTCTCTGAACACAGGAAGCCATTTTCTTCAGACTTTGATACAAGAAATATGGTAGATTCAAATCTTCTCCCAGAAAATGCAACATTAGTCTAATGTGGTAGACATAAAATGTCCCATATCTACCCTCACATGTAACAAATTTTTGTAAAAGAAGTAGTATGTTTCTCCATTTGCTTTTCAAGGCTGTACTGGGAATTCCTTTCTTGAACACACTAACATCCATATTTGGTGATTTCAAAATTTGTTTCCAGGAGTCATTGTGGAATTCCCTATTTTTAAACCATCTTTCTCCAGTTCTGGACAATCCTGTAGCCTCTGTTATAAAAACTTCAGTAACAGTAAACTTGACATCCCCTATTTCAACTTCAGTACCTTGGAATGATCTGGCAAATGTTTTGGTGACTTCCTTATGGAAGCCATTAAATTTTTCCAAGAATTGAAGCCATCCTATTTGTTGTAACATTTCCTTGCATTGTGGGTAACCTTATAAATATTTTGATCCCACAGGCTCAGTCCTTACGATGAAACCCATGATTTTTCAATATCAAATTAACACTCTTCTCTACCCACAAAACAATGACTTTTACTTTCGGATTAAAATGGCTTCAAGCTCTAAATGAAAATGGCTTCAATTTTGGAATGACATACCTTTGATTTATAATAGCAACAACTTCAAAACCTCTGGCTGGTATGCCTCTGTTTGATAATGAAAAATGCCTTCGAAACCTCGGACTGATGTACTTCTGTTGAACTTTGGAGTGATATGAAAGCAATTTCAATTTTCGAGCTAATATGTCTCTGATAGGCAATGAGAGATGGCTTCAGATTCCTTTTTGTGCAATACCTCTGTCTTTAGTAACAGAAGGACTTCAAACTCAATCACTGAAAAACACCTCTGTCTCTAATAGCAAATGGTATGCTTCAAATTCAACACTACAGCATCTCTGTCTCGGGTAACAACAGACTTCAAACTCAATCACTACCACACCTCTGTCTTTGGTAATAACAGACTTCAAACTCAACCTCTGTCTTTTGGTAAAAAATGGTTTTCGAACTCAATCACTACCACACCTCTGTCTTTGGTAGCAAAAGACTTCAATTTTAACACTTCTGTCTTTTGGTAACAACAGACTTTAAACTCTACACAGTCACAATTCTGTGTTGACAGTGAAAATGCTCCAAAATTCGTCCTCAGTGAAGTGGCTTTGAGTCCTCACACTGTTATACTTTCAAATTTACCTCCTCTGTTTTGCGTTTGAATGCTCAATGCTATTATCCCTTAGCTCTGTTCCTGATGATCATAATATCTGTGTCTTCGGAATGGAGTATCGGCTACGGAATGAAGTTATGGCAAATGGTCACGGCATAGAGTAGTGGAGTGAGGTGGAGGATTGTATTAATGATTGAGGAGACGGCGGAGGATTTTACGACGGCTGGGAAAATCATCATCATTAAATAACTTGGTTAAGAGTCGTGGGAAATTCAAATGCTTTGGCCGTTTCACCGCTTAAATGCTATCGGATATAAAATTTGAAATGGAAGATTTTAATACAAGGTCTGTAGAGGGTTTGTTTGGTGTTTGATCAATAAAACAATTAAAACAACCTTTCGAATAATCCACAACTAAACTATTCTAAAATTTTATGAAGTGCCATCGTAATTTAAATTTGTTACCTCTGCCCTTTATTTGATGTTTTTGTAGCCTTTGTCTTCTCTGCTCATCTTTGGAGGAATCTTTCACAATTTTCTTAATATTTTTGATTCATGAATTCACTGGATCACTTTGTTGTAATTCTGATGTCTGCTGGTTGATGCCTTCAGGTTTTATAGCTGCGAAAAGACTGTCGGGCTGCAGAAAGGCTGATCAGCTGCAGAATGTCCACTGAGCTGCAGAATGTTCCTGTAGAACACTTTAATCATGAAAATGAAATGTTTCTGGAGGATGGGTGAAATGTTATGAAAATGGATGAAAATGGATGATGGATTATGATATGTATGAAGTGGATAATGGAATAAAATGGATTCAGTTCATGGAATGAAGGAACATAAGGGTTGTACTGCAATTCATGACATATTTTATTCACTTGCAGCAAGATATCAAATTCTATGTTTTGACATGAAAATGAAGTGAATGGAAGATGGAGTGAAATGAATGAGATGTGGAATGGAGTGAAATGTGAATGATGGATGAGATGAAGTATGGATGGATAAGTGAATGGAGTGAGATGAAATGAATCATAAGTACTATGGCACTGAACTTATGATTTTTATAACAGCTGCTTAGAAACAAAAATGGGAAAAGTTAGAGTGTCAGAGAAACTCTGATTTTCACCCTATCTTTTCTGTATAAACATGCCAATCAGTGATTGGTTTTCATGTTTATACCTTTATTTTTATTTTTATTTTCAAAAGAGAAATGCTTCAGAAAATTTAATCAAGTTGATGAAGAAGAGAGACTCTTCTTCATTAACTTCACATCATTGTCTCCTTGGAACTTCTTGACAAACTCTTCTCTTGAGAGTGGCTTGTGGTATAGCTTCAGTCTATGGCCATTCACAAGAAAAGTGACATCCTCTTCATCTATAGTTCTGATTTTTACTGCCCCATTATCAAAAATTCGAACAATTTCATATGGCCCAAGCCAATGTGTCTGAAATTTCCCTTGAAAATCCTTGAATTTTGAATCAAACAAGAGAGCCCAGTCACCCTCTTTAAATTTCTTCTCCTTGATGTACTTGTCATGCCATCTAGCCCTTTGCTGTTGGACTAGACTTTTTTTCTGAACTGCATCTTGTTTGATCTCATCCAATTCATTAATTTGCTCCAGTCTATGCTTTTGTGCCTCCGTTAGATCAAGTCCTAGCAGAACTGCCATCTTGAATGTTTGAATTTGGAACTCTATAGGAAACAAAACTTGCTTCCCATAAACAAGCTCATAAGGAGTATGGCCTGTTGTGTTTCTCCATGTAGTTCTATAGGCCCACAAGGCTTCAGGAAGCCTATCTACCCAATCTCTTCTATGTAAATGAGCAGTCTTTGTTAGGATTCCTTCAATGACCTTATTAGTAGATTCCACTTGACCATTTGCTTGTGGATGATAAGGAGTAGATTTTCTATGCCTGATTTTGTACCTCTCCATCATTTGCTCCACTAGCCTTGATGTAAATTGAGCTCCTTGATCTGTAACAATTTCCCTTGGGACACCAAAACGAGTAAAAATATCCTCAAAAAGAAAAGTAACTACGGATGATTCATTAGCAACAAGTAATGGTTTAGCTTCTACCCACTTAGTAACATAATCAGTGCAAACTAATATGTATTTCTTTTGTCTTGATGGAGGACTAATAGGTCCTACAAAATCAAAAGCCCATTTTTCAAAAGGTTCAATGTGTACCTGAGGTTGTAATGGCATCTCACCTGAAGGAGAAGGTTTCCCTACCCTTTGGCAACTGTCACACCTTTTGACATATTCCCTTGCATCTTTAAACAAAGATGGCCAATAATATCCTAAGTTAAGGATCTTATAGGCTGTCCTCTTATCTGCAAAGTGTCCGCCACAAGGTTCATCATGACATGCCTTGAGAATTTCGGGCATCTCATCTTCACGAACACACCTTCTAATGATCAAATCTGAACCTGTCTTGTACAACTCATTAGCGACCCATGAATATCTTGCACTATCATTAATTATTTTTCTTTTATCCCTTGCATTCATAATTGAAGGAAATTTTCCTGAAACTAAATAATTGGCAATATCAGCAAACCATGGAGTTTGAGTAGAGATTGCAAAAAGATATTCATCAGGAAATTGATCTTCAACCGGAGTGTCATATTTGATATTTTGAATTCTAGACAGGAAGTCAGCCACAATGTTTTGTTTTCCAGGCCTATCTAGAATAGTAATGTTGAATTCTTGCAATAATAACAACCATCTTATAACTCTACCATTAGTGATTGATTTATTCATTAAATATCTAATGGCAGAATGATCAGTGTGAATAAAAGTTTCATAGCCTGTTATATAGTGTCTAAATTTGTTAATGGCATGAGCAACAGCTAAAAACTCTTTTTCAGTTACAGTATAGTTTAACTCTGCAGGAGTCAAATTTTTACTGATATAATAGATGGCATAGGGAATTAAATCTTTCTGTCCCAATACTGCTCCCAGAGCTGTATCGGAAGCATCTGTCGAGATATGAAAAGATAACTTCCAGTTAGGTCCCCTTAATATAGGTGCTTCAGAAATTTTGGTTTTCAGGGTTTCAAAAGCTAACTGGCAATCAGAAGTCCACTTAAATTCACAATATTTGGTGAGTAATTTGAAGAGAGGAGATGCTATTTTGGTGAAGTTTTCTATAAATCTCCGATAGTACCCCGTAAATCCTAGAAAACTTCTTACATCTCTTTGACAACTTGGAATGGATAGGTTAGAAATAACTTCAACTTTCGCCTCATCAACTCTAATCCCATCCCCTGAAATGTGGTGCCCTAAAACAATACCTTCGGTGAACATCATAAAACATTTTTCATGACTAAGAGAAAGGTTTGCTTCTTGACATCTTTTTAAGACCTTTTCCAAGTTTTCTAAAGCCTCTTCAAATGTATCCCCATAAACTGTAAAATCATCCATGTACACCTCTACACAGTCATGTATCAGATCAGAAAAAATTCCTAATACTTCCCTTTGGAATGTTGCAGGTGCATTGCACAATCCAAATGGCAATACTCGGTAGGCATAGGTACCCTAAGGACAAGTAAATGTGGTTTTATCTTGTTCTTCAAGTGCTACTTGGATTTGATTGTAACCACTAAATCCATCCAGGAATGAAAAGTACTTTTTACCTGCTAATGTATCTAATACTTGATCTATGAAAGGTAAGGGAAAATGGTCTTTAAGAGTAGCTTTATTCAGTTCTCGGTAGTCAACACACACCCTCCATTTTCCATTTTTCTTAGGTACAATTACTAAAGGGGAAACCCACTGACTATCTGAAATAGGATAAATGAAGTTAACATTTAACAATTTTTGTAATTCTTCCTTCACAATTTCCCTAAGATTTGGATTCATCCGTCTTTGAGGTTGTCTGATTGGTTTGCAATTTGCCTCTATATAGATGTGATGAGTACAAGTCTTGGGACTTATCCCTTTCATGTCAGTGTATTCCCATGCATATGCAGAAGAATGTCTCTGTAATACTTTGACTAGCTCTTCTTGTTGAGATTTTTCCAGGTTTTTGTTTATGTTCAAGGTTTTGCCTGGAAAAATTTCACTTGTAGAACTGCCAAATTTGTCCATAGAATGAAGAGACATCTGTCTAGATGACAAGAACTCAATATTGGATCTCTCTTGAAATGATTCTTGTTTGTGCTCTGGAGAAAATTCAAAATTTTCTAGAGTATTCAGAAGTTGATTATCTTCACTAATTTCTGAAATTGTGAAGAGTGGTTGTAAATATTCTTCATCCTCTATCCATTGAGTATCATCTAGATCTGTAATTGTCCTAGCTGGAGGATATAAAGTGAATTTCTTTGTTGAACTTCCATCAGAAATATACATATCACCGGACCTACAACTAATAAAAGCATCAACTGTAGCCAACCAAGGTCTTCCTAGTATAACAGGATGGCCTCCTAGATTATTCTTGGGTGTTAGGATCATGAAATCCACAGGGTACTCCCAAGAGTCTAGGGACACTGGAATGTCTTCTATTACCCCATATGGTCTGATCATAGATCTATCTGCTAATTGTAATAGTGTGGGTGTAAAGAGAAGATTAGGAAGTTTCAGTTTGTCCATGATTTGTCTACTCATGATATTTATTGCTGCTCCTGAGTCAATGAGTGTGTTTTGAATTTCAATTCCATTGATGTGAATTTTGACAACTGGATTTCCTGGGTCAAGGTACTTTGGAATAGTAGTCTTACCCATCATAATGTCTGTTATTTGTCCTACCAGTTGAATTTTCTTGGTTTCTCTTATTCTTTTCTTTGTTGTCTTCATACTCAACTCCTTTATTGTTTTGGCTAAAATTGGGATTTCCTTGATAGCTTGCAATAATGGAATTTTAATGCAAACATTTCTCAATTCATCCAAGAAATCATAATTAGGCACCATTATTTTTTTTTCTACACCTTTGTCAATTTGTAATCTTTCCGGAAAGGGGGGTATAGAAGTAGATGTGGATGGTTGCTCTAATACTGGAGTTGGGCTTATTGGATCTTTTTGTTTCAGTTTTTCAATGTTTTGGCCTTGAAAGGATATACCTTCCTCAAGACTTTTATTAACCCGTAGGGAGTCTTCCTCAGAATTATCTTGTTCTTGTATGATCACAGAAGGTTTCCTCTTCTCAAGTATCCTTCCAGATCTAAGTTGAACATCACTAAGGTCTAGAGGAGTAATTAAATAAGTTGGAAATTGTTGTCCTTCTATCATGTATGTATTCTGGGGGTTCTTATTATTGGGGTTTGGTATGGGCTGAGCTGGTAATTGATTGGATTTTGAGGGAATGGTAATGGAAGTGGTTGATTTTGATGAGGTTGGTTCAAATGATGTTGTTGTGAATTTTGTTGAAAATTTTGTTGAAGATTTTGAGGAAAATTTTGTTGAGGATTTTGAGGATAAAATTGTGGATATGGTGGATAGGATGGTGGATACTGATAATATGGAGAGTATCTTCCATAGGGACCTTGTGATCCTTGTTCCCAAGCTTGAGATTGATTTTGAAATTGGGGCCAAGGTTGCTGCCAAGAATTCCAAGGTGGAGGTTGATTATACATTTGATCATGAAATCCTTGTGTCTGAGATCCCTGCCAAGGTCTTCTAGATACAAAGTTAAGAGATTCTGTGGAATCTGTAGGAGTTTCTTCTTGAAAAAGAGCCTTGAGACCAGGAAGAGAAGGACAATTCTTGGTCTCATGTTTCTCAGAACAAATAACACAGGTTTCTACAACTTTTACATCTAAAGGACACTCTCTCAAGGCATGTTTCTTCCTACATTTGGGAAGAAAGATTGCCAAGGCATCAGATTCAGCCTTTTGCTTGTTTTGTATCTTGAGGGTGTCTATTTGTTCACTAAGACTCCCTAAGATGTTAGATTTAAAATCATCAAGCATGTGTCCTATTTCTGATCTACTTACTGTCCCAGAAGCAGATTTACTTGCTCTTGCAAGAGCAGGATCTCTTGGACCTTTGACAGTTTTGGATTTCCCTCTGGAAAGATTGATACATAACTCAGATATTTCAGGTAATGTGAGTTGTGATATATACCCTTTTCCCATCATGTTAAGGATATCCAACCATTCATCCCTAATGGTTTTCAACAAAAGAGCTTTTAAAGTGTCTTGATCTAGGTTTTCCATTTGTGCCCTTTTTATGTTGTATTTAAATCTTTCCAACAAATCTTCTAAGTTTTCATCTTCTTTTTTTAACATCTTGAACACTTCTTCCTTATGATTAACCAGCATACAATAATCCAAGTATCTCTCTAGAAATGCTTGTTTCATGTCTTCCCATGTCCTAATGGAACTACTGTTTAAGCTCATAAACCACTTCAATGCTGCTCCTTTCAGAGTTGAATGAAATAATTTCAATTTTTGAGCATCTTGAAGGTAGTCATAAGTCCTACACAGCACTTCAAATTCGAATAAGAAAGTTTCAGGATCCTCAGTTTTAAGTCCATAGAAGTTCGGAAGGACAGAAGGTGAAATGTTTTTCATGGTTATATTGGTCTCTTCATCAAGTATAGGGAACCCAAAAGAGCTTCCTATTCTACCTCTTCCTCCATCTGCACCTCTACCTCCTCTTCCTCCTTCTCCTCTACCTCTACCTCTACCTCCTCCAAATAATGTGTGTTCTCCATTAACAACTCCTCCTCCTCCTTCTTCTGCCATGGTTGACTCTCCTATGGAAGTAGAAAAGTTTGTATCCTCAACAAAAAATTTTGGATCCTCTTCTATGGCAGGTTTAGTGGATGAAGTGGAAGGTTTCTCTAATGGAATAGGTGACCTTAGATCTTCTAGAAGTCTAGGATCAGTAAAGGATGGAAGATGGGTTTGAGTTGAAGGTGTACTAGCTCTGGATCTAGATGAAACAAGTGGTGTTCTAGATGTCAAACTTCTACCTCTGCTGCTTATAAATCTTCCCCTTGAATCTCTCTCCCTACGCATAAAATTGTTTTTGGATGCTAAGAAACAAAGGTTACCTAGTTTTCACTTCCCCGGCAACGGCGCCAAAATGTTGGGTCTCAATCTAGTCTCCTAAACTGAGTTCATTTAATTGTCAACCAGGATTTGTAAATTGCTGAAGTGAAATGTACCATATGTACCTAGGTGCTTGTTTCCTAGTGCGTTGTGTGTAGTGTTTTGTGATGTTTTGGTCTTTTATGTTGATTTATGATGTTTTTGGTCTTTTGAAGTTTTATGTTTACAGTGAAAATGCCTAGAAAACTAATGAAAAGAAATTGGTGGTCAAAACCACAGTTGAGCCTAATGTATGGAATGGCAAATGTAATCAAAAACACTGAAGCAACATCTGAACTATGACTGAATAGAAACAAGAGCTTGATGATGACTTCTTAGACAAATGACACAAACTAGACTTGAGAAATGATCACTAAATATGCAAGTTTTCTAACTAGACAGTTAGACACTAATCATGATGCAACATTTTGTTCTAAGCTCATCTATTCCATGACTAATTCCTAGTTCTATTCTGCAATTTCAATTGAATGTCACAGAGCCTATACTCAAAGAGTTATTGGTTTCTTTTCAAGGTAGTTCTGTTGAGGAAGAGCTCTGTTTATGGTGAGGAATTTGCAGAGATATTTCAGACCTTGTAATGATGTTATCTTCTGTTCCTATGGTTATGGATCACTGGTGGTTTTCAGAACAAAAAGATATTTGTAAATAATGAAGGCTGTCTTATGAATCCTATCAACTAAAGTGATCTACTGTGCAAAGGGTGACAGTGTGACTATGAGATGCAAGTACAATGAATTAATTTAAACATGAGCTTAAGATGCTTCTAAACTAGAACAATGTTAAACTATAAGTCATCATCAAACTTGAAACGAAGTAGCTGGACATGAATTAAATGCAAAATGAAACTCCGGAGCATTCTAAATAACATGCATTATTCTATGAAGTTACACAATCTGTTTGTTCATCATTAGTGATATTTTGGAAGAGTTCCTTCTTGTGGAAGAGGTAGAACAGTTCTGACTGTGTAATTGTATGCAATTGAAAGTAAATGAACTGAAAGCAAATGAAAAACTAAATTATCACATCACGGTCATATCTTGAGCTTCTTAAGGATGTCTTGGAAGAATTTCTTCTTGTGGAAGAGTGATTAGAACAAGTGCAACTGTGATAGTGAAGAGAAAAAACTACAACTAATTCCTACAGTACTATAGCTATTCATCATTCATCATTATAATATGTTGGAAGAATGTCTTCTTGTGGAAGAAATGGAATGAATATAACTACAGTATCTAGTTAAAACAAATACAAATTCAACTCCTATCCTACAGTACCATAGTCATTAAACATTCATCATTTTAGTCTATTGGAAGAGTGTCTTCTTGTGGAAGAGCTGGAATGAATATGACTATAGTAACTAGTTAAAAACAAATACAAATTTAACTCCTATCCTAAAATACCATAGTCATTAAACATTCATCATTTTAGTCTGTTGGAAGAGTGTCTTCTTATGGAAGAACTAGAATGAGTACGACTACAGTAGATAAAACAAAACAACTACCAATTCAAATGCAGAACGTAAAGACAGCTAGGAAAAACTTATCTAGTTTACGCAAAAGAAATCCGTGCAAGGGGCAGGGGCCCTCTACCACTTGACGGCATTCAACTCCAAATTAAATCACGCCTTTAAGATAATTTTGTCTACTCCATTAACGATGCAATAGTTTGAACATAATGCTCTGTGTCTTCAAAGACGTAACACAGAGTTTACACAAAATCTAGCAGCAAATCTAACACAAATTTTCTAACTAAGCTCTCGGCCTACTCAAGAGTTTATAAAGTAAATGCAAGTAACAATAATTACAATAATTTAGGAATGATGTCTTTCCTTATCCAAATCATCTTAGGAGTCTTTAAGGTGGCTGCGTGAAGGAGAAAAGACACCTGGACTGAGACAGTCCTAGTAGGAGTCTTCCTTCACAAATGTGTTCCCACGTGCATAACCGTACCCAGAATTCATTTCCTCTTCCATGATGAGCAACACACCATGTAGGCACGACGTGGATCATGCCCATATGCGTTTTTCCTCAAGAGGCCACCTGGAACATACTCAAACATAAAGGTAGCTGCAGAATCGCCGGTTAGCTACGGAATGCCTGCATTCTGCAGCTAGTTCCGGTCAAAATGCTTAACAATAGCAACAATCACAAAATTCAACAAGTCAGTCATGTAAACCATTCTAGAAGTAATTTTAACTATTTTTATTGATCAATTGGGTTTAAAATAGAAATGGACAAGGGAAAATGAGGTAAAATGAGGTGAAGGAAAGCACAAATTTGAGGCTCAACAATTAATTTGTAGCTTCCTCAGAGTAATGGAGAGCTGCATTACCTCATCTTTTAGCATATCGCCAAAACACTGGAACAAATTGCATTTGTCAATTGGCGAACCTTGCGACATGTCTATTGCTATTTCCAAGGCCCTGTAACTGGTAGTACCGGCTTCTGGGTTCAAGACAACTTCAGTCATATCCATTAGCAGTCGTTCTTTATCCAAGTCTATCATCGATGAAAACTTGGTATGTTATTTGTCAACATATCTTTCTAGCTCAGACCGGTGTTTGTCTCCGATTTCTCTATTCCTTATCCCGCCCTCGCTTGCTCCTTGAGAACTGCTAGCTATGATGGCTTGTGAGACTTCTGAGAAGTCCGAAGAGGCCATGCTATCCCGTATCACCATGATACTTGCTTTGCTCCTGTCTGATTGCCCATAAGGTATTTCATCTTGAAGCAACTGTTCATCTCTCATACCTTCTACTTCGTTGGTCCCTGTTCTCTGTCTTTTGAAAGGGGGAGAACCTTCTCCCGATGCACCAACCTCCTCCACATGTTTCTTACATGATTCTCTAGTTGAAGCAGTATCTGCCTTTTCCCTCGTCGCAGATGAATCAGTCTCCATCTGCGAAAGCAAAGGCCAGGTTTCAAGATTAGCTTGCCATTTGATGCAAGGCCTTGTTTCATGATTGTAAGGGGTTGATTTATTCTTCTTCCTTCTGTTAGAAATGATGCCTTTCGGATCATAGGGCCAAGCTTTCCCTTGCCTCAAATCCATGCCTTGAAGCAACTTTTACACCACGGGAAGGGCGTGCCTTGAATTAACAACGAAAGGGCCAATGGTTGTGGGAAGCTTGAGAATAAACCCCTTTTTTGTAGGGAGGAAGTGAAGTTGGTCAGCCTTTAAGGTCTTCTGGGGGTATTCCAAAGCATAAATCCGTCGGGCAGGAAAAAATTGCAATTGGTAGGGAGAGACTTCGGCTCCATAAACCCCATTTTCAGTGTAATTATAAAAAAGATACCAATCTCCAGTGCTTTGAGCTTCACTATACTGCAACCATTTCCTCTGTTTAGGAAAAATCCTAGGCGAAGGGGAATCATGGATGATGGTGTAAGCGATGGGCATGAAATCATTTGGGAAACTTGAGTAGCTCACCCCATTTGCCAGCTGATGAGTTGTGGGACTCCAATCAAAAACTAGTCTTGGCTGAGAGTTTGTCCTATAGACCTTATCTAAACCCAAACCCTCAAATTTATCAGCGTGCTGGAAAACGAAAAGATAAAAGACCATTGAACAAAAAAGAAAACGACCTGTGTCTGTGAGCTCCTGGAACTGGTTTGAATGACGGAGGCCAGAAAACCAGGGATATCTAAAACGCCGCCGAGTTGAGACATTAACCTCAGAAAGGCTATGCATTCTTTTGAAACTTGCCCAAAACCTTCCACACCTAGGAGACCTGAAATTAGAGCGAGGGTAGGCTGAAGGTCTTCCTTGAATAAGCTCAGGGGTACTGAATCTGCAGTGGGGAGAGTTGTGAAATTGGAGTCGGCAATGGCAGCGATTAAATCGCTTTGTTGCCTCCATGGCAGTTTCAAAAACTGATGAGACAGTGTTATGTCATTAAAACTAGCATAGTTCAAACCAGTAGGATAACAAAGGGATTTTTTGATGATTTGGGGGGAGATGGTGAATATTTTGTTCCCCTAAGAGGAGAGGAACATGCCTCGATGCTCATCGTAAGCATCCCGGAGCCA
This sequence comes from Pinus albicaulis, assembly GCA_034641835.2. Classification (NCBI taxonomy): domain Eukaryota; kingdom Viridiplantae; phylum Streptophyta; class Pinopsida; order Pinales; family Pinaceae; genus Pinus; species Pinus albicaulis. Next base: position 881,001,288 of record CM076574.1, read on the forward strand.
ACAGATGAATTTGACCACTGGGTATACTGGGGGAGTTATTTGATGATACAGACCAGACAAAACGACTTGAAACCTATCTCTATTTTCCACATGTTTCCTGAACAGTTCAGGCTTAACGCTGCTAATGAGAAATGGGTATTGCGGATCTTGGATGTCATCTTGTAAATCTATAAAAGATTAGGGTCCAGGGATAGCCCTAGACTCTCGGGCTTGGGGAGTTTTGGGCTCTGATTTCTTGGCTGTGACTTTACCCATGACCATTGTAGAATTAAAAAACAAAAGGAAACCAGATGGAATAAAAGGGATGGAATACCTGCGAAGTAGAAAAATTCTTGGGAAAGCGATGCAGGGGTACATACAATGAATGGGCAGACTTGGCACTGGGTGCTTGCTTTCGCTTATATAGTGATCGTAAACCAAGAGTATTTTACCACAGTAACTAACGGGGCACAGTTATATAGGCCCGAGGCAGCTCAGGAAAAGATGGCGGGGTAAAACAAGTAGGGCTGACGTCATAAGGATGCTGACTATGAGACACACAACATAAATGGATTGGGTGTTAGACACTTGTTAGGTGAATACCGCGTGTCGGGTTAAATGCCGGTAAAAAAGGTGATATTCGTAACAGCTTTCAAGCCCATGACCTTTTCTCCATAGAGCGCTCACCTCGTGTCATGCTCCTTGACACGTCATCGGGATTTGGGGGGGGGGGGGGGGGGAGCTCCGCCTTACTCCTATCACCCGTGACCCCCCCGGAATTGTGCTTTCAATCCTTCTTCTGTGTGTGTGTCGAGTATAAGCGGGCCCCGCCTTATATCTATTTCCTTCGCGCTTTCTAAACTTTCATTATTTAGATTAAGGCTTTTAACATACTCCCACTTCACTATAAATTGCGCTTACCCTCTTTTCACATATGACTCGTTTTAATTTTATTTCCCCTTCACAACCTTGAAACTCTTAGCCATTTAAATGTTGTCAGGTAATCTGCTCCTTATGATCTTTCTCAAAATATTAAAGGGTGAATGATATAATCAACACATTACATCTTTTAATAAGAAGGGTTTACCTGACTATCTCTAGAAGGTAACTGTACCAATCCTAGTAGCACTGTACCGCCCTTCATCATCCATTTCGATATGCATCTAGAGGTCCTTCTCCTCCAAGCTACTGAAAATTTCGTTGTCTCCCATCATGTGAAAGGATGCACCACTATTCAAGTACCACACCGATCCCATTGCACTTGAAACCATGTATGCAATGAGCGACAAGTCAATCTCAAATTGCGAGGCCAAAGCCTCACCAGCTCCAGATCTTGAAGCCTTCTTGTTCTTCTTCTTTTGTGGAAAATTAGTGGCATAATGTCCATGCTCGTGACAGTGAAAACACTTCACTCTGGACATGTCGCGCTTCTTACTATCTTTTCCAGACTCAGATTTGGAATGGAATTTACTTCCTTTCCCTTTATTCGCCTTGGAAACCAAAGCGCAATATTCATCATCATCATTCTTAGATGAAGATCCATCTGTGGTATTCCGCCTGAATTATTCTTGCACCAAATCCAACCAAATTCATTCCCAATCTGTCAGCTTTTCCCTCCCATTGACAGAGTCCTAATAACTATGCCAACTCTTGGGAAGTCCCATAGCTGAGCAGGCCTCACCAAGCCTGTCATCTCAGGAATGTAATTATGTTCCCAAGTTTTATCCCGACATTGGACAAACTTTGTTAAATATTTCTTTATAAGAATGGTGTCACCATTTCATTTTATTTTCCTTAGCTTGTCCTTCGGTGCGCCAATTTTCTATGATCAATGTCGCTTTAAATTGTTTGTTGTCCCTCTAATTAATGTGAGAGGGGGGTGAACCGCCATTACATTCCCTATCTCTAACTTTTTTATTAAACTTATTTTATACCCATTTCAAACTTATTTGATGTGAGAGTAATTTTAGAATGTAATCGAAAGTAAGAAACAATATAGCAGTAGACTTAATATGAGAGTAGCAGGTATTAAGCAGATGATACATATCAGATCAATACATAAATATCATGCACAGAGACACCAGATATAAGTGGAAACCCATAAAGGGAGAAAACCACATCTTATTATTGTTGTGATGCAAAGGCAAGCTCCACCTCCCTCTCACCACTGTTTTCTGCAGGCACCAACCTACAGGAGGTTCCTACCTCAATTCTGCAAGCTACAACTTGCAAGGAAGCACCAACTCCCTTCAGTCTTCTGCAGGCACCAACCTACAGGAGGCTCCAACCTCAGTCAGCTACCACTGACAGCTATCAAGCTGCAACTTGATAGGGAAGCTCCAACTTCCTCATTTTCTAAAACTGAATGTTTGCTGATTTACCTCAGATATCAGCTCTGTTCTGTAGCTTCTCTTAATCTTCTCTGCCTTCTATATTCTGCATTCTCTCTATATATGCTCTCTCCCTTGCTCTCAAAAAAAAAAATCTCTCTGCATATCAAGATGATATTATTTATAGATTTCCTCACATGACTATTTGTATTCTACTTGGAATTCGAAATGGAAAGTCATGTCTCTTTGCCTTCTGCCTTCTCACTCCTTTTATTAGCTTACTCAGAAATTATAACTGTAGCTGTCAATTTTAACATTACAGTGGGAGTTTGTTTTCTCTCGGAGACTTGCCAATGCATCACAAACAATAAAAATTTAAATAAAATATTTACATTCAAATTTAAATGAGAACTCCAGCTCACTCGTTTTGTCTCTTGGCTTGCTGCACATCTGTCTTTTCTCTGACTGTGTATTTGTACTTTCTGTCCTCTGCTGTGGTGTACCTATTGCATGCGTGTAACTGTTCCTTTTATATCTGCTGACTGTAAATCTGGAGGAACTCCAATCCCTTTTATGCTATTAGTGTCTTGTTGATGTGGAACATTCCGCAAGCGGAACGGACATATATCACAGTCGTATATTAATAATCGCCCTCCCCTTAATCTGAGGCCCATGGGTCTACAGACCACACGGCACTTTTCAATACAATCGCAACATTCGTTTTATATTACCAATCGCCCTCCACCTTAAGCCGAGGCCCGTGGGTTTACAGACCACGCGGCATATTTTAATACAATCGCCCTTTATATATATAACAGCGCCTTTTGATACAACTTAAATCAACTCTCGACATCCTTATATAAGGTTTTAACAAACAACTGCTGCTTCTACTAAATAATCTTGATAATACTTAACAAATGCCCTTTCGGGCCCACCTGACATGTTTTCTGATGCATTGGTTCTCCTCCGATTGCGATTGATCACTCCTGCTCCGATTGCGATTGATCACTGTTCACTGTGTTTTGCCGATGCGATTAGACCTGGAACTCAAGTTGTATATGAGTCGTAGTTTATATACCAATCGGGTCCGGATTTCCAATCGCAATCGCAACTCTTATATTCTCCGATGCGATTGACCAGTGCCGATGCGATTAGAACCTGGAACTGAAATCTTTGTTAATCATAATTTATAAGTCCATCAGGTCCGAACTCTTAATCGCAATCGCAAGTTCTTTAATATGTGTTGCGATGGTTTGTTTCTTTCTGATGCGATTGGAACTGGACTTCAAACACTTTGTTAAACATGGTTTATAGACCCATCGGGTCCGGTCTTCCAATTGCAATCGCAACTTTTATGTTCTCTGATGCGATCATCACTATTCACTGGAACTCAAACACACATGAATTATGGTTCATTGATCCATCGGGTCCGGACTTCAAACAAATGCAATCGGGGCGCATAATAGAAAAGTTCCGATTGCGATCAGAACACGGATGCGATTTGCATATATTAACTCCCGATTATAACAGGATCGGGTCCGCCACTTCAATTGCAGCGTTTTACAAAAGACATGCGATCAATCGGAAGGTTTCGATTGCGATTGGGAACTCGGATGCGATTAGCAATAAACTGTGGTATATAACTCGATCGGGTCCGGCTTTTGATCGGAGCACATAACAAAACTCCGCCGATTGAACCTTTTCTACGATTGCGATTGGGGAGGGGTCCCACCTTATAAAAATTTGTTTTATGCACTCCGCTTATATAACATAATATGTATGCCTTGGACCTCTGCAACATACGTAATGTGCGGCATTTATATGTATCCTCCATTGGGGTAGACGATTCCCGGAATAATATTTGTGTTGTATAATGCTGGTTGGAGCGTGCGATTCCCGGAATATGGTTTTGTATTATATGCATTGCATTGTCGCTGGAGTTAAGCGATTCCCGGAATAAGTTTTGTATATGTTTATATATATATTTTTTGCCGCTGGAGTGAAGCGATTCTCGGAATTTTGTAACTGCTCTCTGCCTCTGTCTCTGCCTCTGCTCCACCGGTTGGAGAGTGCGATTCCCAGAATTTTGTAACTGCTCTCTACCTCTGTCTCTGCTTCTGTCACTCTGCCTCTGTCTCTATCTTCCGATAACGGTTCTTCACTGTGCTTCTATTTCTGTTACATTCTGACATTCTTCTTGATGCCTCTATTTCTTTCACTGTGCTTCTTTTGCCTTCCTTTGCTTCAGCGCTGCTCCCTTTGCCTGAGTGTTGCCTCCTTTGCCATCAATGACAATATTTCCAACAGTCTCCCCCTTTGGCATTGATGGCAATCCACTTTCTCTGTTTGCTTTCTCTTTCTCTTGTTGCTTGCTTTTCCTGTTTGCTATTTGTTCTTCCTCCCCCTTTGACATCAATGGCAAAGGATGACTCCTCATCCCTCCGTATGGGTTCTGTCGTTGTATTTCCTTTCTCTGAGTTACGTTTAGGTCCTCTTCTACCGAAATTGGACTATGCTGTGTTTCATTTGCAGTGCCTGTAATATGTGCTAGATTGCAGACAGAGATGATGCATTTTACGATTGAAAGGTTCTTGTTGCTTCTGAATGCTGATAATATTGATAATGCTGATCCTGTGGACTTGTTTTATGCTTATCTTGCTGGCTGTTCTCCCCCTGGAATGATATCTTCGTTTTGTTCTCCCCCTGAGACTGTAATTTCTCTTCATATTAGAGAGTAGTATCTACAGATACTACCCCTAGTTTGTCTCTCAAGTATTCAAATGGTTCTCTGGCAAGTGGTTTGGTAAATATATCTGCTATCTGTTCTTTCGTTGATACATAGTCCAGTTTAACTATCTTCTGAGCCACTTGTTCTCGGAGAAAATGATACTTTATTGGTATATGTTTAGTTTTTGAATGAAGCACAGGATTTTTAGGTATACTTTTAGCACTTGTATTATCACATTTGATTGAGATAGGTTCATTAATGCTTACCTTCATGTCTTGAAGAGTTTTCTTCATCCACATGACTTGTGTACAACATGCTGCTGCTGCTATATATTCTGCTTCAGCTGTAGACAGAGATATGGATGTTTGTTTCTTACTTAGCCATGCCACCAGACTTTCTCCTAGATAGAATGCACCTCCACTTGTACTCTTCCTGTCATCCACACAGCTAGCCCAATCTGCATCTGTGTACGCTGTTAAGGTGAAGCTTTTGCCTTTAGGATACCAAAGCCCATATTGTGCTGTTCCTTGTAGATATCTGAGTATTCTTTTTACTGCCAGAAGATGGTTTTGTTTAGGTGCTGCTTGATATCTTGCCACTAGTCCTACTGCTAGCATGATGTCTGGTCTTGAAGCTGTCAAGTACAGTAGGCTTCCTATCATGGATCTGTAGATTTTTTGATCTACATCTGCAGACCTATCATTAGCACACAGCTTGCATCCCGTGATCATGGGGGTTGTCATTGGTTTGCAGTCCTCCATTTTGAATTTTTTCAGCATTTCTTTTAAGTATTTTTCTTGAGAAATGAATGTGCCCGTGTTCTTTTGCTGAATTTGCAGTCCCAAGTAGAAACTGAGTTCTCCAATCATAGACATTTCAAACTCTGTTTTCATCTCATCAGCAAACCCTTTTGCTAGTTCATCTTTGTTGCTTCCAAACATAATGTTATCAACATATACAACAACAATTAGGAGTTCATTTTCATGTGCTTTTATGTATAGATTGCTATCTACTCCACCTCTCTTAAAACCCTGTTTTTGCAAATATTTGTCCAATCTTGAGTACCAAGCACGAGGAGCCTGTTTCAGTCCATATAGGGCCTTCTTCAGTCTGCACACATAGTCTTCTTTGTCTGTCAATGAGAAGCCTTCTGGTTGTTCCATGTACACTTCTTCTTCTAGATCTCCATTAAGAAAAGCAGACTTTACATCCATTTGATATACATTGAAGTCTTGATAGCATGCAAATGCCAGGAACATTCTGATAGCTTCCATTCTGGCTACAGGTGCAAATGTTTCATCATAGTCAAGTCCTTCAATTTGTGAGTATCCTTTGCAGACCAGCCTGGCTTTATTCCTGATTACTTGTCCTTGCTCATTCATTTTGTTTTTGAATACCCATTTTGAACCAATGATATTTTTTTCAATAGGTCTAGGAACTAGTTCCCAGGTATTGTTCTTCTCAATTTGGTCCAATTCTTCATTCATTGCTTTTATCCAATACTTGTCCTTGCTGGCTTCTTCAAATTTCTTTGGCTCTATTTGTGATAACATGGCTATGTATACTTCTTCTTTTTTTTCTGTTAGCTGCCTTCTTGTCTGGACTCCTGCTTTCTTGTCTCCTATGATCTGATCTTCAGGATGATTCTTCTGAGTGTATCTTGAGGGGGTTTTCGAGCTCAGCTCTACATCATCTATTGTCTTGCTTGTTTCATCATCATTCTTGTCTTCCTCTTCATGGTTGTCTGATGGACTGCAGCAGTCTGTATTTCTTGTATTGTTTGGAAGTTCTTCATCAAATCTCACATCAATACATTCAACTATTTTCCGAAGAGTCTTGTTGTAGCACTTGTACCCTTTACTTTTGGATGCATATCCTAAGAATATTCCTTCATCTGCTCTTGCATCAAATTTCCCAAGGTTTTCATCATTATTCTTTATGTAACACTTGCTACCAAAGACTTTGAAATGTTTTATTGAAGTTGGCTTTCCATGCCATAGTTCATATGGAGTCTTGTCACTGCTTGGCCTTAAGTGAGCTTTATTAAGGATATGTACTGCTGTGTGTACTGCTTCTGCCCAGAAGGTTTGAGCAATATTATTCTCTTGCATCATAGCTCTGGCTATTTGTTGTACAGACCTGTTTTGTCTCTCTGCTACTCCATTCTGCCGAGGTGTCCCTGCAATAGTAAATTGTTGCTTTATTCCATGTTCATTACATAGGTCTACAAAGTCATAATCTGTGAATTCTCCTCCTCTGTCTGATCTGATACATTTTAGCTTGCATCCAGTTTGATTTTCTGCTAATGCTTTGAATATCTTAAATTTTTCCAATGCTTCTGATTTATTTTTGAGAAAAGCAACCCATGTCATTCTAGAGAAATCATCTATTATCAGCATAAAGTAGGACTCTCCACTTGGTGTTTTAGTTCTTGCAGGTCCACACAGATCCATGTGCACAAGTTGCAGTGGTCTTCTTGTTGATAACTCTTCTTTAGATTTAAAGGATGTGCGAGTTTGTTTCCCCAACCGACAAGATTTGCATATTGTGTTTGAGGGCCTTTTTATTTCTGGCATATCTCTGACAGCTTTCTTCTTGCTCAGTCTAATGATATGGTCAAAGCTGAGATGTCCCAATATCCTATGCCATAACCATGACTCCTCGAGTTTCCTAAGATGGCAGGCTTCATCCTCCTCTTTCACTATGTACACATTACTCTCTGTTCGAACACCTTTGAGTAGAGTTTTTCCTGTTGTGCTTGATCTGACTACACAATCTTGTGCTCTAAAGAGAACTTCACAGCCTTTATCAAACATCTGACTGACACTAAGTAAATTTGCTTTCAGCCCATCTACATATAATACTTCTTGGGCCTTTCCTCTGCCATTGTCTATGCTGACTAATCCTTTTCCCTTGATCTTTCTTGATTTGTCATTTCCAAAAGTGACATTGCCCGATTTCTTTTCGTCAAGAGTTAAAAACTTGTTTTTATCTCCTATCATGTGTTTAGAGCAGCCACTGTCCAAATACCATTGACTCTTCAAATCTTGAGCAGTTAAAGCCAAGTCACATTTATTCACCTTCTTTATCCACTGGAGGCCCCCTTTTGTTTGGTATCTTTTTTGAGTTGATGAATCACATCCTTTCAAAGAACATTTGGACGGTATATGTCCAACTTGATTGCATATACAACATTTAATCATAGTTTTTGCAGAATTGTGAGTATGAGCAAAACTTCTTTGATTTATAAACCTCCTTGAGGTGTTAAACATCATTCTTTGTTCATACTTTCTACATTCAGTAATTTTATGGCCAAATTCCTTACAATAAAAGCAGTATCCATAGAAGCTATTTGCATACCTGATGTAAGGTTGTTTCTTCCATTTGTTTGTTTGAGACAGTCTCTTCACTGTTTGCATCTTTTGCAGGTTTGAATTGCTCCTCCTTGTATAACAATATGCAGCAATGTGTCCCAGCTTATGGCAGACATAACATGTGGCATTCTTCATAGGAGGGAAGAATCTCCTTTGATGGCTTCCAAATTTGACATACTCAGGAGCATATGATCCTTTTTCTGTTATCTTAGTAGTTATTGCATTCTTTGTTACTAGAGGTTTCTTCTGCTCTCTGTCTCTCTTATTGCAGATTTTTTCTTTTGTAGGAATTATTTGAGCTACTTCCTCATCCTTCTTTGCTTTTACAAAAATAATCTCTTTGTCAACCTTTTCTTTTCCTTTACTTGATTCTCCTTCGTAGCCTATTCCAGTATTTATCATAGGGGATCTTTGAGCAACCAAAATTTCATTCAACTTAATAGAGCTTGTTGTTTGAGAAGGGTATATAGAAACTTTCTGTTGAGCTTTTTCTAATTTCTTTCTCAGACACAGAATTTCTTCTTCCAGCTTCTCTTGTTCTCGAGTTTTGTCTTTGATTTGCTGAAGTAACATATCTTCTTTCTTCTTGGCTTCTTCAAGCTTTACCTTCAGCTGCATGAGGACTTCTGAATTTTGTTCTTCTTTCACACATTTTAGGAGAATCTCTTTTTGTTTTCTGCATTTTAGTTTGAGTCTGTCAATCTCCTCCAGAGCACTTCTTAGCTCCCCCTCAAGGTCTACTTCCCCTTCTTCTTCTTCATCTTCTAGTAGGAGTCCCTCAAGATCTTCTATGGCCATCAATGAAAATTCTGAGGTTCCTTCTTCACTTGAGGGTTCATCTGAGTCTTCAGATGCACTGCTGTCTTGCTGAGCATAGAAGGATTTTCTGTTGAATTTCTTTCCTTTCTGCCAGTTCTTTGATGTGTCTTTCTCTAATTCTTGAGCTTGATTTCTTACTTTCTTGTGAGGACATTTAGCAGCATAATGTCCAACTCTTCCACAATTAAAGCATTTGAAGGGAAGTTTACCTTTGTATCTACCTGAGCCTCTATCCAATTTCTTGACAAATTTAGCCTCTTCTTCATCAGAGCAAGAGCATATTTCTTCCTTTTCTTCTTTCCTTTTTTCTGTTTTGAATGTTGCTTCCCTTGTACTTGGCTTCTTCTGTGGGAGCCTCATTTCATAGGCTGTTAGATTTCCAAGTATCCAGTTCATGGTCAAAGTCTCCCAATCCGCTGTCTCTTCTATTGCAGATACCTTGGGATTAAATCTGGATGGGAGTGATCTTAGAATCTTTTGCACAACTATACTTTCTGGTATGGTTTCTCCAAGAGCTTTCATATTTTTAACAATTTCTGCAACTTTTAAGAAGAAGCTGCCAACATCTTCATCATCATTCATTTTTAAGTTTTCAAACTCGGCTCTATATACTTGAAGTTTGGCAGTTTTTACTTTCTGGTCTCCCTCATGTATGTCTTCAAGAGTATCCCATATTTTCTTGGCAGTGTCTTTGTGCATTACTTTAATAAACTCCGCTTCACATAATCCATTCAGGATGGCATTCATGGCTTTTTCATTAGCTACAAAGCTTTTTTAGCTTTTCTTTACCGCCTGACTTCTATAATATCCCAATTGCACAAAGCACCTCAGTATTTCTTACTCCCAGAGACATTATGCATGTCTTCATTCTCCGATTTTCTGCAGCATAATTTTCACCAAAGGAAGAAAGGGGCTTTATTGGTTGAGCATCCTTCTTTACTAGCCATCCTTGGAGAACCCAGGATCTCCTTTTCTGGCTTGTTAGACTTGTACAAAGGAACCCCGCTCGATACCAATTGTTGAACTTCTAATTAAATCGAGAGGTGAATCGCCTTAATACATTCCTGATCTTTTAAACTTTTCATTAAACTTATTTACACCTTCATTTCAAACTCTATTTGATGTGAGAGTAATTTTAGAATGTAATTAGAAAGTATTAGTTTAATAGAGCATTAGACTTAATATGAGAGAAGCAGGTATTAAGAAAATAATACATATCAGATCAATACATAAATATCATGCACAGAGACACCAGATATAAGTGGAAACCCATAAAGGGAGAAAACCACATCTTATTATTGTTGTGAGGCAAAGGCAAGCTCCAACTCCCTCTCACCACTGTTTTCTGCAGGCACCAACCTACAGGAGGCTCCTACCTCAATTCTGCAAGCTACAACTTGCAAGGAAGCACCAACTCCCTTCAGTTTTCTGCAGGCACCAACCTACAGGAGGCTCCAACCTCAGTCAGCTACAACTGACAGTTATCAAGCTGGAACTTGATAGGGAAGCTCCAACTTCCTCATTTTCTAAAACTGAATGTTTGCTGATTTACCTCAGATATCATCTCTGTTCTGTAGCTTCTCTTAATCTTATCTGCCTTCTATATTCTGCATTCTCTCTATATATGCTCTCTCCCTTGCTCTCAAAAACGTCTCTCTGCATATCAAGATGATATTATTTATAGATTTCCTCACATGACTGTTTGTATTCTGCTTGGAATTCGAAATGGAAAGTCATGTCTCTTTGCCTTCTGCCTTCTCACTCCTTTTATCAGCTTACTCAGAAATTATAACTGTAGGTGTCAATTTTAACATTACAGTGGGAGTTTTTTTTCTCTCGGAGACTTGCCAATGCATCACAAACAATAAAAATTTAAATAAAACATTTACATTCAAATTTAAATGAGAACTCCAGCTCACTCGTTTTGTCTCTTGGCTTGTTGTGCATCTGTCTTTCTCTGACTGTGTATTTGTCCTTTCTGTCCTCTGCTGTGGTGTACCTGTTGCATGCGTGTAACTGTTCCTTTTATATCTGCTGACTGTAAATCTAGAGGAACTCCAATCCCTTTTATGCTATTAGTGTCTTGTTGATGTGGAACATTCTGCAAGCGGAACGGACATATATCACAGTCGTATATTAATAATTGCCCTCCCCTTAAGCTAAGGCCCATGGGTCTACAGACCACACGGCACTTTTCAATACAATCGCAACATTCATTTTATATTACCAATTTCCCTCCACCTTAAGCTGAGGCCCGTGGGTCTACAGACCACGCGACATATTTTAATACAATCTCCCTTTATATATATAACAACGCCTTTTGATACAACTTAAATCAACTCTCAACATCCTTATATAAGGTTTTAACAAACAACTGCTGCTTCTACTGAATAATCTTGATAATACTTAATAAATGCCCTTTCGGGCCCACCTGACATGTTTTCCGATGCATTGGTTCTCCTCCGATTGCGATTGATCACTGTTCACTGTGTTTTGCCGATGCGATTAGACCTGGAACTCAAGTTGTATATGAGTCGTAGTTTATATACCAATCGGGTCCGGATTTCCAATCGCAATCGCAACTCTTATATTCTCCGATGCGATTGACCAGTGCCGATGCGATTAGAACCTGGAACTGAAATCTTTGTTAATCATAATTTATAAGTCCATTGGGTCCAAACTCTTAATCGCAATCGCAAGTTCTTTAATATGTGTTGCGATGGTTTGTTTCTTTCTGATGCGATTGGAACTAGACTTCAAACACTTTGTTAAACATGGTTTATATACCCATTTGGTCCGGTCTTCCAATCGCAATCGCAACTCTTATGTTCTCTGATGCGATCATCACTATTCACTGGAACTCAAACACACATGAATTATGGTTCATTGATCCATCGGGTCCAGACTTCAAACAAATGCAATCGGGGCGCATAATAGAAAAGTTCCGATTGCGATCAGAACATGGATGCGATTTGCATATATTAACTCCCGCTTATAACAGGATCGGGTCCGCCACTTCAATCGCAGCGTTTTACAAAAGACATGCGATCAATCGGAAGGTTCCGATTGCGATTGGGAACTCGGATGGATTAGCAATAAAGTGTGGTATATAACTCGATCGGGTCCGGCTTTTTATCGGAGCACATAACAAAACTCCGCCGATTGAACCTTTTCTCCGATTGCGATTGGGGAGGGGTCCCACCTTATAAAACTTTGTTTTATGCACTCCGCTTATATAACATCATATGTATGCCTTGGACCTCTGCAACATACGTAATGTGCGGTATTTATATGTATCCTCCATCGGGGTAGACGATTCCCGGAATAATATTTGTGTTGTATAACGCTGGTTGGATTGTGCGATTCTCGGAATATGGTTCTGTATTATATGCATTGCATTGCCGCTGGAGTTAAGCGATTCCCGGAATAAGTTTTGTATATGTTTATATATATATTCTTTGCTGCTGGAGTGAAGCGATTCTCAGAATTTTGTAACCGGCCTCCTCCCCGCCCGTCTTCCGCCTCTCGCTTCCGCCGGCTGGAGTGCGATTTCGGACGCAGAATCGCTTCTCCCGCCCCTATCTCCGTCTCTCCGTCACTCCCCGCCCGTCTCTATCTTCCGATAACGGTTCTTCACTGTGCTTCTATGACTGTTACATTTTTACATTCTTCTTGCTGCCTCTATTGCTTTCACTGTGCTTCTTTTGCCTTCCTTTGCTTCAGCGCTGCTCCCTTTGCCTGAGTGCTGCCTCCTTTGCCATCAATGAAAATATTTCCAACAATTACATTTTTTAATAAGAAGGGTTTACCTGACTATCTCTAGAAGGTAACTGTACCAATCCTAGTAGCACTGTACCGCCCTTCATCATCCATTTCGATATGCATCTAGAGGTCCTTCTCCTCCAAGCTACTGAAAATTTCGTTGTCTCCCATCATGTGAAAGGATCAAGTACCACACCGATCCCATTGCACTTGAAACCATGTATGCAATGAGTGACAAGTCAATCTCAAATTGCGAGGCCAAAGCCTCACCAGCTCCAGATCTTGAAGCCTTCTTGTTCTTCTTCTTTTGTGGAAAATTAGTGGCATAATGTCCATGCTCGTGACAGTGAAAACACTTCACTCTGGACATGTCGCGCTTCTTTCCATCTTTTTCATACTCAAATTTGGAATGGAATTTATTTCCTTTCCCCTTCTTCACCTTGGCTTCCAAATCACAATTTTATTCATCATCTGTCTTAGATGAAGATCCATCCCTAGTATTCCTCCTGAATTCTTCTAACACCAAATCCGATCAAAGTCGTTCCCAATATGGTAGCTTCTCCCTCCCATTGACAAAGTCTTGATAACTATGCCAACTCTTGGGAAGTCCTAGAAGAGCTAGGCTCACCAAGTCATCATCCGTGAATGTAATTTCGATGTTCCCAAGCTCATCCCGACATTGGCCAAACTTTGTTAAATATTTCGCAATGGTGTCACCATTCTCCATTTTTATTTTCCTGAGCTTGTCCTTTAGTGCCAATTTTCTATGATCAATGCTGCTTTGAAATAGATCTTTCAAAGCTTTCCACATTGCATATGGTGTTGCTTTTCCATGGAGACTTGAAACAATGTGGTCTTGGACTCCCTCCAATAAGATCCTCCTCGCCTTTGCAACCTTCTTTTTCCAAGCATCCAGATTTGTGGCATCTGTTGTGACGGGTTTGGGAATGTCATTGTCAATGAATTATTTCAACCCATTTTCCTCCAATATTGCCGCCATCCTGTCTTTCCATGCAATATAATTAGAACTGCACTCGAGTGCATACTCCAATCTCAAGCCATTGAAAGCCATTTCGATCCTGATCTGCCTGTCGCACCAAGAATACTTTTGCAAATTCGAATTCTATTCAGTCACAAACTCAGTTTCTCCTCCACTATAGTTATTTCATGTGCTTTGATACCATGTGGAAATTATACAAACATATGTATATCAATGGATTCAATCCGATCAGGCAATGTACTAAAGCTACATACCGAATCCTTCTACAAATCAATTGTGAAATTTAAACACGATCGCCAATCACAACAAGTAAAGAAATAATCAAATCAAACCACAACACAGATATTTTCCCGGGGAAAGATTACTACTCAAAACCCATCTATCTTCTATTGTATATTCTCCATGGAATCTGAAACAATTACAATGCACTATTCTCACAAGAGTCCTGCACTCTCACAATTGTCTCACACTTACCCAGACAAAATCGACCAAGCCAATTCTTAGCCTCTAATCAGCCTACCTTGCTTGCGCAATTCATGTGGAATGCATTACCTATTATTTAGGAATTTCATCCTTCCAAAATTGCGCAAGGATCATGGGCAATCCAATGGATATCTGGTTGCATGCGGGATACCTACTAATCACACAACTGACAGTTAACATCCCTTTAACCTTTGTCTCAATTGGGTCTCCACTGGAACTGACATGCATGCAGCTATTAATAGTAAATCATCAGTTGCATGGTATATCATTGCATGTGAGTTAAATCTAATTTAATTCACTTGATCTCTCACTAGTGCAATAAATAGTTACAACTAGTTCAACTCACTTTAACTCACCTAACTGAGTTAACTGATTACTCATGCATTAAACTAATGGACCAACTGCAATTCGAACTCCATAACTAATAGAATCACTCTGCATGCCTCACCAACCACCCTCAACTCGAAATACATGAGCTAACTGAGTTTATCACACTCAATTAACTATTACAAGTGATTATGAGATAAGATTACATTTTATTGTCCAATTTAATTAAGGGAAAATTAAATTAGACACTGCACCAATTTATTTAATTAAATTGGCCTTCACACTAATGTATCGCTAGGACCTGTGGTTCCACACTAGTGTGTGTGCTGCAATTTACTGTTGGACTTTCAACATGTGATACAATTTAAATGAAGGTGATAAGTAAATAATATAATATAATATAATAAAAATAAATAACAACATTTAATAATATAATAAGTATAACAATAACTAGAAAAATAAAATGACATTAATTGATGTCCATCTTAAATTGGCATTTACTAAGAAGGACTAGATCTTTAAAAGTGACATTTACTAAGAAGGAATGGATCTTTAAAAGTCTAAACATTCAAATTTCTCATGGAGAGAAAGCCCAAATTTTTACAAGAGCGAATTTTCAAAATTTTACCCATTGAAAAAATTGTTTTTATTTTTAAAACCACAGTACTTTACATTTGTTAACTCAATGTTAGAACAAATTTAAGTATAAATAAACTAGTTTAAATTAATCTAAAATCCAGTATTTTACACTTGGAAAAATTATGTTTTAATTTATGTATTTCTTTGTTATATTTAATATGAAAAAAAATATATTTGTATTTTAGTTGATCTCTTATCATATTTATAAATCCAAAAATTTAAAACATATTCACCATAAATTGAAAATTAATTTAAAACATATATATATATATATATATATATATATATATATATATATATATATATATATATATCTGTGTGTGTGTGTGTGTGTGTGTGTTTTAAATTAATTTTATATATATATATAATTTAAAATATATTTATTGTAACAAAATAAAGATGAGTAAACATAAGTAATACTAAAATATGTACTTATACTAATTTTAAATAAAATATTATAATATATTAATTTAAAATATATTTTTTATAATAAAGTAAAAATAAATAATAGTACTAATTTAAAATAATCTAAATAATATAATGAACATACAAAAATATCTAATACTAAAATATTTAGTATCTGATACTAAAATCTATCTAATAAATAATACTAAAATCTTAAAATCTATGAGATAAATAATATTAATATTTTAGTATTAGATATCTGATACTAAAACCTATAACACTAAAATATCAAAATTTATGTATCTAATGCAAACCCGATTGTAATGTGTAATTATTTCTATTATATATATATATATATATATATATATATATATATATATATATATATATTTGACTATAGTTCTCTTATTAACCCATTTTTCTCTTTTTATTAAAACTCCTACAAAGTTTTTTCTTTACAACTCGCTTCAAAGGCATTCTAACTATAACGCCTTGAACTACAATTTTCCCGGCTCTACAACCTGTGTCAACCCTTGTTTGAAAATGGAGCAGTCGAAAAATCACTCAACGACCTACAATGATCTGCATGATCATTTGAAAGAAGAAATAATGTTGATGCTGCCAGTGGAATGTGTGTGTAGATTTCGTAGCGTCTCAAAGCAGTGGAATAATCTCCTGTCATGACATAATTTCATAAAAAAAAGGTGGAGAAAGAGGCCTCCTAACATGAACCCATGTATAAAATAAGGATGAGCATTAGAGGACAACAAAGAAATCATAACAAGGTCTTGGAAGCATACATAGGTTAAGGGTCTGAGTCTCGGTCATGGTGCTTGTCATTTGAAAGTCTATAAGAAGAATTTCTCATGGGTTTTCCTCACCAACTTGGAGAGGTTTTTCCCTGGCTCTAGGAGCCTAATTTCTGTGTCTCGTGTATTTTGATAATTGACTTGATGAAATACTAAATAAGCTAAAGAAGAGAAGACATAAGTAACTCAAGTAAGCTCAAAAGTAATTATTAAGAAGAGATTTTGAATTTCTATTCTTTCTTTCTGCGACCCCATTCTGTTGTGGGTTATGAGGCGCAATCAACTCTCCCTGAATTCCTTCTTTGCTACCAAAGTTCTTGAATTCATTGGAGATGTACTCACCACCATTGTTGCTCCTAAGAGCCCTCACATGCGTCCCCATGTCTTTCTCCACCAGTGCTTTGAACTTAAGAAATTTTGAGAACGTCTGATCTTTATTCTACATGAAGTAGATCCAACACTTTCTAGAAAACTCATCAACAAAGTTTACATAGTACTTATTCTTTGTTGTCAAAGTAGTAGAGAATGTTCCACACACATTTGAGTGAACTCTCTCAAGGATTTCCAAAGCTTGGTTCTCCTTCTCGTGAAAAGGGGACTTTGCATACTTCCCCATAGTACATCCCTTACATGTGTCTAACTATGCAAGAGTACCCTTGGGAAGACCCGTAGAAATTTGTTGCATGACCTTCAAGGCTCCGTGGTGTAGATGGCCCAATCTCCTGTGCCATAACTCACCCTCATTTTGGCTCACCACTTTGTCTGCCTTACCCATCAATGTTGTGCAGCCATCTACATCAAGTTTATAGAGATTATTCACATGAATCCCAATCTTCTTTGCTTGTCCTGTTGCTTTGTGTCGAAGGAAAGTTTTTCCTTCACTAAAACAAACATCATAGCCTCTATCCTTCAACATTGTGACTGAGACTAAATTTTTCTCCAAGCCTAGTATATGCATTACATCTTTTAATAAGAATGGTTTACCTGACTGTATTTGGAAGGTAACTGTACCAATATTGATAGCACCATAACCCCCTTCATCACCCATTTCGATATGCATCTAGAGGTCCTTCTCCTCCAAGCTACTGAAAAGTTCTTTGTCTCCCATCATGTGAAAGGATGCACCACTATCCAAGTATCACACCAATCCCATTGCACTTGACACGATGTATGCAATGAGTGAGAAGTCAAACTCAAATTGTGAGGCCAAAGCCTCATTAACTGCAGATGTTGAAGCCTTCTTGTTCTTCTTCTTTTGTGGACAATTAGTGGAATAATGTCCATGCTCATGACAGTGAAAACACTTCACTCTGGATATGTCACGCTTCTTGCCATCTTTGCCGGACTCAGATTTGGAATGGAATTTCTTTCCTTTCCCCTTCTTCACCTTGGCATCCAAAGCACAATTTTCTTCATCATCTATCTTAGATGAAGATCCATCCCTGGTATTCCTCCTAAATTCTTCTGGCACCAAATCTGACCAAAGTCCTTCCCAATCTGGCATTTTCTCCCTCCCATTGACAGTCTTGATAACTATGCCAACTCTTGGGAAGTCCTAGAAGAGCTAGGCTCACCAAGTTATCATCCGTGAATGTAATTCCGACGCTCCCAAGCTCATCCCGAAATTGGACAAACTTTATTAAATATTTCGGAATGGTGTCACCTTTCTCCATTTTGATTTTCCTGAGCTTTTCCTTCAATGCCAATTTTCTATGATCACTGCTACTCTGAAATAGATCTGTCAAAGCTTTCCAAATTGCATATGGTGTTTCTTTTCCATGGAGACTTGAGACAATGTGGTCTCGTACTCCCTCCAGTAAGATCCTCCTCACCTTTGCAACCTTCTTTTTCCAAGCATCAAGATTTGCGGCATCTACTACAGCGGGTTTGGGAATGTCATGTCAATGAATGATTTCAACCCATTGTCCTCCAATACTGCCTCCATCCTGTCTTTCCACACAATATAATTGGAAATACCCTCGAGTTCATACTCGAATCTCAAGCCATTGAAAGCCATTTCAATCCTGATCTTCCTGCAACACCAAGAATACTTTTGCAAATTCAAATTATATTCAGTCTCAAACTTAGCTTCTCCTCCACTATAGTGATTTCCTGTGCTCTGATACCATGTAGAAATTATACAAACATATGTATATCAATGTATTCAATCCGATCAAGCAATGTACTAAAGCTATATACTAAATCCTTCTACAAATCAATTGCGAAATTTAAACACGATCGCTAATCACAACAAGTAAAGAAAGAATCAAATCAAACCACAACAGAGATATTTTCCCGGGGAAAGCTTACTACTCAAAACCCCTTTATCTTCTATTGTATATTCACCATGGAATCATGAAAAAATTACTATGCACTCTTCTCACAAGAGTCTCATGCACTCTCACAACTATCTCACACTGACCCAAACAAAATCGACCAAGCCAATTCTCAGCATCCAATCATCCTACCTTGCTTGCGCAATTCATGTGGAATGCAATCCCTATTCTTTAGGAATTTCAACCTTCCAAAATTGTGCAAGGATCATGGGCAATCCAATGGATGTATGGTTGCATGCAGGCTACCTACTAATCACACAACTGATAGTTAACATCCCTTTAACCTTTGTCTCAACTGGGTCTCCACTGGAACTGACATGCATGAAACTATTAATAGTAAATCATTAGTTGCATGGCAGATCACTGCATGTGAATTAAATCCGATTTAATTCACTTGATCTCTCACTAGTGCAACAAACAATTACAACTAGTTCAACTGACTTTTAACCTCCACTTAAATCGAGTTAACCGATTATTCTATGTATTAAAACTAATAACAATTGTAATCAAACCAAAGCACCATAGAATCACTTCAAGTATGCTCTACCAAATCACCCTTAACCTAAATATACATGAATAGCTATCACACCTGCTTAATCATTGTAAGTGATTATGAGATAAGATTACATTTTATTGTCCAATTTAATTAAGGGAAAATTAAATTAGACACTGCACCAATTTATTTAATTAAATTGGCCTTCACACTAATGTATCGCTAAGACGTGTGGTTCCACACTAGTGTGTGTGCTGCAATTTACTGTTGGACTTTCA
The DNA here is from genome assembly GCA_034641835.2 of Pinus albicaulis. NCBI lineage: Eukaryota > Viridiplantae > Streptophyta > Pinopsida > Pinales > Pinaceae > Pinus > Pinus albicaulis. The sequence continues at coordinate 881,021,050 of CM076574.1, forward strand.
ACATGTGATACAATTTAAATGAAGGTGATAAGTAAATAATATAATATAATATAATAAAAATAAATAATAACATTTAATAATATAGTAAGTATAATAATAACTAGAAAAATAAAATGACATTAGTTGATGTCCATCTTAAATTGACATTTACTAAGAAGGACTAGATCTTTAAAAGTGACATTTACTAAGAAGGAATGGATCTTTAAAAGTCTAAACATTCAAATTTCTCATGGAGAGAAAGCTCAAATTTTTACAAGGGCGAATTTTCAAAATTTTACCCATTGAAAAAATAGTTTTTATTTTTAAAAACATAGTACTTTACATTTGTTAACTCAATGTTAGAACAAATTTAAGTATAAATAAACTAGTTTAATGACTGTAATCTAGTATTTGCACTTGAAAAGTTTGTGTTTAATTTATGTTTCTTTGTTATATTTAATATGAAAAATAGGCTTATATTTTAGTTTATCTATTCATATTTATAAACGAAAAATTTAAAAATAAGACCCCACCATATATTAAAAATTAATTTAAAATAACTATATAATACAATAAAACTAAAAATATTTGGTCTTAATAAAATAAAATATATTTATTACATCCTAATGTTGATTAAAATATATTTATTTTAACAAAAATAAATATGAGTAAAAGAAGTAATACTAAAAATATGTACTTATACTAATTTTAAATATATCTATTTTAAAGATCCTGTAGTGCTCATGATCTCATAATTTGCAACAGTCTAAAGAAGTGGCCCAATTCTAGCCAAATGACCTGCATCCATGGGCTTGGTAGCAGCATGGTAGACTATGTTATTTCCGATCTCCTTTTATACAACGAAATAATAAATTTTGACATCTTAGACGACCACGAGCCTGACTCTGATCATAGGCTTTTACTCATAACTCTCATTTTTGTCATGCATAGAGATCCCATAGAAGATAATCCTTATTGTCAAAATAACTTAATCTTTAATAGAAATAAAAATTATCTCTTTCTAAATGAATTAAAAACTAATTTTCTTCCTTTATCTAGTATAGACAACATAGATGACCTCTATCATAATTTTACTGCAACCCTCTCATATTCTATTAACAAGTTATCAATTGAAGTCTCAAGTAATAAAAGAAATAGTAAAACCAACCCATGGTATGACAAAGATTGTAAAAGTGCGAGAAGAGAAATTAAGGAAGCTGTTGATGAATCTCTCAAAATCGACAAGATAAAAATCTACAAAGCCCTAACTAAAAGGGGAAAAAAGAAATATATTCATAAAAGACAAGAGAATCTCTTACACCTCTCTAAGGTGGCTCCTAAGAAATTCTAGAGGCAGATTCTAACTAGGAAAACTAAAGATAATAATAAAATAGCTTTACACAACTGTAATTCATACCTTAAAAAGCTTTATGAATCTCCAAATGTCGGGGATTTTGAAACCCTGCTCACAACGAAAGAAGTTTTCTCATTAGAAGACATTGATTTTGGGGTTAAACGCCTAGCAAATGGGAAAGCTAAAGACATTGACGGTTACCAGGCGGAAATCTTAAAAATGGAGGTCTTGTCCTCATCCCCCACATCCACAAGCTTTTCAACTAAGCGGTCAAGCAAGGGTTCCCTAAACCTTGGACTCAGAGCCTCATTATCCCTATTTTTAAAAGTGGGGATACAAATAACCCCTCTAATTATTGGACAATTATGATCAGCCCTCTCTTAGCCAAGTTATATAGTAATATTTTGGAAAAGAAGTTGAGCAATGGGCTTGAAAGTGAAGGTAAGCGGGCTAAAGGCCAAGCGGGTTTTAGAAGGAAACACTTAACAACGAACCACCTCATTAAGCTTAGGATCATTGTGGAGGAATTCTGCAATGATAAATCCAATCTATTTTGTTGCTTTGTGGACTTTAGAAAGGCTTTCGATACGGTTCCTAGAAACAACCTATGGAATAGATTAGAAGAGTTAAATGTTCCTTTCGAGCTAAGAGTGGTCGCTATAAGGTTATACGAGAATGTAATTGCCAAGTTAAAGAGAAATGAGGGGTGGTTGAAAGATATTAAGTGTAATAACGGAGTTAAACAAGGTTGCCCCCTCTCCCCTACCTTAGTTGGCATTTACATCGACAAGCTAGAAGGTTGTTTAGAGGAAGCAGGGTTTGCTGGCACGATTTAGTTGGGATAGTCATCATCCTTCTTCCCTATACTGATGATATTATTCTTCTCGCAAGGTGCCCATCTGATCTTGATAAGCAACTTAGACTTCTTAAGGATTTATGTTCTACCATGGGTATGTCTGTTAACACTGACAAAACAAAAGTTATGATTATCAAATCCAAGAAGGACACTTACGCTAATTTTATGTATGACAATAGTAACTTGGAGGAAGTGTCTTCTTACAAGTACCTAGGAATTGATATTCATCACAAGCTCAACTGGAACTATAACATTCAGAAAATGATTAATGGGTGGTGGAAAGCTTATTTTGGTCTTGAAAATAATTGTAAAATGGAAAACCTCGTAATGTGGGATAGAAAGAAGTTCCTCTTTGAAACTTTAGTCACTCCTATTATCTTATATGGATGTGAGGTTTGGGGTTGCAGCATCTCTAGAAAATCTTGGAGAAAGATTGAGCAAATCTAGAAGCGTTTTATAACTTATAACCTTAAAATTAAAAGTAATACACCCTATCCTATTCTCCTTATAGAAGTGGGTCTTTCCCCTATCGAGAGCCTAGCTATGACTAGGCTTCTGTTGTACAAGCACAAGCTCAATGGCATAGGAGACCATAGACTTCCTAACGTAGCTTTAAATTCCAGCCAAAACCACCTAAGGCTTAAACGAGGTTGGTATAAAGACACCAGGGCCTGGTTAAACCATTTGGAGATCAAAGAGAATGTTGCATTGCAAAACATTAATAACATTAAAAAAATTGTTACTTCTAAGTTCAAAGAAAAAATGTGGTGTGAGAAAGATCTAACAGCTAAAAGAAAATTAAGATATTATAAGGAGGTCATCAACCCCACCCTAGAAGATCAAAAGTATCTCTCTATTTTAACTAGCTCAAAGAAGAAAATTAATATAGCCAAGATTAGAACGAACTCTCATGAGCTCCACAGTGAAACAGGTCGTTGGACAGTTCCTAAAACACCATGGATGGAAAGGATCTGCCATCTCTATGAGAATATGAACATCGAGGATGAAAAACACTTCCTCTTAGAGTGCCCCAAGTACAACCACATTAGACTCAATTTCATAATCTTTGTTGCAATACTAACCTCACTAGCCTTTTAAGATGTCAAAATTATAGTGAGCTCGGGAAACTTCTCTCCAAGCTTTTTGAGCAGAGGAATAAAATCTTAAATTAAACTAAATAACTCTTTTCTTTAGGTCCGATAGACCAAAGATTGGTCTGAGTGGATGTTAACCATCATCATCATCATCATTTTTTATAATAAAATAAAAATAAATAATACTACTAATTTAGAATAATCTAAATAATATAATGAAAATATAAAAATAATATCTGATACTAAAATCTATCAGATAAATAATATTAATATTTTAGTATTAAATATCTAATACTAGAATCTATAAGATAAATAATATTAAAATATCAAAATTTATGTATATAATGTATATAATTGTAATGTGTAATTATTTCTATTAAAGGTATAGCTATATATATATATTAAATGTGTAATTATTTAATTTATTGAATTTTTTTAATTAATTCATTAAATTTTCAATATTTTGTACCCGTCTCTATTACATATTTTATAATTTTTTTAAAAATTTTAATTGATTAATTAATTAATTTACTTATTTAGTTATTTTATTTATTTATTTATTAAAATATTTCTGGGGAGTTTTGTTTTTATTATTTTAATTAAATTATTGATTTTATTTTTTTTTACATTTAATAAATAAATAAATTATATATTTTAAATTCTTACCTATTATATTTATTTGTAATTACTTAATACTTTATTAACCTGTTTGTAATAAAAAATTTATTTAATTAATTAATTTAATTTTAAAAACTAATTAACTAACTTTCGAACGGTGAATTTTTAACAGCTAGTTCTTAACAACTAGTTCTCAATGGTTATTTCCAGGCAATGATGCATCTCCCTATCTCACACAATTTCATCAAAAAAAATGTGGAGAAGGAAGCCTCCTAATGTGAACATGTTCTGCAGGGAGATTTATAGGATCATTGTTACCGTTGATCTCTTGCATTCGCTACACATGGGCAGCCTGTTGTGCATCCAGTTACATCTTTACTATTCTGTTACCATCTAAGTGTCTGATAGAATTTAGAAATAGTGGGTACCACGAGCGCTGAATTCTTAATTATAAGCTGGCAAAGTATCCACTGCCAGCTTTTGAGGATAGTTTGCTTCCTTATCTTGATTTCCCTTTGTGCCTTGCCAAAATGAAGGCGAAGAGTTCTGAATTTGGGATGTTTTCTCAGGAATGAGGGATGATTTCATGTTTCTTAAATTTACAAATTGAAGTTAGTTTTAGTATTGGGTTAGATAATGCATAAAGGATTTATGAACTTATTTTTCAATGGTTAGTAAGTTATATAGAAATAGTTGGCATCATCATGAATAGTTATATTTTACTTATGTTGAATTATAATTAAATAGTTATATTTTATTTATGTTGAATCATAATTAATTATAGTCAATGAACAATTAAAACTATAATAATTAATGGATTAGTGATAAGGGAATATTGGTTAGTTGATTAATGGTTTAAGGAATTGTGAGTTAAGGATCAATCATTAGAAAATGTGTTGGTTATTATATTAATGGTGAAGGGTTCAATAGATTAGTGGTTTGCTTATTGATTTAATGGGTAATGAATTATGTATTAAAGGGTTTATGGTAATGGATTGAGGTTATTGGATTAGTGGTTTATGCTTAACTTAAATTTATGGTATTAGTGAACTAGAGACTAAGGGTTTAATGACTTGGTGGTCAACTAGGATGAACAAATTAGGGAATTAGGGAGTTTGTGATTTAAGCATTAGGTGTTAGTGAGTTACAATGTAGAAGTTAACTATATTGAAAACAACTCTTTCCAAACCATTGAAATTCCTAAGCTTCTAAACACTAAAATATATTAAATATTGTCTTGAAAACAAGTCTTTCCAACTTATTAAACTAATTTACTATACTTATAAATGTGGGATTGTCACATGAACTTGGGCTTCTAACATTGCAGATGGTTGCTCATTTATTGGTGTCACATGTAGATGATTGTAATGGTCGTAGAGGTTCGTTGTGAAGGCTTATGGTTGGATTTGGTCAAGGAAACAAATATATCTTTAGTTGGATTTTCTCGTAAGGATTTTGGAATGTTCTAATTTTTCTCATACCAAATCTGATTTATTTTACTTCAACAATTTATTAAAACTCCAAAAAATATTTATCTCAAATATTTCTTAATTTGTTGAAAAATAAATAACTTAGTATTTTAACTTAAAATGCAACAGAGATAAAAATGAAGAGATCAATCACACCACAACAACTAATTTACACCCATTAAAATATTCCTTCATTAAATTTCCATTGAAAATTTTGGGTTAGACCCATAAAAAATACATAGAAAATACAGTTGTTGGGCACCTAGAAACACAACACCACTAGGAAAAGTTTCCTTAGAATTCATCCTTTGGAAATCGAACCACCTGAAGCAAATTGGCCTTGGAGAATTAACTTGTCACACTAGCAAATCAATCTCCCTTTCTCCCTGTCTCGTACAACTCATGTCCACTAGAGAAATCAACCTCCCTGGATAATTCAACATCCTCCACAATTCAAACCTCTTCTTCAACAACTCGATCCCCTCTTTCGTGAAATCGACCTCCTTCAATTTCTTTAGAAGTTCCCTAATGCACTTATCTTACTTCTCTTCAGTCTACTTGAGCCTTTTTCTCTAAAGAAAATCTCCTGAACTCAATAACCATGTGTATCTTCATCTCTTCCTTGGGCTTATCTTATAATTTCATTAAGCTAAAATCTATAAGCCTAATTGATCAATGGCTAGGATCAAATATTAAGCCTCATTTAAGATCAATGACCGAGATTATCTAAGTCACTTAAATAATTTTATTATCTATCCTTAGAATTTTGGCCTAATAGTCCATGATAATTAATGAGATTAATTATTTTACTTTTCTTAAGTTAACGTTAGGAAATAAATCATAATATCACTTACTCCACAAAGAAAGCACCTAAAGAGGCAATCAAATATCTTCTACATGCTAAGACACCATGCATTTGTAGAAGACCTTCTAAAGTTACAAAAAATTCAACATAAGGTAACTAATTGTGTCAATCATGTGTGCATGATGTATGTATTTTTATTGTCATTTCTAGTTAATTATTTTTCTTGAGTTCTCTGTATATTTTAAATATGGTGTTAGAATGAGATTAGCTTGGACTCTCTATCAGGAGTGACCTATGCATTTCCTAAATGGTCAATCAAAGTTTGGTAGACCTAAACACTATTATAATCTAGTGGTTTGGTATTGGAATCCATAGAGGGAGATAATATGTCACTGTTGTTGCATTGCATTTGATGCCGTTGTTGTCATAAGGTTGGTTGAGGCATAGTTTCATTAATTTGATGGCGCAGGAAAATCAAGAATGGCCTGAACCTTCAATGGGTTGATTCGAATTCCTTCTTTTGAGGCTACAAATCCAAGAAAACGACTAGAACCAACACAAAACACACATTTATGTGGATTGAGGCGTATTTTGTAGTGTCGACAGCGTAAGAACATGACTCTCAAATGCGTCGGGTAATCAATCCGATTTCGTGAATGCGCTAGTAAATCATTTAGATACGGTTGAACAATGTGCTTGATGTCATTGAGAGCATAATCCATTTCTCTCTGAAAATTTTCCCCAGTTTTCTTTAAACCAAATGGTAGTTTCCTATAAGCGAATATGCCCCAGGGAAAAATGAATTTTGTCTTATGTTGATCCTCTGGTCGGATATTGATTTTATTGTAGTCAGAAAATCCATCCATGAATGAAAAGATTTCGCATCTAGCACAATCGTCAATAATTTGGTCAATAAAGGGAGTAGGATAGTTGTCTTTTGGACAAGCAAGATTGACGTCCCAATAATCGATGCACACTCTAATGGTTCCTTTTTTTTTCATGACAAAAACGATATTGGAAACCCACTCAGTCAGCAGACTAGGGTAAATGAAGCCAGCACACAAAAAATTTTCAACTTCTGCTTTGATGACAACGGATTTCTTTGGATGAACAGGACGAAGCCGTTGACGCGCCGGTTTGAAATCAAGATATATATTAATAGTGTGTTCAACAATACTAGTATCTATGCCTAGCATTTCCTCGCAAGACCAAGCAAATACATCATGAAATTCATGAGATAGAGAGCGATATGATTCGAGTTCTGATGGAGAAGAATATACACTGACATGAATATTTTCTACAATGCTAGGTTTGGTTGAAATATCGATAGAAATGGTTTTTTCAATATTTGATATGTTTCACTCCGAATCGATTTCATTTATAGGTAAAGAATTTGAAAAGACAATTTTTATCGATGGGTGATATCGTTCACTAAGATAGTTTTCTTCATAATCAGGAAGATGGGAATGATGATGATAATCTTCCCATGGTTCTCCTTTTGACATCATGGCTTCCAAAATATTCTCATGTGTCAAGAAAATTGAGGAAAATGGATCACATGGAGTACTAAATTCTAAGGAACAATCAACCCAAACAATTAGCGACGCTGATTTCAGATTCGCCGCCCAAGCCAGATAGATTGATTCCTATGCCAGCTCAATAGGGCTTGGTGGCAAAAACTCATCCAATGTAACAATTTCAGAATCATCCGTACTCTCCCTTAAGCCAGATGGAGTGGAAGAGATCATGTAGCAAGTCTCTATACTTGCAATTTCTGCCGACGTCGCGAGCGGAGGTAATGCAAAGGTTCCCATGAGAGTGGAATCCTTTAAAAGTCCTACATCAATTTTTTGAAGTGCTAGTTGGGGTGCATGAATGAACGGAACACTTCCAGTTACCTGTGAAGTAGAAGCAAAGAAGGATAATTGATTAATTATTTTGATAGTATATTTATATGGAAAGGAAATCATTTTGAAATATGTAGAAACAATTGCAGTCATTGCATATACCCATGGCCTTCCAAGTAGAATATTATAGTCAAGGGGTCTGTCAAAAACCTCGACATCAACATTCACTATTTTTCCCCTAGTTCAATGTGCAGGTTATTAATAATACCACAAGGCTTGTATGTTCGTCCATCAAAAGCCTTCAACGTCGTTGATGATTGTGATAAGTGCGGTGAGCCAAGTGACTTCCAACAATTTAGAGACATAATGCATGTAGATGCTCCCTCATCAATAATAGTACAATGAACAAGGCGATTGAGAACATTTACTTGTATGGAGAATGCCAATTCTGCTAGTAGTTGTGGCACATAGCCCGTATGGTTAAAGATGACAAGATTAGAATAAGTCGGATCAATTCCACCAATAGTCGACAATAAAGCTTATTTTTGGGAGGGAAAATTTTGTAATACCTCAAGAGTAGAAATAGCTGAAGGGGATTGAGCCAAACCTTCAACTATATTATAATTTTTTATAGCTCTTTCTCCAGGATTATATGTCGATTTGCGAATTACTCCCTTTGGTGGCTTGATTGTCAATTCAGGAATAGCTGTAGGCAATACTGATTCCGTAGACGGATTCGTAGTCGAGGTATTAGGTTGATCAATGGCCTGACTACCATAATATTTATTGTGCATTGACACCAAAATATCTGTTGAAGGTTTTTCAACAGATAACATAAGTACTTGGGAACTAGAAGCTGGATCCGTAGCAACCAAGTTTGTGTTCGGATTTGGAAATGGGTCTGTTAACACAATTGACACATGGGAAGACTTGATGATTTTTGAGACTTCAGCATGGTGAGGAAAATCCCTAAAAAAGTGTTCCTCATTATATATTATGCATGGATAACGAGGTTTCCTAGGTCCAGACGATTGATCAGATGATCTTTCCTCCGGGTTAGAAATTTGCTTTTTCTTAGATTTCCCCTTTTTCTTACTTTTGGGTTTCTTGTCACTTTTTCTCTTGTCAAACAACACGGAATTAATTTCAGAAGAACGAGATGGATCAGATGTAGTAGTATGATGTGTGCTTGCAGTACCAATCAAGTCGTCTCTGGCATGAGAGTCCTTTAATTGAGGAGGAACAGTAAAATCAGATCTCGACGCATTAGGAATTTTTTCATAGAGCATGCCAGACTGAGTATAAATCAATTCTAAATATTAGGCACGAGCGATAACCTAATCTTCAATGACGACACCACCCTTAGCCACATCCTTAGTTATAGATGGTAACAAGGACTTAATGAACCACTAAGCAAGGAGCTGATCCTGAACAAATGTCTTAACCATTCTACAATGACGACGCCACTTATGAATATGATCAGAAATGTGAGTAGCATTAGTCTGTTTGAAATTGGTCAAGAGTTCTGTTCCAGTTTCATATCGGATGGGTAACTGGAAGTGATTCAAAAAGACAATAGCTAGGGAAGTGAAATTATCAAAAGAAACTCTAGGTAACTCAATGTACCATTTTGTAGCCGAACCTGTGAATGTAGGCTGGAAAAGACGTAGTCGAATAGAATCATCATTCAGGGATTTTTATGAACACCATAAATGATAAGTCATGACATGAGTCGACAGTTCTTCTCCAGGGTTTCCATTGAACTTAGGAATATCCGAGGGTAATTTGTGAGGTATCATCGGCCACCAAGGAGCATAGTTAATTGGATCATTGGTTAGCCAATTTAAATCTAGTAACTCTAAAGTTGCAACAAAAGGAAAATGTGTATTAAGGTCAGGTTGAGCATAGCCAGGGTAAGATGGAATTTCTTGAGCAACAGACCTTTGAGCACCAGCATAAGGAATCTGCTACTAGTAACCCAGAGAGGGGTTGTTTTGAAAAGCAAACGCTTGAGGATTTTGTTGACCAAAACTTGGATATGCTAGTTGTTGAAATGAAGTCTGAGGTATTTGTGCCTGAGGCTGCCAAGGGGTCTGTCCACCAATGGTATAACCCAAATTAGGATAACTTGGATTCGGTTGAGGATAAGTATACCCTGGTTTTGGCTGTGACATCCCATAAAATGGTAAACCAGCTTGTGAATAAATGATTCCAGATATAGGTTGTTGTAAATTAACAGAAGGATTTGGAGTCTGTGGACCCAATATTTGAGGGTATTGAGATGAAGGACTCGCTTGATAAGGTTGTTGTACAAAATTTTGATTTTGTAATAGGGGTAAAGATGTATTAACAAGTGGAAATGATGTGGGTGTAACAGGTTGAACTGGTTGATACGAGTGTACAACCGTTTGTGGTTAGATAGGCAGAGTGGGCTGCCATTGAAAAACATTCATTTCGACATTAGGTTGACCAAAAAGTGACAGAGTACTGTCATATTGGGTGACCAAAGGTTTCCCCCCAGCATGAGGAGGATAATAAGATGGAAAATATCGCTCTTCAAATGCTGGGAGTCTAGTTGATATGTTATTTGAAGGAATATACCCAGAAGAACTGGCTTGATATTGCCCTGATGATGTGTATAAATAATCAAGTCGTTCAATACTCACTATAGGATTACCATTTAGAATACCAGACGATGAAATTGGTAAAGTCCATGGTTTTGAAGATGCACCAGAGAAAATTCCAGATAATGATTTGTAACCTGATGGGACCATAGGGACACCATGAAAATATGACTCTAGTGAAGTTGTGAACATCGATGGGGTAGTGAGGGCAGGTGCTGACGTAATTGGAACAGATGGCCCAACCGAAGATGTTGGTTCAAGCATGGTTACTTGACCAAACGTATACCATTTTGAATCAACAGGAGTTTTAATAGGAATAGGATCAACAAAAGAAGATGGTGACGATTGAGGAAAAAACTCGTACAGGTAAAAGTCTTCCCCAAAATGGGTTGGAGTTAAAGGTGTCTCGTCTTCTGGGATTTCTTCAGTCGCAATTAAACCAGGTGTAAGTATTTCATCGTTAGGCCCAAAGTATATTTCAGGAGATTTACTGTGTGATATGGGAGACTCAATGGCTACATAAATTTGTGGGATGACCAAGGCAGGAATAAATTCCAGTTGTTTGACTTCGGGATTCAGATGTTCTGGCAAATAAGAGACAGGATCTGAATCGAATTCTGGTTTAACAACGTCAGGTCCAGGAGGCATGGTCTCACTGATTGGATGGATTGTGACCATGGTTAGCTGTGAAGACTCTGTCTCTATAACAATAAACGAACCAGTATGTGTAGAAACAACTTGAGGTTAATTCTAGTATATGGGAAGATGATGTTTCACTAGAGGTATGAATTGTACTTGATTCGGTACTAGAGTGTGATCGTGTTCGCCGACCAGGAGTAAATTCTGGTGGTAAAGGTGTTTTCAATGCTAATCTACACGAACGACATGGGAATGGATTATTTTCTTCCATGATTACTGATTTATTTTAACAAAAAAATTAAAAAAAATAAAAGGGTAATGCTAGGCAAAAGGTTTACCAAGAAACTGTGAACTGCAGAATACCTCTTAGCAAACCAAGAAGTACGGGCAAGAAATCTCCTCGAATGTTGTGTTCGGTGTATCACAATTTACAAGGCGGCCGACTCAGTTCACTATGGATGGATAGCACCTAAAATGTTTCCTCACAAATATACCCGAATGTACGTGGAGGCCCAAGTTCGCATTCGCGCTCTTTGATGCGAAACCACACAATGAGAGCACCCCTTTATATTTTTCATATTGTAACATCACCCGATATACCCGAAAGTATGTGGGCGAGCTATGATATACTTACGTACGTGGAGTGAGGTATCAAACTCAGAATGTATCACAGATAATTAACAACAGCTGCTATGCTTTACAACGCTGAAACACATCTCTAGCTTAGACCTTCTAAATGTTATCGTTATGGTTCTAATGCTTTGTTAGGTAAATTGAGATAAATTTTAAGTTGAACTTGTTTATCAATTTTCCTTCAAGGTTCACCGCGATGATGTATTATAAATTCCTAAAATGCAAACTAAGAATGATAAAAAAACTTTCACTTTTAGTTTTCAATGAAAATCCTAGCTACTAGAGGAAAAGAGCAATCAATTTGAGAGCAAAAAAATCAAAGAGCACATACTAAAATGCAACTTTCCTAATTGTTTCTTTTGCAAAACACACAATACACTACATGAAAATGCAGGTTTTTATTTTTAGTCCCTTTAATTTTTTGAATTCAGAAAAGGAAACTAAGTGCATAAAATAAACAAAAACAAATGCCTTTTACTTTTGAGAAATGAAGAATAGAACAACAATTTCTCTTTTGAAGGAAAAATGAGGAATTAAACAACAATTTATCCTATCAAGAAACGAATAATTTACGACAATTTCCTTTTCAAAATCAAATGGATCTAATGCGACAATGAAAATACTTTGAAATTAATTCGTCAATGATAAATAAAAACGCTTTAAACAAACTATTCTTTCAAAGGAGGAAGAGGTAGATAAGTTCACTGGTCAATATGAGGCTTCAGGCTTTTCAAAGCACAACAGAGAACAAACTGAAAACAAAATGCAATGACAAATTCAACGGAATTCGGATGGTCTCTTGGGTCAACACAGTCTCTAAGGGGAGACAGTGTGTTGCAAAGCACCCCTAAAAGGGAGACAATTCTATGTAAAGCACTATGTCCTGTCCAACAGTGCGTTGGGCGCAGTGTACAATGAAAAACACAGTGGTTTAACACACTTCTAATAAATTTGGATTTCAAAAAACCTAATCTTTCTGAGTAAAAGCTACTGGCTGAATAAACAGAGAAAATCAGAGGCAAATACACCTAAGATGAAGGGTAAATTCCCCAGCGGAGTCACTAATTTGTTATGCGAAATTATGGATTATAGATAAAACATTATTCCCTAGAGAGGTGCTTATCTAGAACAGATTAAATACTTTACAACTCCTTTTCCTAACTGTAAATAGACACACAAAACAAATCAAAAAACTTACTTGGATTTCAAGCACTTCCTATTCTCCTTTTGTCGCTCTTGTTGTAGCTTCAAATCCAAGCTAGATATCCGAAAATATTTCCTACAAAGATGAACACTAAACAACAAAATATAGCAATAATATAGATGTCTATTCAAGTTACTTAGTTAAATCAATGAAACATAAACCATATACATCAGATAAGAATTCATAATATGGAAAACATGAGCTTATATAGATACATATGTGGGAAAGTAAGAATCAATCTTTATTAATGGATAGAAGGGGAGGTTACAACCCAGTGATTGATTTGAAGTGACCATCTTCAGCAGCATCCCAACCTCATCACAATGTAGATCTCTCCATCAGCATGTTACACAAATCAACTCCTCAATTGAAATTCCACCAGCATTTCTCTACTCAAATTCTTCCTTACCAAGCACTAGGATCTATGCTCAATTTATAGAGGAGCTGAAGGTAGTTTACAATCAATGAATTTCTAATAATAGGCAAGGCATGTTCCCAATCTTGTAGAGGTCAAATGGACACATGGATTTGAAGTTTGACACATGCGAACTCTTCTAGAAGGCACTGGCCAAGTGGAGATTTCGGAACAATGAGAATTTTGCTCCCAATGTGACCAACGCACCTATGAGTGTCAGGAAGTGCTTTGTAGAGAAACCTTGAATGGGGCTACCTGCATATGCAATGCACTTAGTCCCTTTAGAGGCAGCGTTGGTGATCTCTCATATGATACATTGTAAACTTCAAATCTTGGAAACCTTTTCAGATGAAAGTCATGGATGATTTGCCTTGTTCTTTGTCTTAGGGTATGTAGCAACTGAAATGATAGGAGATGATAGACCCTATTCATTGGTCCTGGAGATGATGTCCAGTTAACCAGGTCATTGGGAATTATGCCCAAATTGACCTATAACAAAGAGGATAGCATATGCTTGTCATATAATTTGTCCTTCCGACAAATCCATCCTAGTACATTCTACGAGCCCTAGGAAGGGGGGACTCAGTAACGTCATGATGACGACATCCGATGTCATTTAGTTTTAATGAGTCTGAAAAAGGAAGAACTCAATGTCTTTTCATGTTTATAGAGTTTTAAAAGAAGCGGAAAAGGAAACTACAGCAGGTCCCTTTTCGTAAATAGTCCCTCATACCCGAAAAGGTAGAAAACAAAATATGAGAGAACCTCTTAGTTGTGATTGGCTAAGGTATTCCTTTTTTGTAAATAATATGTCCCAATCCGAAAAAGGGGTAAAAGTATATTGGGCAGTTGACTTTTCACAACCTTTAATGAGTTCAAAACAACAAGAGTCTCGACAATCTTTTCAATTTTTGAGAGTTATAATAGGGCTTAAAGTTGACTCCTCTTGGAGGAACGCGTGGCATTAAGGGTAGAAACTGGTTCTGGTGATGGTGGAACTACTCAAAACAAGTAAAGGTTAAGAGGTTGGCTAACAAGACCACTCATCGTAGTGGTTCCTCAGGAATGGGTAAAACAATCAAGTGAAGGCATATGATCCGCCAAGCAGATGGTAATGATGGAATAATAAAACCAAGGCTCATCTGGAAAAACAAGCTAATAAAATAGAAATCATGAGATGTACAATAAGAATGGTTTCATTTTTAAACAAGCTTGAAATCAGGAAACTCTTCTTGAAGTTGGTTTCATTTTTACACAAGCTTGAAACAAATATAAACTATGCTTGAAAAATTTTGCATGCCCCCGGCATGGTGACTCAATTCGAGGTACATGCCCTGCAAGCTTCAGCGCATTCACTGGAGTAGGCTGCTAGTTACTAACAGGTGGATGGAGTGAAGGTTCAATGATGAGATCAAGGAAAGACTCGACTGGGATCTTACGAGATCTTATCAAAGACTTGAATTGAACGGGAACATGTTTCATTGTTTTAAAAATTTTCACACATTAAAATAACTATCCTCATAAGAGGCTTGTTTCATTTTTTAAGGAGCTTGACACAAGAAAATGAACTCTGCTCTGAAGATATTGTTTCATGTTTTAAGGAGCTTAACACAAGAAAATAAATTATGCTCCAACGAGCTTGTTTCGTTTTTTAAGGAGCTTGAAACCAGAAAATGAACTATGCTCCGACGTACCTTAATCATGGCGAATAAAAAGTCATGGCTTCCAAAAGGTTTGCATCTGATGGGATCAAAACATCTTGGAAGTTAGGACCCAATTCCCCCAGCACACGATACACAATGACACTGTCACTAAATGCAGGCATGGGACAGGTAGCCACATAATTGACATGTGGCGAGGACGACATCACCGATAGGTAAGGACCATACACCACCGGTAGGTAAGGACCAGGAACGGACGGAGGTAGACCAGATGTCACATCAGGACCAAAGCATGAAAGTTGATCAATGGTCACAATCTGACCTTCATGTGGAAAACAGATCACACAAAAGAGGGAAGAGACAATTGCACCCATGGCATAAGCATAGTCGCGCCCCAAGAGTAAATTAAAATCCAAGGGGCCTTGGACCACCATCACGTCTATATAGACAGTTTTCCCTCCCAAAGTAATAGGCAACTTTGGAAGGATCCCTAATGGTTGACTTGTTTCTCTCTTAAAATCCAAAATATTCTAAGTAATAGGCACAAGCTGTGGAGAACCCAAAGATTTCCATGTAGTTGAGGAAAAAATATTGACTGAGGCGCCTTCATCTATAATCGTTCCTGGTACAACCATATTGCAGCCCTGTACAATGATCTCAAAGGGAACGTAAGAAGGAAGATGATCTCCCGTGAATCGACTCCAATCAAAGGAAGCGACCAAAATACATGGAGGGGGTGCCATAGGAATAAGAGGGCTATCACCTTGCGTTATGGAAGCAGAAAGACCATCATCCTAGGCTCCGGGAATGAGAGCAGGAGGATCACTTTCTAGAATAGTGGTGAGAGGAGTCAGAGGATCACCCTCCTGGATCATGGAAACAAGAGGATCGCCCTCCGATCCCGGGGAATCAGAGGAAACAAAAAGAACCTGACTGGGATGAGACCCACTAGGATCCTAGAAAAAGTAGAAAAACTAGGATGTAAGGATGCACATCCTGAAAAACAACCAAAAACCAAGCCAATGAATAATAAAACCAACTTGAGTGAAGGGGAGAAAATGTAAATCATACAGAGAAAAAGACCGGAAGGGCAAGACATATTGGTGAAAGACTTAGGGAAAAAATCTTAATTTTCCACACATGTTAGAATTGGCATGACTTTAGGGGTTGAAACTAGTGCCAAAGACCCATTGGTGTGACTTGCTAACTGAAAACTAGTGCTAATTGGCACGACTGTAAGAAAAATTAAAGTGCCAATGCCTAAAAAATAGAAAACAAATAATGTCTCCCAACCAAGACCAGACTCACCACTTCAAGCAAAAACTAAAAGACTGTAATTGATGAAAAACATAGGAACAAATAGGGAAATGTTCGTTCAGCTAAACTCGTCGAATGACTAAGAACTCAAAGAGTGAAAAACTCAAAGGAAACTCCCCAATGAAGTCACCAATTTGTTGTCTAGGTAAATCCCCTCTATGGACAGAGGCGATCCCTCTAGCCCTAGGGTGGGTCTAGCAACTACGGGAACATACTAACATATACCTTCCTAGATTGTAAATGAAATTCAGAGCAAGTAAGATGACCAAACTTGTTTTGATGCTATGTTTTCATCTTTTTTCGAAGCTTCTTGATCTGTCGCTCTCCTCAAGCTCAATATGCACTGCTACCAACGTTCGATTACCTGTGCAGACATTCAAGACACCACGACAAACATAAAACAATTACAACCTATCTAACTAATCAAGGAATGCTATAAATCTCATTATAAATGTAAACAAGAGTGGAAGATAAACATTAGATGTATTTATTATGATAAAGACAAGGGGATTTTACAACCAAGCGTTGATGTTGAGGCTCTCCTTCGGTAGGTCTGTATCCAAGCACGTTTGCAGAACCCTCATACATAAACGTCTAAGATCTCACTATGTTCTCAACACACAAAAACAATCACACTCTACACTATTCTCCCGAAGCTATAGTTTCTTCTCTTCTCTATGATTTCTCTAACTTTCTAACTCAGAATCAAACTAAGGAAGCAGAGGTGAAGGAGGTCTCCTTATATAACAATGGAGGAGGAGGTTATGGGCCCTAAAATAATGGGAAAAGAGCTTATCCTTTGGAGTAGTTCCTATTTCCCTGGACCAAGAATCCCAAAGGGGAGTTCCTCGTCCATATCCACAAAAAAAACTTCCAGCTCGTCGCCTCGTGAAGCTTCTAGTTGCGGAAGCTTCCTTTCTATTTAAAATTTTTTCCAAAAGAGGATCGACGTGGGTCCAACATTAAGACAAAGCGTCGATCGGCATGGGCCTCAGTGCAAATCTCCGCTATCGACGCGGGTCAGACAGTGAGAGAAAGCGCTGACCTTGAAAACCAGGTTTTTATAGGGATCTTCTAGAAAAGTTGTAAAGGGAGATGATTTGGCAGAAAAAGTGTGGTTCAGGGGTATGTATTCCATGCTTGGAAAGTACACAAGGGTCATTGTATGGGTCCTCCAAGATCAAGGAACGGGGAGTATAGGGACAATGAAAAATTACTCTATAACACTCCTGAATCCACATAGCACATATATGCTTCACCATTCTCATCAGAATCAACCATAAACAATCTGAGGTCCTGGTTATGGCCATCATTAGCAAAGTGTCTTGCATGTCTCTTGTATCTCTGTTGACCTTCATAAAACTTCTTCTTTCGACAATGTTTAGCCATATGGCCAATTTTACCACAATAGAAATATTTTAATGTTTAATCATTCCTATTTCATGACATACCTTGAGATGGATTTAGCCTTTTTTGTGGTGTACCTCCACCTCTTTGTCCTCCATTTGTCTTCCCTTTGAAGGGCTTATTATTCACCATTAAAGCAAGATCTGAATTCTGGGGTTTCAGAGTCATCCGCATTTTCTCCTCTTACATTAGAATCCCTATCAATTCTTCAAATTTGGGGGCTTTCTCTCTCGTATTCAAGCCTGTGATAAACATCAGATATTCATCAATCATACCATTCATAGTAATTATTACCATATCAATGTTATTTACCTCCTCTCTTATGTCGCCAAGATTTTCTTTGAGGTCCTTGATGTGAGAGATGAACGCAGCTACTATTTCACTCTCCTCCATTTTAATGGAGAGAATTTTTATTTTCAGGAACAATAGGCGATTTGTATTTATGATTTCGTACAGATCCTTGAGAGTTTTCCAAATCTCGTTTGTTTATTTTCTCTCTCTGATGTGAGGGATAATGCAGCCTTTGACTGACATTTTCAACATCATTTTCACCTTGTTCTCCCTCTTCTCCCAATCCTGAACTGTCCAAGTTGTTTCACCTCCTGCAACTGTAGGTTTCAATTCATTACCAATCACAATCCCCCTTGCACTATGCCCTTCCAGCATAGTCTGCAACATGAATTCCCAATTAGAATAATTGGAACCATCGAGCTTATTTCTCTCGTTCAAGTATGCCTCTATAATTTGGGTATTCATCTTGACCCTAAAAAACATGACTTCCAGCAATTGACAAAAATAATGGATCTTCAAATAGATCTACCCCAGATCCAAAACAAACAAAAATGTCAAGAAACATATCTACTTAATCTTCGACCACTCTGGCAGCCTGCTCTGCGCACTACACCACGGGCTCACGGGCTCCTTTGCCACAACCTCTTCTGCTGCGAGCTCACGGGCTCCTCTATCATGGATCATGCTTGCATCGATCCTCACACAATTCACCAGTGATCTACTACTCCCTCTTTTGTCACAGCTCATCGGATCCTCTGACACGATCTCACTGGATCTTTAGGCATGAGCTCTCTGAATCAACGACAATCCACAGCACGAGTTCTCCATCTCCACGATGCTCCACAGCACGAGCTCTCTGGCTCCTCCAACATGAGCACACTGGCTCTTCTCTCACCTTCACAATCAGGTCAACATGATTTCACTATCTCAACGACACTCCACACCCACTTAGATGCTATTTTGGGGAAAGGATCAACTCCTATTTTCCATGTGACTCCATGCTGATTTTAGAGATCAACGTTGTTGAGGGGCACGGGTTTGTGATGATCAACATCCTTTTGCCTTGTTCTCCCTCTTCTCCCAAACCTAAACTGTCGCAGTTGTTTCGCCTCCTGCAACTGTAGATTTCAATTCATCGCCAATCACGATCCCCCATGCAATATGCCCTTCTAGCATAGTCTACAACTTGAATTTCCAATTAGAATAATTGGAACCGTCAAGCCTATTGCTCTCGTTCAAGTATGCCTCTATCATTTGGGTATTCATCTTGACACTAAAAAAAATGACTTCCATCAATTGACAAAAAAATGGATCTTCAAACAAATCGACCCCAGATCCACAAAAAACAACAATGTCAAGAAACAGATCTACCTGATCTTTGACCACTCTGGCAAGTCGCTCTGCGCACTGCACCACAAGATCACAGGCTGCTCTGCCATGACCTCTTTTGCTGCGAGCTCACGGGATCCTCTATCACAGATCACGCTTACATCGATCCTAAAGCAATTCACCAGTGATCTACTGCTCCCTCTTCTTCCACGGCTCATCGGCTCCTCTGGCACGATCTCACTAGAACTTTAGGCATGAGCTCTCTGGCTCTACAGGAACGAGCTCTATGACTCAACGACGATCCATAGCACAAACTCTCCAGCTTCACGACGCTCCACAGCATGAGCTCTCTAGCTCCTCTGACATGAGCACACTGGATCTTCTATCTCCTTCATATTCAGGTAACACGAGTTCACTAGCTCAATGGTACTCCAAACCCACTCAAATCCCGTGTTGGGCAAAGGATTAGCGCCTATTTTCCATGTGACTCCACACTGATTTCAGAGATCAACGTTGTTGAGGGGCACGAGCCTGCGATGATCAGTTCTTTTGTACCTCCAATGAACGCGTTGATCGATGTTTCCTTCAAATAAAAAAAACAACCTCTCTGAGGCCTTTAGGGGATTCTCTTCTACTGCCTAGATACTCACAGTGATCAAAGCACTCTGGCTCTGATTTGGCCCTAGAGCTCTGATACCATGATAAAAGTGGCAGGATCAAATTTATTAAGCAATATTGGTTAACTCTATTATGAGAAACTACACCAAGAGGGACTACATTCGTAGGTTTCTCTACATTCTCATTACAATAAAAACAATATATAGCTTACATGCTTGTATGGAAGTTAGAAACAAGACCTAATAAATAGGAACAAAATCCTAATATAAGGTTCTGGTGAACCAACTCTCTCTAATTAAGTTTCTCCATTATCTTCAACAGGTCTGAGAGGGATACATTAGGGATTCACGTGTTCTTTATTTGGGTTCCCACTCTACCGCCAGCCTTGAAGATTCTTCAACACAACTTTGAGAAAGATGTCCATTATGTCTACCACTTGCTTCATAGGTTTCTCCTTGTATATTCCTCTTTTCGAGGATATCTATGCTATTTCTACCTCTTTAAGAATGAAAGTGTTAGGTCCTACACATTTTCCTTCCTCATACCTGGAAAAATAGATCTAAAGAGGTTTTCCCTCTTTTATTCATGACAAGGCTGAAGGAATAAATGAAAAGCACAAATCCTCAGGCTTGTCAGCTAAAATAAAGAGGAAGGATGGCATGGCATGAACTTTTATAACTAAAAAATGGTCAGTTAATTGGAAGGATCATACAATATAGAAAAATTTGTGAAGCAACACCAAGAGGAAAGACTCCTCAAAAGCGAAGCTAAAACTATGAAGTTGCACTGGATCAAATTTGAATCTTCAAAAGAATGGAGCACAATGTTAAACTTTCCAGGAATGCAAAACCCAACCCTTTGGAATAAATCCACTACACACTTGATTTAGAATACCAAGCCAAATAAAAAAACAGAGGCCATAGGCCGTTAGTTTGGTGTGCTTTGTAATATCTACAATAATCTACTTCAATTATTCATCTTCTCACACTTCAAAACAAAATAACCTAAAAATATTACTTGTTCTCATCTTGTCATTTCCTAATGGTCAGGCTACAGTATTCCATGATTCTGTTGAGTCCCATCAAGATGCCAATTCTGGTGATGTTTTCTTAACCATAATTGATCTCATGGTGACACTCCAACTTGATTTTTGGACAAAAATGGATATTTTGCATTACTTCTTAAAAAATGCCTCTGCCTACCCTGGATGAAGGTGTGGAGCACACAATTCAATCTAAGATTATATCATATCCATTTCAAAACTATCATTGTTGTCCCTAATTTTATGTGGTTTTGTATTAGATAGACAAATTGTCCTTTGATTAAACAAAAAATCATATATTTGCTAACTATTTTGAAAAAAAATCTTCATATTTTTCTTACATGTGTTGTTTGGGTCTTAACCCTCTTCTCCTAGCCTACAATCCTTTTCCATCATGTTTTACAGGAATATTTATAGGATGGATCTTACCACTCTTTTAACTAACAATTTCTTGCATTCGTTGCACATGGGCACCCTGTTTTGCATCTAGTTGCACTGTTGCTCCCTCCAGAATCTAGTGCATCTCTACTATTCCGCTACCATATATCTATTTTCATGTGTATGATTCCACTCATGCCACTCATGTGCACCATGACCATTGGAGTCTTATGAGGACCAAGAATATCCACTGCCGGTTTTTTAGGGTAGTTTTCTCACTTATCCTGATTTCCTTTTGTGCCTTGAACCAAGTTGGTGATTGGCCAAAATGAAGGCGAAGAGTTTTGAATTTGGAATGCTTTCTCATGGATGAAGGATGATTTCATGTTTCTTAAAAGTTGGCCATTTCTTGTATTCCTAATAGTTTGCATGGAGAAAAGTTAGACCCTTTTTATATATGGGTGACGTACAACATCATTATCACATTCAAAATTTAAAACAATTAAATTTATTTTTTAGGGGTTGGTTAGATAATGTTTGTCACATTCAAAATTTAAAAGTTATATTTTAGGGTTTTTTAGATAATGTGCAAATTATTTTGAACTTATTTTTCACTATTTGGTTAGATAATGCATAAAGATTTATTGGTTAGCAGGTTATATTATATATTAATAGGTTAATAGTATCCTTCTGAATAGTTATATTTGACCATTGAATATAATTAATTATATTCAATTATCATAGTTGAATAATTAATGGGTTAGTGGTTAGGGTATACTGGTTGGTTGATCAATATGTAGGGGAATTGTGAGTTAGTGAATTAATTATTAGAAAATGTGTCAGATAATTGGTTAATGGTGAAGGGTTCAATAGAGTAGTGGTTGGGTTATTGATAATGGGTAAGGGATTATGTATCAAAGGGTTCATGGTAGTGGATTGAGGTTAGTGGATTAGTGGTTCATGCTTAGCTTAAATTTATAGTATTAGTGTACTAAAGATTAAGGGTTTAATGGCTTGGTGATTAAATAGGATAAACTAATTATGGAGTTAGTGAGTTAAGTGTTACATGTTAGTGGGTTACAATGTAGAAGTTAATTATATTGAAAACAACTCTTTCCTACCTATTGAAATTACCAAACTATTAAAAACTAAAAAATATTACATGCTATATTGAAAACAAGTATTTCCAACTTATTAAACTGATTCACTAACATTTTAAACATGTTGTTATATATTTATATATTTCCAACTTATTAAACTAATTCACTATATATAACAACATGTTTAAAAAGTTAGTGAATTAGTTTAATAAGTTGGATATATATATGTATATAACAACATGTTTAAAATTTTAGTGAATCAGTTTAATAAGTTGGAAATACTTGTTTTCAGTATAGCATGTAATATTTTTTAGTTTTTAATAGTTTGGTAATTTCAATAGGTAGGAAAGAGTTGTTTTCAATATAATTAACTTCTACATTGTAACCCACTAACATGTAACACATAACTCACTAACTCCATAATTAGATTATCCTATTTAATCACATGAACTTGGGCTTCTAAATTGTAGATGATTGCTCATTTCTTGGTGTCACATTGTAGATTATTGTATTGACCCTATAGGTGAGCACTGAAGGTTTACTTGGCTGAATTTGGTAAAGGGAATAATTATATCTTTGGATGGATTTTCTCATAAGGATTTTCCAAGTTGTTAATTTTTCTCACTCCATATTTGATTTATTTTACTTCAACAATTTCTTAAAACTCCATAAAACACTTATCTTAAATCTTTACGAAATTGTCGAAAAATAAATACACTAGTATATTAACTTAAAATGCAGCGGAAGTAAAAATGAAGAGATCAATCACACCACAACAACTAATTTACACCCATCACAATCTTCCTTCATTAAATTTTTCGTGAAAAATATGGGTTAGACCCACAGAAAATCAATAGAAAAATGCAATTGTTGGGCAACTAGAAACTCATCCCTAGTGAGAAAATTTGTCTCAAAGAATTTGGCCACTTGAAATTGAACCACCTGAAGCAAATTGTCCTTAGAGAATCAACCTATCACACTAGAAAATAAACCTCCCTTTATCCCTGTATCATAAAACACTTTTGCATTAGAGAAATTTTCCTCCCTAGATAATTTAGCCTCCTCTATAATTCGACCCTCTTCTTCAACAACTAGGCCCCCACTTTCCTGAACTCGACCTCCTTGGATTTCTCTAGAAATTGCCTATTACACTTATCCTCACCCCTCTTTAGTCTAATTGAGCGTCTTTCTCTAGAGAAAATTTCTTTCTCAATAATTGTGTGTATCTTCACCTCTCCCTTAGGCTTATCTTATAATTTAATTAAGCCAAAATATCTAACCCTGATTGATCAATGGCTAGGAGAAAATCCTAAGCCTCACTTGAGATCAATGATTGAGATTATTATTAATAAAATGACACAAAATGATGGAAAATATATCATGTAATCAATCAAGTTCAATTTATAGAAATTATCCTAACCAAATATGGTCTTACTTTTCAATTTGGACTATTGGTTAATGACTTATGGGTTAAAACAATTTGTTGTCATGTTATATCAGACTAGAAAGTCTTTGTAAACTAACAAGGACAACATCCTATTAGGAAAAATTAGCCACTTAGTGACTTCTAAAGCACTTGTGGTTGTTGGATCTATGGGTGGGAAGGGTAGAGTGTAAAATATAAGGCTTATGAGACCTCTCCTCAGCCCGTGACAACTAGAAAAGACAATTTCCTAGAAGGAAATATCTTTTTATGGAAATAGTGTTAACCCTCTAGGCAATGTGCCCATAAATTTTCATATTTAAGAATGTTATTTAAGTATGGTCGAAAATTAAATAAATTGGGTATTAAATGGTAAAATAAATAAGTAAGCTAGAACCACTAGAAGGATTTCCAAAATAATCTTGTGGAATGTTGAAAATCTTAGATTCGAATTCATATGTTGTGTGCTATAACCAATAAAAGCTAAGATCTACATGCAATTTGAATATATAAAAGTGCAGGATATTCTTGATGGAACAATTTATATATCTTGGTTTAGATATAATATTAAACTCAATTTATCCAATGGAAGACTTTCTAATATGATGTGATCAATGAAAAATCATTAAGTAGCATTCCTAATCTAATGTTGAAAATAAGAGTTTTAAAATTTTATAAAGGAAAAGTGGTTGTTAATTGTACCTTGTACCAAGCACACCTAACTTTGCTAGGATATCAAAATAATACCTTCTTAGATTGATATTTCAAATGGTCAAGGAAGTGGGTTTTGTCTACAAGGAGAATTAGCCCCCACTATTGACTTAATAACCTCTCCAAATTTTGAACCCAACTAGGAGAAACCCCTTTTTATGGCATTCTTTGATCTTTAGATTGTGTGAGAGATGGAATGTGATCTTCTTTCCAAATTTAAGCTTCCCTTCAGAATGGTTTGATTGATTGAAGCGATCCACCTATGAAACAAAAGAACAAATTGGGGTTTCCCCCTAATTTTCTTAGCCACACAACTATGTAGCCCCTTAGTGGCTTAACCTGATGACTTTGTGTAATTTTACTTATTAGGGAGATTATTTTATTATAGCCTCAAGAAAATAAATACTAATAAAAGGCAACACACACATGATGAACAAGAAAATATTGAACAAGGGTTTGCAAAAATAAAGACCTTTTGTTATTTGATGGAGTTTATCTCATATGACAACAACAATAATTACAAGAGGGGAGGCTAGAATTTTATTAAATATATTTAACAACTAGATAACGACTAGTTGGGATCCTCCCCTTAGCAATATTTTTACTAGTCATCCACAAGTTGGAGACTTTGTATTTTTTTCCATAAAATATTATATTCCCAAGAATGTTTTTCCCACTAAGGGGTAAATTTGGTCCACAATGCTCAATTTGGTCCAAGATTCCCTTCGCTAATGGCATGGAGTGTTAAAAGAAGAAGAATGGTAGAAATTAGTTGCCTAATGTCCCTCTCTTTTGTCCATGTCATAGCTCGACTTGGTCCTTGAGTTGGTTATTTGATTTTACAACAAGATACCTCCAACATCTAGTTAGACTTCTCCAATGGCTAGTTGAATTCCATAATGCTTATCTCACTTTGACTTCTCCATTTTTTTTGGGTATGTGTTATATTCTTTCCATGATTAGTTGCACGCGTGGGGGGGTCACAGGGTGGGCGACAACCCCCCTTGTTCGTTGAGTCGATTGCAATGGGGGGGGGTCACAAAGTTTGGGGCAACGTCCCGGGAAAAATTTCTTGAACCCTATTTTGGGTGGGCAGACCCACCTATGGTTTTGTGCATGGGTTTGCACATGGTTTTGGGGCATGATGGTTTTGCGGCCCTTGGTATTTTGTAGATATGGTCAAGGGAAGTACATTTATGTTCTAATCCAGGGTTAATAGATTTGGGTTTATGAATGCTTCGGCATGTATATATATGTGTTGTAACACTAAAAGGAATATAATGAAAAATCAAGTTGGTAGTCATGATTTGGGATCCAGGGGAAAAATGTTTGTGTATATATGTTAACTCGACTTCTCCATGTCGTAGCTTGACTTGGTCCTTGAGTTAGTTATTTGATTTTACAGCAAGATACCTCCAACATCTAGTTAGACCTCTCCAACAACTCGTCGAATTCCATAATGGTTAGCTCACTTTGACTTCTCCGTTTAGTAAATTCAACCACCTATGCTCTAGATCTTCAATGCACTTTGACCCGACCCGACTCACTCGAATGTGTTTCCATGGGTGCCCTAACACAACACAACCCTACTCGACCCGCCCAAATGCATTTCCCTGGGTGCATTCACACGACCTGACCCAACCTGACCCAGCCTTCCCAAATGCCTTTCCTTAGGCGCCCTCACACGACCCAACCCGGTTGGACTTGTTCCTTGGGCGCCCTCATGTGACTTGACCTGACTCGCCTAAACGTCGCACTTTTGACACATTATTCTGAATTGTCGCACTTTTGGCACTTTGTCCCGAAACATAGCTATTTCGACGATACCCCTAAACGTTGCACTTCCAACACATTCTTCCTAAACTTCACAATTCTGACGAATTGTTCATAAACGTCGCAATTCCGACGCTTTGTCTCGAAACATCGCTATTCCAACGAAACCCTTTAACGTCGAAATTTTGACGATACTACCTAAACATCGGTAGAGCGACGCTTGGTGGTAGGATTAATTTTTTTTAGAAAAATTGGGTAACTTTCCAACAATACATCAAATGTGTCGAAACTAAAGTGTCGGAAAATTGACCATATGTATTAGTGCCTCCTTGATATCTTCAATGAAAAGATCGAAGGCCAAACTTTGAATAGATCACTTTCTTCGATTTTATCAAATGGAAATATTAATTTCTAAATTTAAAAACTTCAGAAAAAAGTGATTTACAAAGCCAATAATAAATAATTAAGTTAATTATCATGTTTTTCCTAAGTTTGGACTTAGGAAGAATTTAAAATGTTGAAATAAGTAAATTTTCAAGATATCTTCTACATGCTTGGACAAAAGGCTTATGCAAAGACACATATCAGAGGTACAATTTTAGTGCCTTCATTATTATGCTAAAAATAATACCACTCAGATTTATTTTTCTCAATTATGGAACAATTACAATTAAAAGGAATGGAAGCCTTTTCGTTGTAGTTTTTTGACGTTTAACATAGCCCAATAACCATTTAGGGTTAGTGGTTTGATTTCCTAAACCCTCAATGTCATAAAGTTTTGGTCCTTTTAGAATCTTATTGAAATTCCTCAAGTGGCTAGCCCCACATGTATGAGTAGTTAGGGTTTATGTGGCATCAACTCATACCATGGTTGTCAACTAGGTAGGTCAAGTTGTGAGAGGCATAACTTCCGCATACAAGATTTGATTGAGGTAATGTTTTGATAATTGGAAAGGTTTCATAGTGTAAATAAATTTCAATGGTGTTTGTGTTATTTTTGAATCTTGTGAGCCCAAAAAAATTCATTTCATGCATCAAAATGGATTCATAAGATTCTAGACCCCAATTTTCCAAATCGGGACCTACCACTAAAATGGACCCTATTAACCACCAAAATTGGTAATCCCTGTTACCAAAAAATATAGCATGCCTTGTAGATAGGTACCTATTTTCGCTGCCGCTACCACACCCTCCAAAATTTCACTACATTCAAATTTTGGAGCCTACCTACCTATTGTATCAAGTGTCACTTTGGTCACCAAGATTCTCTTCATGTAATTTTACATGTTTCAAGTGTTCTTGTTCATTCCTAAGTGTCGTCACATTTTTTAGAACATATATTGTTCAGTTTACAGTCATAATACATTTTTTAGTTAAAAAACAACACCTTTGGTCACATTCGCACACACTTAGTCTATCGTACTTAGAGGTTGTTTTTAAATTGGTTTTTTTATGTGTACGTCTTAGTAATTGATCCTATCTAAGTTTTTCTGAAGATTTTTTATGTGTCACACCGAAGTTTACTCTTAACTCATGGCATTTCCCTTGTCCTAAAATTGTAGACTTAGAAAAATTTTGGTTGACAAAATTTGGCCCACTAAGGCCAAGAGAGCACATAGCACACTCTTAAGGCTTAGTTGGGAACCCTTCCTTGTTTGGATTGCACCCTCCTCCCTTCAAAATTGCATAGCGCGTTTCCAAGAAACATCCTCTCCTTCCCTTTCCAATTTGTGCCCTCAGGTAAGCCTATTTCTCAGTTGAGTGCACAATTCATCAACAATGTTCAGTTGGCCTCCTTCAAGCCTCAACACAACACCTTGCACCTTCAGTTGAGTGCATGACACATCAACAATGAACATAAAACCCTCTTGAGCCTTCACATTAGAAGCAATTTCAGCCTAACAATGCCCATGAAATTTGCAACCACATAATATGTAAACCAATCAAAATTATTTACATTTAGAAAAAGGTACACGTAAATATTTTGGATGGAAAAAAATAAAAAATAAAAATAAAAATAAAAATTATTTTTTTTAATTGTATTTTTGGCTTATCTCCTTCTAGGTTTACTCAAATTTCAAGTGTAAACACTCATTGAATGTTTTTTTTTAATGTATCTTAAATTTTTATCGTTTTGGATGCGAAATTTAATTCTTCATCCAATGAGTGTCTACACTTGAAATTTTAGTAAAATTATAAGGAGATAATCCAAAACTACAATTAAAAAAATTAGTTTTTTATTTTATTTTCCCTCTAAATTTCATAACTCTTATTTTATTATTTTTCTATTATTTTATTACTTTTCCTTATGAGGCCACTTTTAGGCTGAATTTTCTCTAATACACCATGTCATGCTCCCTCCTTGTGACTTAGGATTCCTCAATTGAGCGCATGGCACATCAACACACTTCATTAAGCTTCCTTCACCTCTGCAACTGCACCCTGTGCCCTCCATTAAGTCTTCCCTTCCTATCTGAGCGTACAATGCATCCTAAAGACTAAATCACTGAAACCTTTTCCCTTGATAGTGTGCCATAGATCCAAAATCTTTCTCTTTCCTTCCTAAGTGCACCGATGAATCATGATAACAAAAATTGCATGAAACATGTTAGAATAGGAGAATTTCAGGTCCATGTTTGCTTGCCACGAGTGATCTTAGTGCAGGTGTTCTAGAACAACTTGGTGAAGATGCATGAATAGATATGTCAAAGAGAGTAGCTAAGGAAGCATTCAAGAACAAAGAACACATAAAGTGACAATATGAAGAAAATTGAAATCCTGATTATCAAAGTGGTCCAGAAAGACTCTATATTATCAGTGACCCTTTGGAGGGTAAATACAACAAAAAAATTAAAGTTTTACACAAGATATAAGACAAAAGTGGTATCATTTTAACCTCTCAAGAAAGTTCATGTCATCGGTCACTATGAGTCCAAGTCATAATATTGGTGACCTGTCATGTTCTTGCCACATGGTGATGTGGAAATAATGATGCAATTATGTAATTGTTCTAAAGAAAAACTTGTGGAAGTCCAAAAGTCATATATGGAAAAAAGAGCCATATGAAGAAGTTCAAAAGACAAATGTAATTCCAAGAGCCATTGGGATATGAAAGGTCAGGTCTCTAGTTATAAAAGAAACGTTATTATTAAAGTAGAGGAATTTTCACCTTGGCTTCAACCAGAAGGCATTAGAGAGATAGAGATAGTTATTTTGGAGAGCAAGTAGTAGCTCTAACGATCCATTATTGGAGATGGTGATGTTAATTGTACTCATGTATCTCAGAAATTTTGATTAATACTTGAAGCCATTCATGAAACACATATTCATGCATAGATCGTGGATGTTTTAGTACTATTCTTCAAATGTTTGCGGTTTATGTTGGATTTCATATCTACTAAAGAAATTGAAATATTTTGGTGGCTTTGGTGCTCAATTTTCTAGAAATATGTTGTGATGGTTATAATGATTGTTGCATCTATGTGAATTATTTTTCTTGATGAGTAACAATTCTTCCTTTTTCATGTTTGTGTGTCTTTACTAGATTAGTACTACTAATTTTATTTTAGAGACTCACTTTTGTTTCTTGCAGTGAAATAACCTTGATATATTTACAGTCGAACATTTCACAATACTCTCTCATTCAAAAGCACATGTGTGCCACTCTCTTATGATAATTACTTAATCCAAGGTAAATATTTAAGTAAATGGAAATCGAGCTAGATTTCTGGATGGGACTCCCACACCAAATGGTGTGAGGTCTAATTGGGAGCTCATACTAAGGAGATCCCCTGTATGTTGGCGGGATTCAACAACGTTAACAATCTTGTGCTAGAGGGAGGGAAACAAATTTTTTATAGCTGATAAATCATCTCACCTCAACAATGAAGCATTTCTACAAGGCAGTAATGGTCCAAGTTCTACTCCAATTCCTATTCCTGAAATTGGAGAATCTTCTCACTTAGGTCTGTAGCAAGCTCTTGAAGTTACTATTGATAAAATTTGAACACTTCATCCAATAAGTCATCAATTGCAAGAGCTCTTTGATTAATTCCCATTTCTCATAACATTACTCATAATTAGACCCATACATTAAGACAAATACATTACAAAACATAGACTAATTCGCGAGGCAATGCATTAAAGTATGAATAATCACCTTATTGAACTTGTAATTGTTGAGACTGCAATTGATAGAAATGATAACGAATATGGAAAAGAGAGGTGAAACGAGGCATGAAAAGAAAAAAAGTGGTATGATACATGCAAAAGTTGGGTCAAAGTTGAGACTCGTCAGCATTTTTTCTACAATTTTTAGGTCCTTAATTTCTGGAGCCATATTGAAGCCCTAAACGACCTTTTTTTGGAAATGGGCACTTGTCTATCATAGAATTTGATTTTAATCGAAAAATGTACTTCTCAGATAGACCTTTCCAATGGGCTATTGTGCACACCAAACATGGATCGTATGTCAAAGTTGCGACCATGGGAAGTTGATGTTTCAACTTACCCCATTGAAGCCCACAAGGCACCTCATCTCCTAGGGTTAGGTATTTGTATGTTTAGGTTTTATATTTTCTTTTTCTTTTCCTGATGAAAATGTCTCGAGTCTCATTGTAAGACAGTTCGACGAAGGCATGTAGTTGTCACATCTCTTCTTAGAGATAAGCTACCACCATTCAAGCTAGTTTGTTTTAATTTTGCATTTATACATTTTCACATTTTTCATTTATTGATAGGAGTCATGTTTCACTATATAAATATATGTATGATTTTGTTCCCTTCATAAATTCAAATATGATTTTGTGAAATTTTATTGTGAGAATCTTCTTCCATTTTGTAATTGTTCTAGAATTAGGGTTTCACTGGAATTTTCAGCATATTTGTTAATTTTTTTATAGCTCTTATATCTCCTATTGCAAAATTATCATCTAGTTTCAATAAAGGAATCTTCGTAGAGATTCCTTGGTTTTTTTTTTTAAATATCCAATTGACTAAAAGTCACTAGAGTTTTGATGAAAATAAACCTCTTTGTAACATTTTCTCTCGTAATTCATTCCAATTAGTATTCTTCCATATGCCTCACCCTTTAACTCCATCAACTCATGATTAAGAAAATACAATAATCCATTTGTGTGTCAATCCTAACAAAATTTAAAAGCCTAAATTTTAATTTTTATGTTTTTTTAGGATAAATTTGGGTTAGCTTACAACAAATCAGCATTTAATAGCATAAAATACCTCGGATCACATAGTCCCATGGTTAGTCTTTGTATATGCTAAATTGGAAAATAAAAAATATCATACTTTGTGCATTTTTTAATCATCTTTTTATGGTTGAGTCATAGGGTTTCATAGCTATTTTATGCTCATTTTCATACATTTTGCATGTTGTAAATTGCGCTTCCTAAAAACCTATTTATAACAACAATTTCTAATTTGAATGTAACATTTATTTGGGATCTATTCGAGCATCTCAAAGGCCATTCAATCCCTCTAGATTTAGCCATAGGCCTTTTGACCTCCTTACCTTTAATTATCTCTCACCTTACCTAGAGCCCTACTTTATTGAATATCATCTTTCGGTGTTTTATTTAACAAAATCCTTGCACAATATTAATCTTGGGAGTCCTTGGGTTATGTTATGAAACCAACTCCAAAAATATAATAAAAGAGAGATCAACGCCTTAGAAATAAGCCACTTCGAGGGGGAAACCTCCTTTACATTACATAAATGAATAGTTCTTGGATGATGTTGGCTCCCTTTATTAGCAAGATTGGTAAGAACAAAATAGAAGAGAACCACATCAAACCGCTTTGGAGTCCAGGACCTAGCCCTCCTAGGCTCAGAGAGGGCTCTCTCTATATTTATGATTAATTGTTTTTAGCTTTATGATTCTATTTTCTGATTTTAGGCTAGTTATAAGGATTGGGGTTGTTTGTTTGATTTGGTTGAATAGATAGAATGTGGGAAGCTTTAATCCATTGGGCTATGGAGTCATAAAAAGGCTGAGTTGTACACCAACTTTTAAAGAGTTTTCACAGGGCAAGCTAAATATATCAAATGGATCTCTGTGGAAAGATGAATATGAGATGATAGTGAGTCTGTAAAGCTAAAGAGCAGACAATCTATGAATTCTTTAACTATACTTCAACATAAAAGCAGAGCAGACTCTAAATTATGCATTCAAGTCCTTAGAAGAAAACATATAAGACAACAATTTCAGTAGAGGTAAAGAGCAGTTAAGAATTATTTAACTCACCATGATAAGAAAGACCTCGAGATAAAATTTTAAGAAAAAATTAAAGAGCAAGAAAATATCTGAATTCTTTAGTTAAACTTCAAGAGAAAAACCTTAAGATAATAGCTAGGTGAAACTAAAGAGAAGACAGTCTCTGAATTCTTTAGCTATACTTTACAGAGGAAAACATTGAGATAGCAGTAATAGACAGAATTGAGGTGCTCATGCAGCATATCTTAATCTAAAACCTCTATTATATTATCAAGGAGATTGATGTACAATATCGAAAAATAGAGAAGAAACATCAATAAAAGAGGGATAACATCACCATTAACATAGCTCAAGAATCCTGTGGAAGTGCTTGTATTACTAATGTCCAGCTCAGAAAACAGGTAACAAAGTCCAACTAACCAACCAACAACCAACAACGATAATGAACAATACATGCAGTATTTAACTGCAACTGAGGAGGTTGCCCTAAACTAGGGTGACAGACTGTATTTACTAAAGAGTAAACGATTTTTGACACTTGAGACCATGAAAGGCCCAAGCAAAAAATATCTCTGACATAATTATTGTAACATCGGGATGATGCGTGGAAGATGGGAGGGTTGCGGCACTGCTCATTTCGTAACCCTTGGCGGTGTTTAAATGACAGGCAATTGGAGGTGAGAAATGGGTTGGGAGCCATCAGATTAGGAGAAGGAGATCAGACGATGGTTGGGCTTTGATTGATCAAGGGTTAGTTTGGAAGGTGTGGCTATGGTTAAATGAAACGAGGGGTAAATGAAGTGAGAAAAGTGAGGTAAAAAAGGTTTAAAACGAAGGCGTTTAATATAAGTGTGGGTTGGGGTAATGAAATGAACGTGGGGTTTCAATATAAAAAGGGTCGGGGTTTAATAAACAAGTTTTATAAAAAATGGGGCCCGAGATTAATAGTTATTAAAAAATAATGTAAAAATGGGTTTTTATATTTGTTTTTTAATGAAAAAGAGGGGGAATGAGCAAAGGGGAAGGGTTTTTAGTGAGGAAAATGGGGTTTTAGTATAGGGAAAAAGGTTTTGATAAAGGGACAAGGATAAATGAGGGGATTGAGGTTAAACATGGGATTTCAGAGCATGAGAGTGTTAGAAAAGGTAAAATGAGAGATAATGGAGAGGTTAAATGGAAGGTAATGAAGGCAATGGGATTTCTGAAAATAAATGATTGTCAAGGAATATTATTTTCAGTAGAATGTAAGAAATAAGAAGTCATCTTGTGATACTGTAGAAATACAAGAGACTAACAGATGATACAAATGACAAACCTCCTTCTATATATAGGAGTCCATGGGGTCACAATATAATCCTAGCCGACCTAACAATAATAATGTAAAGGCACAATAATAACAATATTGGGGTTACAGGGGTACAACGATAACAATAAGGGGTCTGCACTAACAACAATAAGGGACTACACTAGTAATATAGGACCTAACATGCCCCTCTCCTTCAAAAAAGTGTTGTCCTGAACGCTTGAGTAGCTCTGGGTGCTTTTGTATAAAATTGTCATCCTCCCATGTAGAATCTTCAGTGGGTAAGTTCTTCCACTTGATGAGATACTCTGAAATTGATCGATTCCGTAGCTGTCGAGTTCTTGTTTCCATGACCGCTTCAGGTTCCAATATGATTTTTCCTTCCTCATCAAGTTCTGGAAATATTGTTTGAACTGGAAGATTCTCACCCATAACCTTCTTTAAGCATGAAACATGGAAAACTGGATGTACTCGCGAAGAAGCAGGAAGCTCCAATTTGTATGCCATAGTACCAATCTTTTGCAACACCTTGTAAGGACCATAGTACTTTGGCGATAATTTATTATCCTTCTTAGCTTGCTTGAGGGACATTTGTTTGTATGGTTGTAGCCGTAAAAATACCCAATCTCCTACATCAAAACTTCTCTCATTGTGATGTTGATCTGCCTGTTGTTTCATTCGATTTTGTGCCAAATTTAGGTTATCCTTTAAGAGTTGGAGAACTTATTTTTGATGCTCGATTTGATCTTCCACTGCTTGAACCTTAGAATTTTCTCTTAAATATGATGTGATGGACGGTGGATGATATCCATAAAGTGCCATAAATGGGGTCATTTTTGCTGCAGTATGGAAGGAAGTGTTATACCACCATTCAGCGAGAGGTAACCACTTGACCCATTGTGTTTGTTTATCGGATACAAAACAACGAAGATATCCTTCCAAACATTTATTTACTATCTCAGTTTGACCATCAGATTGAGGATGATAAGATGAGCTATGAGCTAATTGAGTACCCAAACAAGAAAATAACTCCGTCCAAAAATTTCCAGTACAAATGGGATCTCTGTCGCTCACAATAACCCTTGGGCTTCCATGTAGCTTTTGAATTCTGTCCATAAATGTAGTAGCAACTGTACTTGCTTTAAATGGATGAGATAATGCACAAAAGTGTGCATACTTGGTAATTCTATCAACTACCACCATGATGACACTCTTTCCTTCAAACTTAGGTAAACCTATGATAAAATCCAATTAAATCTCCTCCAAGTGCTGACTTGTAATGGATAAAGGTTGTAGAAGACCTGGGGTCTTAATTATCTCAACTTTATTTTGCTGGAAAACCAAACATTCTGCCAAGAACCCTTTTGTTTGAGATATATCAATTGGCTAAAAAAAGTGTTGCTCTTTGTATCCTCATAGTGTGCTATCATTTCCTCTGTAAAAATTGACCAAGTGAGAATTTTTTTATGGGAAGAAAGCCATTGATACCATACAAATGTATTTTGTTCTAAATATAAAGTTTCAATGTGTACCTTTTGTGTGTTTTGGACATTATTGAGATCAAGATATTTCTTCATCTGTAGTATCCATGTTACGGGATCCTTGCCATCAAACTTCCTCATATCGATTTGGAATCTGGTGGGTCTTCCATCCAACATTAGAGTTTATGAAATTGTGATTAACATTTATTTTGTTCTCATCATGAGTTTCCTCTACTATCTTTATGCCATTAGGAAATATTTCTTGTATCAACTTTGTCAAACCTTCCATGTCTGCTTTTGGATCATTCTTCATGTTTTCCATTTTTTCTTCCATGTCATCCATTTTAGCTTCCATGCCAACCATGCCATTCTTCAAACCATCCATCTTAGCTTCCACGCCTTTCTTCAAACCATCCATCTTAGCTTCCATGCCTTTCTTCAAAACTTCCATTTCATTTTTTGTTGCTCTTTACGAGAGCAAAATTTGGTGCACTTGCTCTTGTAATTTTGATATGTCATGTTGCATTTCTTCATCTTCATGAGTTATAGTAGAGCCTTCTGAACGCTTAATGGGTGTTGAATTATTTTTAGGGGGAATTTTAGAACTCAATACTGATATATATATTCTACAATATGCCATTGGAATCAATTCAAACTGATTCTTCAAACAAGACTTATGCAATTTGGAAAAAAAAAAAATACACACCTTTTTCTTTCTTTTGAGGAGATCAATATTGAAACTGAATTATCTCTATGATTTAGGATCTTTAATATCTGAAATTTGGTCTTGTAGTATCCCTCTGAATCTTATTTCTAATGCCACATGCATGACCTGATTTGGATTCTTCAAGGCAAAGCTATGCCCAATCTCCCACAATGACCTAATTATGGACTGGTTCAGTAGAGAGAAATTGTACGGTGTGTCACGTGTCACTGTTTACTCCTTCGGCTCTCAAATTGATACACAGAAAACTAAATTCTGTGTAATTGTGGCCACTTTTGATAGAATTCCAATCTGATGCTCAGAGAGAGAGTTATGATGATTTTCCAATGGTCACCTCTTTGAGATGAAATTCGGGAGCCTGAAAAAACCCTAACTTCCACAGATCATATCTCCGAAAATATTACGAACCAAGAACTGAAATTTTTACATGAATTTCCTCAAGATTTTAGCTTCAAATTTACGCTTCTGAACCTTCATAGAAAAAACGTTATAGAAAAAAATTTCACAATGACCTTTTTAGGTTAAATTCGGGAGCCTGAAAAAACCCTAACTTCCACAGATCATATCTCCAAAAATGTTGCGAACAAAGATCTGAAATTTTTAGAAGATGTTCCTCAATATTTAGGTTTCGCTCTGTAAAAATCTCAGCTTATGAACCTTCGTAGAAAAATTTTATAGCGAAAATGCCACGATGACCTGTTTAGAGCAGTGAAACCCTAGAATCCAAAGCTCTGATACCAAATTTTATGAAACCAACTCCAAAAATAGAAGAAAAGAGATATCAGCACATTAGAAATAAGCCACTTAGAGGGGGAACCTCCTTTAAATTACATAAATGAACAATTCTTGGATGATATAAATGACAAAACCTCCTTCTATATATAGGATTCCATGGGGTCATAATATAATCATATTTGACCTAACAATAATAATGTAAGGGCACAATAAAAACAATATTGGGGTTACAACAGTACAAAAATAACAATAAGGGGGTACATTAACAACAATAACGGACTACACTAGTAATATAGAGACCTAACAGGTTATTAAATCTTCGAGATCAGTTGGGGAAGTCTCCCCTGTGGAGATAATAATATCCATCCATAGAACAACAGGGGAATACTTGCTAAGGTGACAGTGGTGGTTGATATAATTTTTTACCTTAATCTAGAGCTTAAAAAGGCTTCAGACTAAGGTGATATATTTTGCGATAGCAGGGCCCAAAACCATAATATCAAACTTTATGAAAACCCACCATGCTCTTGTTGGTATCCTTAAGAAAAATGGCATCCTAGGAGCTATCATGAATTAGTAACTACTTCATGCAAGCATTGAAATGATCCATGAGGATAACATTAGCCAAAGTGGAGTGGTGAGAAATGTATGGGTACAATTCAAGAAATAGATCCCATATGAAACAATTTGGACTACAAAGTTTGATAAAGGTAGAGAAAGTAGCAAGTCAAAATGAAAATGTCTTAAAATATAATACCTCAAACTCAAATCCACATGAATATGATGTGCTCATTTGAGGCAACCCCTAAATTTTTTTCTTAAATGGAACTATGGATAATACATGGTACGCCTCCAAATCCCCTGAAGCCACTAGAATGGCGAGTTCCCTATCTACAAGCTAAATTCCATTGATAAACTATGATATTAATCTCTTATGATATAAATAAAATTGTAACATAATGTGCTTTCTTAGCTCTATCTACCAAATAATATACATTAATAATGGTTAACTATATTCATGTCTCATTTTTCTATAAATATTTAGTTTATTGTATTAGAGTAGCATTTACAATCATATCTATCTATCTATGTGAATATGTTGGGCACATATCCATACAAATAAACATATCTCTCTTTTCCTTTATATAACACTCATGTATGTAAGAATTGCACATAATACAAAAAAAATTATATAAAAAAATAAAAAGAAAGAAATATCATATTCACAACAAATAGAAAAATCTGTAAATATAGAGAAATGGTATATATGAGATATACAAAGAAATATATAATATTGTTATAATGTTAAGTAAAAATATCTTAACAATAATGAAAATTTTATTTTAACATGTCTATATCTTCATAAGAATTGAGATTGAATGCAATATCTTAAACAAGAATCCTAAGTTTATTTTATACATATCTATATCTTTATAAAAGTTTAATTAAAACACAAGATCTATTAAATGATAAAAAAATCTTGCACGTCAAAGTATATGATCCCACTTTGATCCCATTTTTAAGAGTTTGATTGATAAGGAGTGAAAGATGAATATAAACTAGTGCAATTTAAGCCACGTGTGATGTAGAAATTATACAAACATATGTATATCAATGGATTAAATCCGATCAAGCAATGTACTAAAGCTAGATACCGAATCCTTCTACAACTCAATTGTGGAAATTAAACACGATCGCCAATCACAACAAGTAAATAAAGAATCAAATCAAACCACAACACAAATATTTTCCAGGGGAAAGATTACTGCTCAAAACCCCTCTATCTTCGATTGTAGATTCACCATGGAATCATGAAACAATTACAATGCACTCTTCAAACAAGAGTCTCATGCATTCTCACAATTGTCTCACACTGACCCGGACAAAATCGACCAACACTTAGCCAATTCACAGCCTCTAATCAACCTGCCTTACTTGCATAATTCATGTGGAATGAAATCCCTATTCTTT
This sequence comes from Pinus albicaulis, assembly GCA_034641835.2. NCBI lineage: Eukaryota > Viridiplantae > Streptophyta > Pinopsida > Pinales > Pinaceae > Pinus > Pinus albicaulis. Next base: position 881,060,084 of record CM076574.1, read on the forward strand.
AGTAATTCCAACCTTTCAAAACTGCACAAGGATCATGGACAATCCAATGGATGTCTGGTTGCATGCGGGAAACCTACTAATCACACAACTTATATTTAACATCCCTTTAACCTTTGTCTCAACTGGGTCTCCACTAGAACTGACATGCATGCAAATATTAATAGTAAATCATTAGTTGTATGGAATATCACTGCATGTGAATTGAATCAGATTAAATTCACTTGATCTCTCACTAGTGCAACAAACAATTATAACTAGTTCAACTGAATTTAACTCACCTAACTGAGTTAACTAATTACTCATGTATTAAAATAATGCACCAACTGAAATTAGAACTCCATAACTAATAGAATCACTCTAATGCCTCACCAACCACCCTCAACTCGAAATACATGAGCTAACTGAGTTTATCACAATCAATTAACTATTACAAGTGATTATGAGATAAGATTACATTTTATTGTCCAATTTAATTAAGGGAAAATTAAATTAGACACTACACCAATTTATTAATTAAATTTGCCTTCACATTAATGTATCGCTAGGACCTAAAAAAAAATCTAGCAGAGCTCTGCATCATGCCGAACTCCATGACCTATGGTTAGCGAGTTTTGGCTTCAACTGCCCTTGGAAATCCTTCTGCTTTAGTCGGAGCTACGGGACATTGAGATTCAGACAACAACAGGCTCTCCAATGACCGGCCCTAGCAAGGGGGTTGTTGTCCCCCAACAGGGATGGCAGTAGGGGCTGAACACGCCAATCAGCACAACCCTGGACCATCTCAAGAAAATACAGGGGTGACACCCACAGAGCAACAGGAAAGAAATACGACTGCAATAGACATGACTATGAAATCTGCCACTTGCATCCCAAAAGAAACCAGGAAAAGAGAGACTGAACTCCTAGTGCACCGCATAAACAGAAGAATCCAATTCATGAAAGATCATGCACTAATAGGCAAGTTCATGGGCTTCTAGCCCACAGAAAATGCACTGCAGGGATGGATAGCCTTGAAATGGAAACAAAAAGGACACATGATCTGCAACTATGTGCAAAGGGTTTCTTTAACATCCTCTTTACCTACTCTGAAGATAAGGAAAAAATCATGGATGGCAATGTTATGCGGATTAATCCTTCTTGCGGACAAGAACAATCTCCCTAGTATCCTAAGGATATCTAGAAACAAACATCCAAATGAAAACCATTTTCTCTAGATCATTTGTGATTCAAAATTATTAAATAAAAAAGTATGAGGACATGCCCCTACCTGAAGTCCAACGCTTGCTGAAATATTCTATCCAGTCACTCCAAAAGAGGTCACTTCAACATGTGAAACCTGCAATCAAAGATAGATAAAAGGATTAAAAGCACCTACAAGATATAATAATTCAGAAACACTAATCTATCTCAGTGATCAAGGAATCCAAGAATTAAATTACTCAAATACATACACAAACAACTTAATGAGAAAATAGAATCCATTTGTATTAACTTGTATGATAAGAAGTAACCTTACAACCTTGTCGCCTTGATGTCATACAGGTTCTTCTGGGGTCCTGAACAACCATTTTCCTTCAGTTTGAAAAGCCTTATCCTTTCTAAACTAGCATAAAACTATAGATATGAGTATGTAATCGTTCTGATACCATTGATGCCAAGTATAGAGAGTATGATTTCTTCAGCAATTTTCTAATCCACCGAAGTCTACCAATCTACAATCTACCCTTGAGACTGAAACATGAGCTAAATTTATAGAAACAGAGGGGGATAAATTCCTCTCATAAAGGGATTTGAGCTCCAAATACCAAGGATAAGCTCCATTAATGAAGGGATAGAGGTTCATGAATGAAGGGATGAAGCTCGACCTGATTATGCTTCTAGAAGCCTCTAGTTGGGAGAATTTTCGACCAGTTGGGCTTCTAGAACTTACTTTTTCTTTTATTTTAAATTTTATGGGGGTTCGCAGGTTTAATAATAAAAACGTGAGAAATGTGCCGCAGGTTATAGAGCAAGAAACCTCAGTACCAAAGACTAGGAAAAGTGCAAAGTTAGGCTTTTTAAGGTTTTAATGAGATTTTCTCCAATTCCAAGACTTGGTTTAGGAACTTTATAATTTTGGACCTCCAAGGGAGCATAAAATAGCTGATGATGAACCCATATAGACAACTAAATTTCATGGTAACAAATTTTAGTGTAACAAGCGGGTCGTATTTCTTCAACTCTGTAGGCTTATACCTTCGACCTTGGATGGTATGCTTCAACCCCAGACAAACAACATCTAAAATGGGCACCAATCTGGATCCGGCTCTACTCCCTCCTGCAGGACTACTGGGACAAACTCACCTTGCTCAACATAGGCAATGCCCTAGAGGATTTTGTCAAGATTTCAGAAGAAACCAAAATCAACCAGTATGTAGCCTACACCCGCATCTGTGTCTACATGAATCTAGCCAAATCACTCCCAGGCAAGGTAAGTCTCTTGCATGAAGAATATGAATGGACTCAAATTTTTGACTATGAACACATTCCCTTTAGATGTAGGAAATGTCATCAACATGGGCATCTATTCAGAGATTTCCCTATGAATAATAAGGAAATAACAGAAAAGGGTGATGAACAGGAAAATGAGGGATTCATGAAGGTATCAAGTAAAAAAATACATACCAAAAGAGCTACCTCGCATCAGAACAAAAAAACACCAACTACCAGCAATAGCTTCGTAGCCCTTAATTAGCTCAGCGAAAATGAAACAACTCCAGGCAAGGAGGTTGGAAGCACCTCCACTACGCAAACACAATTATAAAAGGCACAAAAAAACAAGAATTCACTGGAGACCTTCTTAAAACCTCCCAAGGCAAACACGGAGATGGACTATGACCAGCTCAAAGACAAAGAACCAATAATGGAAATGATATCAAAGGCATTGGAAGAAGATCCATAAATAATAGATCTAGAAGAATTGGATCTAGCAGTGCTAGAAGAAGCATGTACCAAAAAGGACTACACCTCAATCCCAAGGCAGAAAATTGAAAAAATGGAGGAAATACTAGCCAGGGTATAGCAGCTACCCTCTCTAGGAATACAAGGAGGCACGATAATCAATACCCAATGCTTTGCAAAAGAATCCCTAAAAAGAGGAAGAAAAACCTCCCTACAACGAACTATTGAAGTAGGGAAAGAAATGGTGGAATCTGACCGGTTCCCCAAGTTAACCAGATTCTATGTCCTCACCTCCCAATATATCCCATGAAGCTCATCTCATGGAACATCCGAGGGCTCAATAGCCCCACGAAGCACAAGACCATAAAAAAATTATTATGGAGGAACACCCTACAATTTTCTACATGCAAGAAACCAAATGTACCAGTTCCACCCTGGAAACCATCTTCAAAAAGATATGGAAAGGTAGCAACATTATAGCAGTCGATGACAACGGGGTGCCTGGAGGACTTTCCATCATCTGGAATCGTCAAATCATTAATCTATAGAACCTGCAGGCTAACATAAACTTCATCCAAGGTAACTTCCACCATGTAGGTACTGATATCCACGGATTTCTCACCAATGTCTACGCACCCCAAAATGCGCAGCAAAAACTGATGATCTTGCGCAAACATGAGGAACTCAACAATCAATGAGCCCATTCACTCTGGCTTCTAGGAGGAGACTTCAATATAATTACAAAACTCTAGGAAAAGAAAGGTGGGAGACAACATCTAGAACCTGACAGTAATGAATTCAAAGAATCCATCCAAAGCAACAATCTCATAGATCTCCAAATCTCCAATAGGCTCTTTACTTGGAACAACAAAAGAGGAGGTACTCAACATATAGCCTCTCGGTTGGACCAATTTCTCACCACTGATGACTTCATCCACCTAGGAGGGAATATGGACACTACCATCATCCCAACAGTGAGATCTGATCATTGGCCGATACAACTACATTGGCTCCACCCAGGTAAGCATGCTCCTAAACCCTTCAGTTTTGAACACTGCTGGTTCAGACACCCTGGGTTTAAGGATCTGGTAACCCAATGGTGGACTTCTATAATCCCCCCTTCAAGCACCAAAATCCTTCAATTCCAAACAAAGTTGAAACTTCTCAAAAGACATCTGAAAATTTGGAATAAAACTACATTTGGTAATATATTCACAGAGTAGAAAGACTTGGAGGAAAAAATTAAAATTATGCAATAGAATATCATCCAATATGGACACACAGATGAGACATCACATCAGGAGCAGTGCCTGAACGCCCAGTTGAAGGAAAGAAGGAACCAGGAAGAGGCCTTGTGGAGGAAGAAATCCAAAATCAACTGGCTCAAAGAAGGAGAAAGAAATACTAAATTCTTCCATCGATCCACCATACAACACCAAATGCACAACAGAATCACTATCATAAATAATAAAGCTGGGGAAAGGCTATAAATGAAAGAATCCATCAAGAAGGATATGCACAACCACTTCAGGGATGTCCTCCATGAACCCAACAATCACAGGCAGGAAGCCATCAAGAAAATTACTCAACACATCCCCAAGTTGATAACAGATGATCACAACAGGATGCTGCTAGCTGCGACCACTACTGCTGAGGTGGAACAATTAGTCTTCCAACTAAAAGCCGGGAAAGCTCCAGGGCCTGATGGATTCACCACGAACTTCTTTCACTTATTCTGGGATATCATCCAAAACAAAGTTTGGGAAGTAGTGGAGGAATCTAGGTCCACTCACAGGCTGTTACCGGCTCTAAATTCTACCTTCATCACTCTGATCCCAAATTATGACAAAGCTACCTCACTCAGTAAGTACAGATCTATAGCCCTCTGCAATGTCATTTACAAAATCATCTCCAAGGTCATCGCCAATAGGTTGAATAAGCTTCTACCTCTTATCATCTCCTCGGAGCAAACAGGGTATGTGGAAGGCAGGCAGATCTTGGATGGCATCATCTTAACCCATAAGTTCATACACTCCCTCAAAAATACCAAAAAACCAGGTATGCTTCTCAAAATTGATCTTTCCAAAGCTTTTAATAAACTAAGTTGGGATTACATAAAAAATATCCCCATAGCTTTTGAATTCAGTCACACCTGGATCAAATGGATCATGAGTCTCATCACCTCCCCCTTTCACTCCATTCTGGTTAATGGCATCCCCTCTGCCACCTTCAATCCCTCAAGAGGCATAAGACAAGGGGACCCCCTTCTACCCTTCATCTTCATTATCATGGCTAAAGGCTTGGGCCACCTGATCAAAAACTCCATTCAAACAGGAGCATTGTTGGGATTACCTCTCCACAACCTGCCCCCATCCTCTCATCAACAATTTGTGGACAACAACTTGATAATGGGCTATCCCTCTTTCCAGGAAGCCCGAACCCTTAAAATCGTCCTCGATTCCTTCTCTGAAGCTTTTGGAATAGAGATCAACCATGACAAATCTCAGATCTTTTTCTTCCATACCCCTCCTCTAACCGAACGCAACATTTCTCGCATCCTCGGTTTCACCATTGCCTCCCTACCCTCAAAATACTTGGAAGATCCACTCACTGACTCGGCCATTAACAACTCCTCCTGGCGAGCTCTGCTTGAAAAAATGGAAACTCATCTCTCCAGCTGGACTCACCGCACTCTTAACATTGCGAGCTGTCTCGTCCTCATCAAATCCATCCTGCTATCTCTTCCCATTTACCTTTTCTCAGTTCTTGCAGCCCTCAAATGGGTCCTCAAATCCATGCGCACCCTACAATGGAGATTCCTATGGGGAGGCACTAAAGGAAAAAAAATGGGCCTTTGTCAACTAGAAAGATGTGTGCACCCCAAAGCATCAGGGAGGTCTAGGTCTCCAGGATCCTGAACACAGCAACAACATAATGGGAGCGAGCATATAGTGGAAATGGGTTTCCAATCCCAATACCCCCTAGGCCAACCTATGGATGGCCAAATATGCGCAACACTGGTCAAGGGATGATCTCATCATATACAACTTAGATTTACCAGACTCCCAAATATGGAAAGCAGCCAGTCTTCAAAAGGGCATTATCCAAGACCACAGCTTCTGGAAACTTCGAGAAGGTAACCAAGCCAGATTCTGGGAGGACTCCTGGCAACAAATGCCAAGCCTCTCCTCCATCGTATGTAGACCTTTATGGAAGGCAGTGCTCCAAAACAGGCAACATCAAAAGACTCATGACTTCTGGATAGAAGACATCTCTCAGGGATATCGGCAATGTATACATACCAGCAGATGGAAAAACAACTGGAATAATGAAAGACATACTAACATTTGGGAGGAGCTATGCACGAAAAGGAAAATCAAAATCAAAACTGGGTCGGACATACTCCGTTGGGGACACATGCCAAGTGGTACCTACTCAACCAGGGAAGCATATCATCTACTCCATCAGCAAGATCCCAGACCTGTCGATATCATCTGGAAAAATATCTAGAAGGAAAACTTATGGCCCAAAATAGCCTCATTCTTATGGTTGCTCAGCAAATGCCGCATAATCACATGGGATAATCTTTTGAAACACGGGTTTGAGGGGCCCTCCATATGCCCTCTATGTCAAGGCAACTCGGAAACCATCGACCACCTGCTAGACCTATGTCTGCAGGCGAGCTCCCTATTGGAAATAATGGATTTCCTCTACCGACGGCCCAACCATGCAAGGGGAAACATCAGTCAAACCATCAGCAATTGGCAGGATAATCCTTTCCACAACAATTTGTTGAATAGACTATGGAAAATCACCCCAGGCATCCTAATTTGGAACATCTGGAAGGAGCGAAACGGTCGCATTTTCAAAGACAAAGCTTCTACACCTAGATAGCTTTTGGACAAGATCCACAACAATCTCACGGAAACTTTGGCCTTAGATGCATGGAGTCAGGAGGACCTACCCACTAAAGTGGCTGAAGGTCACATTTGGAACAACTGGCAAATAAGTCTTAACACTCCCATGGAAATCACCCCCAGAAGTATAGGAAGATCTCCAGCCCTAGACATTTGGTCGCCCCCTCCCCCGAGCTTCTTCAAATGCAATTTTGATGGGGCCTCTAAAGGTAACCCCGATATAGTAGGCTTTGGAGGAGTCATTAGGAACACCAAGGGAGATATTCTCAGAATATACTATGAGAATATTGGATGGGACAGCAACAACTCAGCTAAACTGGAAGGAATGATACAGGGTATTCAAATCGCCATAGACTTCCACTACTTCCCTCTGGAAGTGGAAGGGGACTCACAAATTATAACCATGGCAGCCACCCGTTTCCTTCATGGCACTGCTTCTTCGAAAATCTCCAACAGATGGAGACTTGCTCACAAGCTCAAGGCATTGGAACTCCTGTTGCACAACCACAAGGCCATCACCTTCAGTCATGTGCGTAGAAAAGCCAATACAGTGGCATATTTTCTTGCTAACAAAGGGGTGGAAAGCCAGTGCGCTCTTCCTCACACCACTCTCGAGTAGAACGAAGACGAGGCAATGAAACAGAACTGTCTCATCCTCATTCAGAAAGATCAGCTTCCCCTGGATGCGAGTGACACACTTAACACGGGGAGACAAAAAATCCCAACTCACATAGACTGCGAAGATCCTCAAGGCAATCCACCACCGACTGCGGATCCAATCATAGTTATCGCCTCGCACGATCCTCGCAAAAACAACAATCACGCATAATGGATAGGCCTAGTATCACATGACCCGAACCATCCCCTCACCCTTACCTCCATTAATGACCATGCTGCATAATCAGTATTACATCCTCGCTTACCCCTCTACATTTGTCCATCAGCTTAAGACTCACACACCTATCACTCATAGCCTCTCTAACATGCCTAATCCGCACTCCTATATATCCTCCTACTCTCAGCCCCTTCCATCCATCATCTGCTCTCCGCTTCTTTTTGTTCCTCCGATTTGGAAGTTTGCTCAAAACAATCAGTTGCGCAGTCCAAATCCAGGAGTAAAGCTGGCACAGATCCCCTTTTCGAGGTGCATTGCATCCTGCGCACCTGCCCCCTAGCCTCTGCAATTTTTCTGGTCCCTCTGCCTCCCTTACCACCCCTCACAAGTGTGCAATGGCCCCCAAATTGTGACAACACACCATTCGTGGTGGACAACGAGGAGCTCTAGTGTAGTGTAGATTAGAGTTAGGTAAAGTGTGTTTCTTTACCATGTACATTTGTAACTTATAATCCGATGGTCACAATTTGTAGTGATCCGACGGTTATCTCTCTCCTTGATATTAACGACACTTGATCCATGGATTAACACCCAATTGGTCCATGATCTCTATTTAAAGAGCATGGAGGGTCATTTTTCCGATAACCATTTATGAGAGAAACATATGTAACTTTTCTTTTATCTTAATAAATTTCCTGAAGTGGCCGCATTGGCTCAGGCCGTGGACTGTTTCCCTCTTTGAGGGTTTTAACCACGTGATTATACTGGTGTATTAATTTGTGATCTGTTTGTGAGCAATGAATTTTTTTTCTTGATCTAAGGAACTTACCTTGTCAATTCCCACATGGTATCAAAGCTATTTTGAGGGCCGCATCCGTTGTTGATCAAAATCCGAAGCCGGTTTGATTACATGTGAATGATGTTTTGTACATCTACTATTTATGAACATTTTTTGGCTTGGAGAACTGCTTTTTTGTGTCTGGAACGTCTGTTACAGTGAGGAATGCCTTTTTTTTCATGCGAAAAGGTTTCTGACTGCCTAAGTTATGACAATTTAGATCCGGAGGTATAACGCATCTGTTTTGCAGTTATATTTGTTAATAGTTCTGCTTATTTTGATTCCCTCCGTTTATTTTAGGTTTTTAGGTTTTATTTATTTTCCGGATCTATACCCTCTTCTCTGTGTATGCTCTTTTCTCTGCGCTGCGTGCGATCTCGACAAATTAGAAACAGGAAAAGGGAATTTTTTTTGCTATGAATGCTCTTTCCCCGCATCTTTGTGTGATCTCGAGAAATCAAAAATAGTGAAAAAATTGATATTTGCCAGTAACGCTAACTGAAAATCTAAAATTCTGCCATAAGGCTTGCATTTCATTTTTTTTCTTCGGTTTTTGTGTTTTTTTGTGCAAGAAAAGACATGCACACCAAAGTGTTTAAAAAAAAAAAACCTTCCTCCTTTCAAAAATCTATAGAATATTTTTACTATCTTACTTGGTGAGGAGTTTGTTTATAAGAATAGAGGTCTTGGGTTCAAGTCTCTTTCTCAAGCTTCTTTTTGTAAAAACAAATTGTTAAAAGAGAGGGATTTTAGTTTAAAAGTTGAACTTCATCACCAAATTTCAAACTGTTCTCGTAACTATTCGACATCTACAACTCAGTTTTTTCAAAAGGCATAACTTCATCCAGAAGCCGTTTCTCGAGCCGTTTTTTTTTAAACGGCCTAATTTTTTGAGATCTTTCCATTGGAATAGTTAGTTTCAGCTTTTCTTGGCTTCATTATTATTTTTTTAAATGGAAAGTGCATGCTTGATTATTCTTAATAGCACCAATTATTTCCAATGGCCACCTGACATGGTAGATATACTTAGAAGTAAAGGGCTTTATAGAATAGTCATAGGGCTAGAAACTAAACCTTATGATGATGACAAATTTGCTAAATGGGAAAATAAACAAGATCAAGCACGAGGGTTGATAGGAATTTCCATTGCTCAAGATCTTCGATTTCATATCCTTGATATTGACACCCCTCATGAAGCCCTAAACAAGCTAAATACTGTCTTTGGCATTCAAAATCAAATCAGGGCCCATCAGCTTGAAAATGAGTTGCTTACTTTGGACCCCAATAATTTATCCTCTATTGAAGATTCTTTGTCCAAATTCAAGACCCTTAGAGTTCTTTTAGAAGGTTGTAAGGTCAAAAAGGAAGATGGTAGCCTCATCTATTGCGTTCTTACTAAGCTTGGACTTGCATAATCTATATTTGTTTCCTCCTTCCATTTCACTAGAGAAGCCATAATTTCTTCAGGAACCACCTACAAGAACCCATCTTGTGATGCCTTTTGTGATTTTTTGATAAGAGAACAAGAAAAAATCTTACACCTTGGTCTTATCACTTCTGGAAACGCTTCTAAGAAAGCCTTAGCAGCCCAACAACAATCATATCAAAATAATCCCAAGAAGCAGTATCCTAAAAAGTATGGTCTGAAACCAAACAAGGGTCCTAAGAAATTTCAGCTGCAAACTGAAAAATCAACTCACCAAAATGATAAGGCAAATAAAAAAAAATGGAAGAAGAGAGAGATAGACATTGTAACTTTTGCAATCGTGATGGCCATATAGAGTCTGAATGTTTTAAGAATATGGAAGCCTTATAAGCAGTAATGAAGAAGCAAAACATCAATTTGGAGCACTCTTCGCCTTCATCTTTAGGAATGGCATTTTTTTCTTGTGGTTGTCAAGCATCAAGATATGGTTATGCATTAAATGTATCTTCCTCTTCTCATTCTCATGAGTGGCTCATTGATTCTGGAGCTTCTTATCACATGGCCAAAAATAAAGCCATGTTTTCTTCTTTAAATGATTATAACACCAAACATATTTATGTTATGATGATAGATCTCTTAGTAATAGAGGATCTAGAACTATTCATCTTGGATCATCTATATAACGGTCACTTTAATGATGTAGTTCTGTGTTCGACCTTATTAAGTAAATCCTTCATTTATTAGATACAATCGTATTCAAAGGAAGCGGAAAACAGTAGGGCCTCACCTCATGATGTTGTAATCAAGGACCACAAAGATCCTAAACATATTTTAGCTACTGGCATTGCTGATGATTCCACAAGGTTGTATAAGTTTGACAACTTTGGGTCATCATCTCTTCCCTCTGTTTTTGTTGCTCATAATGATGATGTGAGCAAACTTTTGCATGAGCGATTTGGTCACTTAAACTATCGCTCTCTTCAAACTCTATGTAAGGAAAATATGGTGATGGGCCTTCCTATGGTATCTTGCTGAGATGGTGTTTTTTCCGGATGTGTACTTGGAAAACATCATCGGATAGTTTTGACAAACGTGCCTCTTGGCACGCTTCAGCCCCTTTGCAGCTTGTGCACAGTGATTTATGTGGTCCACTTCCTGTTGTTTCTTTCTCTGGTTGTAAGTACTTCTTAACTTTCATTGATGATTTTTATAGAAAAAGAGTATACTTAAACTCAGAGTGAATTTTTTAAATATTTCTTGGGCTTCAAGGCCTTTGTTGAGAAACAATTCAGACATCAAATTCTTGCTAAGATCGTATACATTGATATAAATATGTTAACAACAAATTTATCAACTTCTGCACTGAGCATGGAATTCAATTGCAACATACCATTCCATATACTCCACAACAAAATGGTGTAGCTGAAAGGAAGAATTATACCCTAAAAGAAATGGCTAATTGTATGCTTCAATCTAAAGGACTTGGTCTCAATTTTTGGGCAGAAGCAATTAACTGTGCAAACTACATAGTAAATTGCACTCCTTCTAAGGTTTTAAAGAATATAATTCTAGAAGAAGCTTGGAGCTCAATCAAACCAGATGTAAGTCAATTTTGTTGGATATTCTGAAGATGTCAAAGGATATAAACTTCTTCAACCAAAATCCAAATATATAATCATTAGAAGAGATGTGAAATTTGATGAAAATATATCGGCCTGCGAGCCTAGTTCGGCGAGTGTGCCACCTTTGGCCTGCGAGCCTGATTCGGCATATGTGCCACCTCTCTCTCTCTCTTCTATTTTTAATAGCATTCCTTCTAGTTCAGATGATGACAATGTAGATGATAACCTCCTCCACCTCTTGAAATTATTCCTATTCCATCGCTCAAGATATTCCGCTTACTTGGGATGCTGAAGGTTCTTCGCAGGTGACTGTTTATCGATTTATGCATACATTCTCGCTCAAAGAGCTCTTCCTTATCGCTCTCGTTCTAGAAATTTCGATCCAAAAACCTTAATAGCCGTCATCCAGAGCTGGGATGAAGCTGGCGACCTAAGAATATCGCTCCCTACAAGCATCGATACTTGGGATCTTGTTCCTCTTCCAAAAGGAAGAAAACTTGTCAGATGTAGATGGGTTTACAAAACAAAGTTTGGACGAGATGGAAAAGTGGATAGACATAAAGCTCATCTTATCGCTAAAGGATTTTCACAAGTTGAAGGCACTGACTATGCTGAAACTTTCTCCCCTGTTGCCAAAATGAATTCTATCTGCCTTGTTCTTTCCCTTGCTGCCTCCTTAAAATGGGAAGTCCATCAGATGGTTGTTAAATCCGCCTTCTTACATGGAGATTTACATGAAGAAATCTACATGGAACAACCCCCTGGCTTTATCCAAAATGACTCTAGCCTTATTTGTCGCCTTAGGAAGTCTCTCTATGGTCTCAAACAAGCTCCTTAGTTTTGGTATGCCAAAATGGATAGATTTCTATTAGATAATGGGTTTTGTAGGTGTCATTCTAACAACACTATCTACACCAAGAAAGTGGGTAAGTCCTTCACCATCCTTGTTCTTTATGTTGATGATCTTATCCTTACTGGTAGTGATCCCAACCATATAAACCATGTGGAGTCTAGCCTCAAAAATAAGTTTGAAATGACAGACTTAGGACACTTGCATTATTTCCTTGGTCTTCAAGTCTTACAATCCAAGGAAGGCATTACCCTCTCTCAGTCCAAGTATGCCTATGATCTTCTACACCAATTTCACATGGAAGACTGTAAGCCTACCCCTTCTCCCTTTCAGTCTGGAGTCAAGATTTCAGTCACTTGTACTACCGTTGAAGTTGATGCTACCTTATATCATTAACTTGTTGGTAAACTTTTGTATCTAACCCATACCCATCCTGACCTTTCCTTTGCCATTGGTCTTGTCGCTCAGTTTATGCACCAACCTCATGAAAGTCACTGGAAAGCAGCTAAAATAATACTTCGATATATTCGCGGTATAGTTCAGTTCAGGATTCATTACAGTGCAGGAGCATCTCCATTGTTGACTGGTTTCACTGATTCTGATTGGGCTAGTGACCTTGATGATTGAAAGTCTACTACAGGATATGTGTTCACTCTTGGTTCAGGACCTATTACATGGTCTTGTAAGAAAAAAAGTGCCATATCTCTTTCTTCAACAGAAGCAGAGTATTGTGGTGCAGTTGAAGCCAACAAGGAAGCCATGTGGCTTCGTCAGATCCCGTCTGAATTTGGTCTCCATTAGTAGCATCCAACTACACTTTGGTGTGATAATCAGAGTGCCATTCAGCTATGTAAAGATCTAGTTCAGAATCAGCGTATGAAACACATTGAAATCCACATACACTTCATCAGAAAGCTCATTCATGATCGTGTTCTTGAAGTGCAATACTGTCCATCTAATGATCAAGTAGCCAATATCTTTACAAAGGCTCTCACGGAAGCGAAGTTTACCAAAATTCGATCCATTTTTGGAGTTCAGGAAAGTTTTCATTAAGGGGGGATAGGCTCTAATGCCTCCTTCCTTCTCCTATTGTGTCATTTTTGTAAATCCTTCAATGCTATCCCAATTTGTTCTTAAGGGGGGATGTTAGGATATTTCGACACATAGGAAATAGGCTCCTTTTGTGTCACCTTTGTAAATCCTTCAATCCTGTCCCAATTTTTTCTTAAGGGGGGATGTTAGGATATTCCGACACATAGGAAATAGTTAAGAATAACTTAGTCTAGTGTAGAGTTAGGTAAAGTGTGTTTCTTTACCATGTACATTTGTAACTTATAATCTGACGGTCACGATTTGTAGTGATCCAATGGTTATCTCTCTCCTTGGTATTAACGACACTTGATCCATGGATTAACACTCGATCGGTCCATGATCTCTATTTAAAGAGGATGGAGGGTCATTTTTCCGGTAACCATTTATGAGAGAAACATATGTAACTTTTATTTTATATTAATAAATTTCCTGAAGTGGCCGTGTTGGCTCAGGTCGTGGATTGTTTCCCTCTTCGAGGTTTTTAACCACATGATTATATTGGTGTACTGATTTGTGATATTTTTGTGAGCGATGACCTTTGGTTGTTGATCTAAGGAACTTACCTTGTCAATTCCTACATAAAACATAAAACTGGTTAGGGTTTCAAACTTTCTTGCATAGAAGACAAGGACAATGAAGTCATGCCAAATACATGAAGGGAGATATAAGAGCCCAAAGGATTCTTACAAAATCCATAAAAGACTCTCTCATTTCTGATGTACCAAACCTAGAATGATCAAAATAAATATATGAAAAAATTGGTGGAGCTATTCTCTGTGAGTACTACAGAAGAATAAATCTCTCTGAGATCAACTACAGGAATTGGGAGAAGTAATCTCTGACACTAAGATGACTACAGTGATGCTCAATGCTCTACCAGAATAATGGGGAAACTTGACTTCAGGTTTATATGGGAAGAAAGAAGCCACACCATTCCATGATTTAGGATCTCTATGTAAAATAGAGGAAACAAGATTAAAAGCCAAAGTTGTTATAGGATCAAGTGAAGGGAATCAAGCCTTTGCAGTCACGTCAAAGAAGAAAGGAAGATTCAGTAAGTTTGGCCCTCATAATAGTATAGACAAATCACGATTCTTTGGATGTGATGAGCTTGTGCATTATAAAATAAATTTTCCTAAATCTGAAAAGGACAAGAGAAATAGGGAAGAATCCCATATCTCAAAAATGAGAGAGGAACCTGATGCAAAGAAATCTAAGAAAGAAGAAGCAAGGGATTTCCGCTATGATTGAGATCATATTCTCCTTTAAGTGATTTATGTTGGTTGTGTGATAGGAAGCAGTGTAGCATCCTGATCAAATCACGGTGGGAGTTCTTGGTAAAATAGCGCCTGGAAAACCTCTCTGATAACAATACTTATGGAAGGCAGTCATCAAGACCAAGGGTCATCATGAAAAACTGAATTATGGGATGTGATGACATATCGATGGAACATGCCAAGGGAATGAAGCTCTTCATTCTAGTAAAAATGTTGAAGGATGACTTACATGCTGAGGTATGAGACATGTATATATTTATATGCTGACATCGGTTGCTGTGAAGTCATGTCATATGGTTTCAGGTAATAGACTTCTATATTTAGATGTATGATCTATGAAGGAGGATCTCTGGGTGCACTAACATATGAAATCAACATAATATATATATATATCCTCATGGAATATGAGGTGTTTGTATATGAACAAGGAACTGGAAAATGTGTAAGTTCCCGGGAATGAAGAATGTGCAGAAAGGAAGAGATCATGAAATGAAACCATGTCAAGAGGCAGTTATCATCCACAATCCAAGAAGATGTGACTAGGAAATCTCCTGGGAGGATATGTAGACTCTAATATAAGTCTGGTAAAGAAGAATATCCTTGAAAAAACATATCATTAGGAGATGTGTCAATCTGAATAAAGGATGTCGATGCCTACGAGAAGATGTCGTGGTGAAATATCATCACTGAGGTAACTTTTTTTTTAAAAGTTCATATGTATATGTTTATCTGGATGAATTTGTGTAGGGCTGCTAATCATGAGAAAGGATGTATGATCCTTGGAGATGATTCTAAGGAAATAAGCATGGCATAACGGTGAATCAGATGATACGGACTGATGAATCACTTTCTAATAGTGGAAATGAATTGTGGCTGAAAGTGATGGATGATTTGTGCCCTATGAAGCCAAAAGTTGAAGATTCCTCAATATCGAAGTCTATGACATCGAGGGGAGAAATTCTTCATGAGTAGCTAGGTATCTCACCATTGTTATTGGAGGTCCCTGATTGAGAGGGAGACTGGTGATCATTTTCTTACTTGGAAGAACCTGGGTAATTCCTAAGAACTAGCCTAGGTACATTCCTTATATAGGAATGAGTACATTCCCTTGTGGAATAGGTCCTCCCTGGCTAAGAGGGAGAGATAGAAACATCATTCTGATCTTCACTTGGGAAGACAAAATGGAGGTTTGGGTAATCATCTTGCATTCGATACTCTTTGAGAATGTGTTAGGGAATTCAAGATAAGAGTAGTCGGGGATCGATATTCTTTGAGGGCTAGTTACCTAAGAGAAGAATAGTCCAAGAAGGTCTTACTTTATGAACACCTGGGTGGAGTATGTACCTTGGAGAGACAATGACTATGGTGTATAGAATTCATGTGTCTCACCAGCATTATAGCCCATTATGTTGTTGAGAGATGGGGTTGTTAGTCAAGGCCTTGCACTAGTACAATGTTGGTTGATATGATGATATACAATTGCAATTACCAATCCGATTCTTCTTATGAGATTCTTCAGTTTGAAAGTGACCATGTACATGTATGAATACCTCCCTAGTTAAGGGGGAGTGTTGAAAAGTGTAACTAGGTCAGTCTTCATATTGATTATGTAATTATGGATTTATGTAAAGTAGAAGACAAAGATAATAAAATGTATTTTGTACTTGCTTCATGGGTTTCATGAGCAAGATTTTATTATAGGTAAAAAGACTTCTTCTTGATGTCTATTAGGGTTTTCTTCTAGTTATGAATATAATCAAGTGTCATGTATATGAAGTGGCTAGTGAATGCTCCAAGACCTTGCTATAAACCTTGTGAAGAAATAACCTAAATGATGCTCCAAGCTACACTTACAACACTAGAATACAAGTCCTCCATGTCGGCCTATGAACAAAAGTAAACGTCGGCCTTCTAGCTATTTGAAGGGTCAGCCTAAAACAAGGTCATGGAGACTATATATACATGAGGTTCCATGGTCACTTAAATATGAAATTCAAAAAATATTCTGAGGTGTTCAGACAATATATAGGATTCTTCATAAAGATGTGGATATTTATGGAATGCTACAACGTTTTGAATGCAAAATGTCTTGGAGTAAATGTGTATGTAATGCAGTATATATAGACAGTGTATGCAAATATAATGCAATATATATAGACAATGTATGAAAATATAATGCAATATATATAGACAGTGTATGCGAATATAATGTAATATATATAGATAGTGTATGCGGATATAAAAAGAGCTGTGGATGTCTCTGAGATTTTTCAAAATGATAAAATCTGGAAAAACATGTGAATTTCAGGCAATGTTGAAAGGTATAAAGAGCGGATTTCTCTAATGAAGAAAGTAAAGATCAGTTTCGGATAAGTTTGATGTGAACAACGTAGTTCTGAAGAAATAAGTACGAATCACATTGATGAAGCTGCGGATTAATCAGAAGTGAACATGTGACACGATGTTTTTGGCCTATATATAGTAACCTGTAGTCGGACAAATCTGAGATACCTAATTTATTGTTATATAATGCTAAAAGCTGAAGTTTGGTTTGATGCAAGGAATACATTGCTCTATGAAAATAGAAGGAAGGTAAATTTGTGATTTACCTTCCTATCTACAAATGGATCATAGAAGATAGAGACCGAGTGTTGGTGCATATTGGTGTAGAAAAGAAGGATGAGCATTAGAGGACAACAAATAAATCATAACAAGGTCTTGGAAGCATACATAGGTTAAGGGTCTAAGTCTCGGTCATGGTACTTGTCATTTGAAAGTCTATAAGAATAATTTCTCATGGGTTTTCCTCTCCAAGAGGGAGAGGTTTTTCCTTGGCTCTAGGAGCCTAATTTCTGTGTCTCATGTATTTTGATAATGGACTTGACGAAAGACTAAATAAGCTAAAGAAGAGAAGACGTAAGTAACTCAAGTAAGCTCACAAGTAATTATTAAGAAGAGAATTTGAATTTCTATTATTTCTTTCTGCGACCCCATTCTGTTGTGGGTTATGAGGCGCAATCAACTCTCTCTAAATTCCTTCTTTGCTACAAAAGTTCTTGAATTCATTGGATATGTACTCACCACCATTGTCGCTCCTAAGAGCCTTCACATGCTTCCCCATGTATTTCTCCATTATTGCTTTGAACTCGAGAAATTTTGAGAACGTCTGATCTTTCTTCTACATGAAGTAGATCCAACACTTTCTAGAAAAATCATCAACAAAGATTACATAGTACTTATTCTTTGTTTTCAAAGCAGTAGAGAATGGTCCACACACGTCTGAGTGAACTCTCTCAAGGATTTCCAAAGCTCGGTTCTCCTTCTCGTGAAAATTGGACTTTGCATTCTTCCCCATAGTACATCCCTTGCATGTGTCTAATTGCGCAAGAGTACCCTTGGGAAGACCCATAGAAATTTGTTGCATGACCTTCAAGGCTCCATGGTGTATATGGCCCAATCTCCTGTGCCATAACTCACCCTCATCCTAGCTCACCACTTTGTCTGCCTTACCCATCAATGTTGTGCATCCATCTACATCAAGTTTATAGAGATTCTTCACACGAATCCCAATATTCTTTGCTTGTCCTGTTGGTTTGTGTTGAAGGAAATATTTTCCTTCACTAAAACCAACATCAGAGCCTCTATCCTCCAACATTGTGACTAAGACTAAATTTTTCTTCAAGCCTGGTCATGCATTACATCTTTTATTAAGAAGGGTTTACTTGACTGTATTTGGAAGGTAACTATACCAATCCCAGTAGCACTGTATCGCCCTTCATTAGCCATTTCGATATGCATCTAGAGGTCCTTCTCCTCCAAGCTACTGAATAGTTCTTTGTCTCCCGTCATGTGAAAGGATGCACCACTATCCAAGTATCACACTGATCCCATTGCACTTGAGACCATGCATACAATGAGTGAGAAGTCAAGCTCAAATTGCGAGGCCAAAGCCTCACCAGCTGCAGATCTTGAAGCCTTCTTGTTCTTCTTCTTTTGTGGACAATTAGTGGCATAATGTCCATGCTCGTGACAGTGAAAACACTTCACTCTAGACATGCCACACTTCTTGCCATCTTTGCCAAACTCAGATTTGGAATGGAATTTCTTTCCTTTCCCCTTCTTCACCTTGGTAGCCACTGCACAATTTTCTTCATCATCTATCTTAGATGAAGATCCATCCCTGGTATTCCTCCTGAATTCTTTTGGCACGAAATCTGACCAAAGTCATTCCCAATATGGCATCTTCTTCCTCCCATTAACAGTATTGATAACTATGCCAACTCTTGGGAAGTCCTAGAAGAGCTAGGCTCACCAAGTCATCATCTGCGAATGTAATTCCGACGCTCCCAAGTTCATCCCAACATTGGACAAACTTTATTAAATATTTCAGAATGGTGTCACCTTTCACCATTTTGATTTTCCTGAGCTTGTCCTTCAGTGCCAGTTTTCTATGATCACTGCTGCTGAAATAGATCTGTCAAAGCTTTCCACATTGCATATGGTGTCGCTTTGCCATGGAGACTTGAGACAATGTGGTCTCGTACTTCCTCCAGTCAGATCCTCCTCACCTTTGCAACCTTCTTTTTCCAAGCATCAAGATTTGCGGCATCTACTGCAGTGGGTTTGGGAATGTCATGTCAATGAATGATTTCAACCCACTGTCCTCCAATACTGCCTCCATCCTGTCTTTCCACACAATATAATTGGAACTGCCCTCGAGTGCATACTCTAATCTCAAGCCATTGAAAGCCATTTCAATCCTGATCTTCCTGTCACACCAAGAATACTTTTGCAAATTCGAATTACATTCAGTCACAAACTCAGCTTCTCCTCCACTATAGTGATTTCCTTGTTGAAATTTGGTTACTGGTGGACAGGTGGTTCCCTAAGGCTTTGATCTTTGGCCTAGGGAAAAGTGTTCAAAAGAATTTAATTTTTCTCCTAAAGTGACTTTATAAAGTTATAAAGTCAAATCTAATTTAAAAGTGAATTTAAGTGATAAAGTTACTAAAGTCTAATTTTAAAGTGACTTTAATAAAGTTAATGTAAAATTAGAAAGGAAAAGTGACTTTGGAAATAAATGACTAAGTGGGTCTTTATTAAAGTGGGGTGAAATAAAAAATAGAAAGTGAGATTTAATGAGCATTTAATTTCAGCCCCAGATCTAAAGCTATTTCAGCCATTGGATTTAGGGATTCCCCAAAATTCACTTAGGGTTAGGTTAAAAGAGGAAAAGGAGGAAAAGGTCATTCATTCTTTCATGAGCAGATTAGGAGAAGGAGAGAAAGAGAGCAAGGGATATTTTTGGGCAGTGAGGAGAAAGATGCAGCACTTTGGCACACATTCCAAGGCAGGATTTTAGAAAGTCCGTACAGCTAGTAGAGGCACACATTCTAAGGCAAATTTCAGCATGATTTTCTAGGAGACCGTACAATAGTTTTTTGGCACGTTTCCCAAGAGGCCGTACAATAGTTTGGCTCAGTTTTCGAGGCAACAGAGGGATATTTTATTTGGCACGAATTTTGAGGCAAGCTGTACAACAAGTGGATGTACTCTTGCATGAAAATCGAGGCAGATTCCGTACATCAAGGTTCTGCAGTTTTTCCAGCACGAAAATCGAGATTATGTACAACAAAATTTATCGCTACTTGCATAGAAATCGAGGAGGCCGTACAATGGCATTTATTGCAGAAAATTTGGGCACAAATTTCGAGGAGTCTGTACAAAATTTATTGTTGTTCTGTTTTGTTGTTTGCACGTTTTTCAAGGTGGCAGTAAGGCATGAAAAATGAGATAAGTTGTAATCTATACTTGCTAATTTTTCTGAGTTTTTCTCTCACTGTAGAAAGCATTTTCCCATAAATAAGAAGGAGTTTTCGCACTAGTTTTCCCCAAGAGTTGTAGGGGGTTTTTCCAGGGTCACCTTGACCAAAAATCACTATGTTAAAATGTGTTGAATGGCTGTTTGTGTCTGCTGATTTTTATTTCTGCATTTTCCACAATTGTGAAAAATTTCCAGAATTTATGTTTTCAGCAAATATTTTTTCCAACTTTTTGAATGTAAGATTATGGGAAAGGGCATTTAACTAATTGGAGAAATAAGGTGAAACTGAAAACCAGAGTGGGAAAACATAAATTTCTACATGGTATCAGAGCTTGGGTGCTGAAAGTGCAGTTTGGGACAACAAAGGAGAAAAATACAGTCTGCTGATTTTTCACTCAGAAAATTCCAGCAAGCTGAATTTTCACACACAGAAATTTTATCTTTACTACAGCAGTGCTATTTTTAGTTTTTTGGACAGCAAGGATGTCATTGGGATTGAGGGTGGAGGATAGGTTGGATGGGCATCGTAACTACAATGTCTGGAAGAAGAGAATGCAGAGTATCTTTGAGGAGGCAAAAGTCTGGGATGTCATGGTGCATACCGCACAACACCCTGTTGTTGTGCCTACTGATGCTGTTCAGTTGGTAGCATATAATAAAAAGAATAACAAGTGTAAGAGACTGATTCTAGACGAAATCAAAAACCATTGCATTCCTCATGTGAGAGGAAAGAGAAATGCTCATGAGATGTGGACAACATTGACCAATCTCTACCAGAGTACCAATGAGAACAGGAAAATGGTCCTAAGGGAGAAGCTGAAGACCATTAAGATGGGTAAGACTAATAGTGCGGCTGGATATCTCACAAATATTACTAATGTGAGAGATGAGTTGGCAACAGTTGGAGAGGTCATTCCATCCACTGAGTTGGTGCGGATTGCATTGAATGGCCTCCCCAGTTCATGGCTGAAATTTGCTTATGGGGTTTGTGCACGTGAGACCCTTCCCACATGGGAGAGGTTTTGGGATGATTGCATTCAGACAGAAATCAGGAAGGGTTAGCTTGGGGCAGCCAAGCCAGTTGAGCAGGATGAGGATGTAGCACTGTTGGCAGGAGGCAAGAGAGGCAAGGGAAATAAGCAAGCTCCCACAAGCAGTGGTGGGGGCAAAGGAAAAGGTAAAGGTAAACAGGGTAACACACAGAAGGACTATTCCAAGGTGAAGTGTTTTAATTGTCAGAAGATGGGACACTATGCAGTTGTGTGTTCGGAGAAGAAGAAGAAGGGGAAGAACCAAAACATGGTAGCATCAGCAGAGGTAGAGGACTTTACAGATCACTTTGACTAGGAGTTTAGGCTTATTTCTTGTGAGTCCAGTGGTGCAGGATCACTTGCCATGGAGGTTCAGAGGGAGCATGCATTTCCCTCGACTAGCGGAGCATCTTCGGGTATCTGGTATGTGGAAAATGGGGCTTCACATCATATGACAGGAGTCCATGAGTACTTCTCAAAGCTTTCAGAGAGTGGCACTGATATAGAGGTAGTACTCGGTGATGACATAGTTGTTAGAGCAGTTGGTGTGGGGACACTAACATTTCATAGGGAACCCAAACCTCCCTTGAAGGTGTCAGATGTTCTTTATGTGCCAGGGATGAGGAAGAACCTCATATCCATCTCTGCTTTGGAGGATAGAGGATATGAGATATTGTTCAGGAGAGCATAGGTGCTGATATATCCCAGGGGCACTCCAGCTGATTTAGCTAGAGTGATAGAAGTACGCCATGCAAATGTGTACAAGTTTGCATTTTAGCCCCTTTTTGCATTGAGCAGTAGTACCGACAGCAGAGCTAGCAGTTATGAGCTGTGTGAGATTAGGCACTGTAGGATGGGGCACATGTATCATGGGGCCTTGAGGACATTACGGGAGATCACTACAGGTGTGCCAGATTTTAGTACTGATCACTTTGATACTTGTAGAGGATGTGTGATGGGCAAGTTTTCCAAATCCCCTTTTCCCCGCAATGACAGTAAAGCGACTGGGATACTTGATTTGATTCATTATGATGTGAGCAGTCAGATGTCTCATGTTTCCTGAGTGGATATGAGTATTATGTTTTATTCATTGATGATCACTCCAGGAGGACCTAGATTTATTTCTTGAAGACCAAGAGTGAGGTCTTCAAGTAGTTTTAGGAGTTTAGAGCTCTTTTGGAGACTCAGACAGGTCGGAAGATCAAGTCCCTGAGGTCGGACAAGGGAGGAGAGTACACCCTTGGAGAGTGTGTTGAATATTGTGCGGAGGCAGGCATTAGGAGGGAGTTCACTATTTCTTACAACCCCCAGCAGAACGAGGTTGCAGAGAGGAAGAACATATCCATCGGAGGGGTTGACAAAGCCATGCTACATGATCAAGGGTTGCCATTGTTTTTGTGGGCAGAGGCCTGCAACACTGCTGTTTATTTGCAGAACAGGAGTCTGCATCGTGCCTTGGGACATATGACTCCGGAGGAGGATTTTTCTAGGAAGAAGCCTGATATTGGTCATATTCATATCTTTGGGTGTATTCCATACTCCTACATACCCAAGGAGAAGAGGACCAAAATAGAGCCCACCGCAGAGAAGGGTGTCTTTGTGGGCTACAGTGAGACCTCGAAGGCCTTTCGGATTTATATTCCCGCACAGAGGAGAGTTGTTGTCAGGTGAGATGTGAAGTTTGAGGAGGATAGGGCCTTCAGGAGGTGACGAGAGTTAGAGTATCTGGATCAGCCAGACCCTCAGGAGCAGCTGAGTCACTCGCAGGTGTTAGCCCCCCAATAAATTTTTGACAAGCAAAGTAGGGGGCTAAAATGTTTCTGAGACTTCAATGAATGCATCTCCCCTGAGACACATCATCCTTGAAGTCCCCTGGGCCTTTGTCTTTGATTTTCCCCTCTGTTGATTTCCATTATAAAAGACCCTCTAATTGCAAAAAGCTTGTGCTCCCGAAAGCCTCCATTTACCCCTTATACCCCTGCACAATCTCCCTCTTCATCCCTTCTTTCCCTTTGTCAATGTTCCTCTTCCTCCCCTAAATCATTCCCAAAATCCCCTTCAAATTCTACCCATACCCCTTGTTTTGCCTATTTCACCCTTTATCTCCCTATCATTACCCTTTAGAGGCCTCAAAATGCATTAAAATGGCTTAAAAAACCATTTTCCACCTTATAATAGGCCCAGCCCCACTTCTAATAGCCCCTGCACCTCTTCTCCCATGTGATCCAGCATCGGAACCACCCGCTAGAGCAAAGGCGCTATTCCCCAATGGATGTTGGACGCCGTCTCGACCGTTGATCTTGGTAGATCGGATGGTTATCATTAAATCCCAGTGCCCGTGTTTCTCCGTTTAAACCTCCAATCGCGCCATCGTCGTCCATTTGAACGATGATCTGATGGTTCGCAATGCGCTCACGCCTATGGTCCCCACCAGCACGCTCGTCCGAATACAGCCCGGTTTTCATCGCACCACCATCTGAGAGCTGGCGGTATTTTCCCATCGGCTAGCGATTCCATTTAGCGATTGACGCGTGGCTCCTGTACGGTTTCAAAACCGCTTGTCCATCGCGCATTAACGTTTGGTACAGGATGCACAACGATATTCATATCAGCCGTTAGATCTTGGGTGCCTCATCCAATGGTCATCGATCAACGAAGCTGCATGGGGCTTAAACCATAGCCGTCGTACCCCTGGTCCACCGTCTATCATCCTCTGCCGTTGATCTCCGCCACGATCGACGGTCCAGATCTGTTGACCCACCGTTGACAACCCGGCCATCGCCCGGTCACGCCACGTCACCCCCATGTGCACCCATCATACATGCACCCATTCCATTGCATACAATTGGTTCATTTTCGCGTTGTTTAAGGTTTTTCATTCGTATTTGCTCCGCTGGCCGCCAACCTCCACCAGAGAATTTTTCGCCATTTCTCTGCGTTTTTTCCTCCATTTCATCATCTGCACGGCCATTTCCTCCATCCACACTACCTCCATCATTCTCGTCCATTGATTTCTTGACAAGTTTGCTGTTTTGCAGGGTTGCAAGCGGGGGAAAACCGCCATGGCTCGTTACTTCTGTCACAGTGGTAGAAATTAAGGAACAAGCCATGTACAGAGATATATTTAATGAAGAAAAGGCCCGGGGAAGTGTTTGACATGATTGAAATCAAAGGACATGGTCAGAATTATATCACTCTCCTCCAGAGCCATTAAAAGCACAGAGTTCACAGCCAGAAGGTAGCTATGGGAGCAGCAAAGAGAAATCAGCAAGGAAATCGAAGAGTTAAAACACTAAACGGGAGATTTAAAGGATTAATCTAGTTTTGCAAAGGGAAGGTACAAGGTTGAAAAACCTGAAGATCAATCAAAAGTTTAATGCACAGACACCGTATCATCAGGGTTTTCTACAGCAGCAACATGTTTCTCTTCATCAGAGGACAAAGTGCCCATGCAGTTTTTATTATACATCGTGTTCCTGAAGTTTCCTACCCCAATAGCAGTCTTACATGATCAGAATAATTTGTTGCACAAGTAGGGCAGACCTCGCTGTTCTTATTTTCCTTTGTTTTTTCACCAGATGTACCACACAGTACTGCAGTCAAAACACCTAGGCCATACCGGAGATAAATGCAGAGAGTTAAAACATAGTGGGTTTCGGCCCGCCTCCCCTTTTCTACGTTTAAATGTTTCATTCAGTTCTCACCTACCTCCTCAGTTCAACTGCTGTTATAAAATCCATAAGAAAATATTGTAAAGGTTGTTGATCAGTTATCAGAGAACTGCAAGTAGTTTCTTTTGAGACACAGTCTCTGTGTAAAGTTGTAAGATAGGTGAAGGAGATGTTTTCAGACTTAGTATTCAGCCATTGGCATAGTGTACTTGATTGGTATTGTTGTTTAATATGACAAGCACATTTATTTGGATCATGATCTAAAGCAGCAGTGATGTTTTCCTATCTCTGTGTTTACATTCATTTCATTTCGTTTCTACTGGCTTGCATCAGAATACTGGCATAGGATTTACCCTTGTTAGGTACCCTATGTTTCTGCTCTCCTTGCCCTTTATGTTTCTCTTCTGAATGTATTATCTAAGGAATGTTTTCACTTGGTTTAACTAGTGTAGTGGATGATGTTGCTTGCTCTCTGATGTATGAATTAAGTGAATGCAGTTCTTAGATGCTTTCTGTTATAGATTTAGTTGGAAGATTTGGGAACACTGGGGATTAGTGTTAGCCCTGTCCACCAGGATCCTTGTACGACCTACTGATCTGTAACTTTGTTCTTTGAATCTGTGTTATCTCCTCCCCTCCTACTTTCCATATCGCATAATCATCTTGAAGATCCTAAGTTTCGGATGACTAGCCCAATTGAAAGTCTGCCTATTGAGTAGCAAGAAAATCCTTTCCTGAATCCATTGCCCAATGGTTTTGAATATTTCCTGGAATATTTCACCTCTGCCTTATCCCTCTTTGCTCATCATGGTCTTACATTGAACCCTTCTTTCCTGATAACCAACAACCAAACAACAAAACAAATCAAACAAACCTTGCACCTATAACTAGCCTAAAATCATAACATTTGAGCCTCATAGATATAAACCTTTGCTCAAACTAGAGAGATCCCTCTCTGGACCCAGGAGGGCTAGATCCTTAGGTCTGAAAGTGGTTCTGATGTTGTCTCATCTTTTGGTCTTGCCAATCTTGCCAAAACATGGGAACACCAACATAATGGCGACTCTGCTGGGGAACTTGAGTGCATTATACCTTAAACAGTCTTAAGCATTCACAAGACCTACAATCTCTGGTTAGGTTGGCAGTTAAACACTCCTATTCTCACATCAAACAATATACCATTTGTTGTGTTTTCCCATACTCTTGGATAGAGTCTGGAAAGGGCCAGGTAGCCTCCGGATCTCACACTCTTTCAGAGGTGACATATCTGGTAAATGCCCTCCCAGTCAATCTCTGATTAGATTTTGCCATGTTTGGGGGATATCCTTGAAAGAGGACATATCATAAGCACTATGGTGGATAGTGTACCCTCCGAAAACTTCCTAAACCCTCCACCTGGCGACTCTAACATTCCATAAACGTTTCAAAGATTCCACTGGTGATCAGTAGGCTTGCTGATTATCTTGGTTCACATTAGACTCCACTGCGGAGACCAGCCTCCATAACAACATCAACCACAGTAGAAGTAACAAGTAGGGTTAAGCTGCTTGGTCTTAGACAACATTCTGGCTTCCAGAACCATTCGTATAAGAGCTTACCCTGACCCAACCCCACCTGAAATAGTTGACAACCCAGAGAGCATCCTCAAGGGAGCTCCTACACTTAAAATATCAACTATCTCCAAACACATCCATAGAGCTAATTCTGCACCAGAAGATCTGACAGCTCTATCACATTTTCACCTTGATGTAGACCTACCTAACAGCTTATCTAGAACTAGGTCATTCAGTATCTTAGACCAGCCAGATCCTGAGCTTCCTGATTCACCACAACAAAGTGGTAGACACCTTGGGGATAGACAGACCCCTCCATCTACACCTCCTGATTTACATTTCATACAAAACTTGGGGCTCAGTCACCCTAGGTCTGCTCATCAGTTCTTTGCTGGTCATAACACCCCTATCATCCATATACCAGCTGCCCAAGTTAACCCTTTACTGCATCAAAACATCATTATGGCAGTTTGGTATGCACCTCTGGTTTTACCTCAGCCTCTAGTACCCTTACCAAATTATTATCAGTCTAATATTCCACACTTCACTGCAAAGGAGTCCATCACAACCCAACAACATGTAGACAAGATGGAGGATTCTTTTGACTACATGGAGATTGACGATGATATAGTCAAAATGAGAATCTTTGCCCAAAGCTTAGGGGGTGAAGTGAAGAAATGGTTTAAAGGCATGTCTCCAGGAAGCATCAATGATCTTCCGGGCTTGTATTAGACTTTCATAAACAAATGGGAAACTAGGGCAAATCCATGCCAACTCCTAGCATAATACATGACCCTTAAAAGAAACGTAGGAGAGAGTGTCCATGATTACATAACAAGGTTCAACAACATTTATAATGCACTCCCTCCACATATGAAACCTCCACAAGGTATGGCCCTAGCAAAATACCCTGAGGGTTTTGATGCTGACATGGCCTATGAGCTTAGAGACAAGGAATACAACACATTGGAAGACATGCAGAAAGGAGCAGTGAATATAGAAGCCAACCTGATCAAGAAAAGAGCAAGACTGAAATCTGAAAGAAGGGTGACATACAGAGATGACAATGTAGCCTCCACATCTGACCAAAATTATGATAAGTTGTCTAGAAATGTGGAAAGGTTACAATAGATGATGGAAAAGATGGTTGTCACCGTTAGCAATCAGAACAAGAACTAGAACCAGAACTTTAGGAGAAACAATAACGCTCCCAACAGACAAAGAGAATCAGATCAACAAGTTATTCTCTCATTCCAAGAGAATTTTCTTGATGAAGATGAGGGAATCATAGAAGAGTCTGAGGGAAACACAATTAATATGTTTGAAATAGAAGATTCAATCCATAATTGTTATTCAGAAGAAGACAGGCCTTCACCCTCTGGTTGGGAGGAGGAATGGTTAGAATCTGAAGATTACAGATTTGGATTTGAAAATGCCATGATGCAGGTCAGAGAACAGTATGAACTTAGAAGCAAAAAGAGTCAAGAAATTTCCAAAACCAAAGCTTCTGAGACTACCATCAAAAAGAGGCCTGAGAAAACTTCTAAAGCAATTGCTGAAACCAACAAATCAACAGCTGAGGGTGCTGGAAAAAATAAAGAAAAAGACAACCAAAACATTAATGCACAGGGTAAACCAACTAGCAGCACTAGAACTACAGCTAGTGCTCCCGATGAAACTGTCACAAACACTGTACTTAATGAAAATCAACCCACTGACTTGGCCACTAAGACAATGGCAAATAAAACAGAGATGAGTATGCCAAAGAGTCAATCCCCTTTCAATTTGGAAAGTGAGATTGCAAGAATTAAAATCTCTATTCCACTTTCTGAGCTAGCCACTCAGGATGTATATAAAGGCCAGATTTTGAGAGCTTTGAACTTCGGTGAGAATGGTGACTCTGTCAATTTGAATGATGATCAACATGCCCTCTTGTTTGGTCCTAAGATAGAGAGGAAGTTTCAGGAAGGGGTAGTTCCACCTTTCTATATCAGTCTCAACGTTCATGATAAGATCCCGCATAATGAAATGCATGATTCTGGAGCATCTCACAACCTAATGCCTAAGGTAGTTATGGAAAGACTAGGTCTAGAGATAACCAGACCCTACAAAGACTTATACTCATTTGACTCTAGCAGAGTAAAATGCCTAGGCCTAATCAAAGACTTGTGTGTGAGCTTAACTCAAATCTAGGCTAAATGCATGGTCATGGATGTTGTGGTGGCAGATGTGCCACCTAAGTATGGCATGTTATTGTCAAGATCATGGGGAGCCAAGCTGCAGGGTACGATGCAGATGGATGGCTCATATTCCACAATCCCAATCTTTGGCCAGCTTAGAAAACTGTATAGGGAGGCACAGATGAAATTTTTAGTCAGTAGCCCCGAAAAACCAGAAAATTCACCTATTTATTTTGTACAAACTGACCTTGACTCCTTCATCTTTTGTAATGATGCATCCTTGGAAGGGTCAGAGTCCCAAAACAGAGACACAAACGGAGAGGCAGAGACCATGGATTTTAACATAATGGCTGCTCTGGATTTGGAGGATAACGAAAAGGAAAACCGCAACGAAACCTGTAGGATATGCAGTGGAGACCTAACTCTGAGTGAACAAG
Source organism: Pinus albicaulis (assembly GCA_034641835.2). Classification (NCBI taxonomy): domain Eukaryota; kingdom Viridiplantae; phylum Streptophyta; class Pinopsida; order Pinales; family Pinaceae; genus Pinus; species Pinus albicaulis. The sequence goes on from CM076574.1 coordinate 881,089,577, forward strand.
AAACAGAGCGTGAACAGTCATCCAGCTAGACCTCTAAACCTCACACACTTCACGAAGAAAAAAACGATCCACAGCCTAGTACAGACCATATAACACAACACAAAGGAGAGCCCAGCTGTAAAGGAAAAAACAACGATAGTCATGAGAAAAACCCCTTATGGGAAATGAGCTTTTACGGGTCCTGTACTAGAAGGATTGCAGGGGAAGGTGTATGGTTACACAATATAGAAAACGATTACGCAGAGAGTCACGCCTATAGCCTGCATTTCAAATGCACAAATAATGTCACTGAATACGAGGCTCTAATCCTGGGTCTGAATCTGTTGAAGAAAATAGGAGCCTGTAGGATAACCGTAAAGGGAGACTTAGAGTTAGTTATTAAACAGGTAAACGGGGAATACACAGCGAAACATCCTAGGCTGAGAGCATATAGGAATGACACCATGGATATTCTGAAAACGTTTGTTGAATACAAATTAGTGTTCGTTCCTAGGAGTCAAAATGTCATTGCAAATGGATTAGCTTTCCTAGCCAGTTCCTACCCCAAGACTCCCAGCGACCAACAGATCATCATACAGACCAAATTCAGACTTGCTGTCCTGGACAACGAAAAATATTGGCAGGTTTTTGAAGGTGATAAAGAGATCGAAGATTTCCTGGTAGGCAGAAACGAGTTTGAATTTTCTGATTTAGACTCCCAACCTGACAGTAGTTGCCTAAGTGATGAATCTTCGAATGAGGAGGAAACACCCTATAACATAGAAATAAACTCTTTAGATGAACAAACTGGAAATCCAGACCACAAATGTGAAAACACAGATAGTGAAGAGGTAGAGGTACTACAGGCCAAAGACAAGAATATACCCAGAGGCCTAGCACCCTTGGAGGACCTTTTTGACTTTGACGGTGTGGAAAAAAATCCCACTATAGAACATGCAGAATCTGATGTGGAAGAATGCAACATAGGCACTGAAGATAAGCCCAAAATGATTAAATTGGCTAAGTCTTTACCTGCAGACATAAAGAAGAAATACATTGACCCTTTCAAAGAATTCATTGATGTGTTTGCATGGAGCTATGAGGACTTAAAGGCCTATGACACAAATATCATTCAGCATAAGATACCCTTGAAAGAAAATCAGAAGCCCTTTAGGCAAAAACTTTGCAAAATCAATCCTAAACAATTGCCTGCAGTAGAGAAAGAGATCAAGAAGATGTATGAAGCAGGTATAATTGTGCCTGTGAGGTTCTCTGATTGGGTATCAAACTTAGTGGCTGTGAGGAAGAAGATAGGAGAAATCAGATTGTGCATAGACTTCAGGAATCTTAATAGAGCCTCACTCAAGGACAATTACCCTTTGCCTAAAATGGAACATATCCTTCAGAAGGTAGTGGGCTCTAAAAGAATCTTCCTGCTGGATGGCTTTTCAAGTTATAACCAAGTCTTAGTGATCCCATAAGACCAACTCAAAACAGCCTTCACCACTCCATGGGGTACCTTCATGTACGTAAAGATGCCTTTCGGATTGATGAATGTTGGAGCCACCTTCCAAAGAGCAATGGACATAGCATTTTCAGATGAGATAGGGCACTTCATTTTTATCTACTTAGATGACATAACAGTCTTCTCCAAGACCGAAGAAGAACACCTGAAACATCTGAGAAAGGTATTCGAAAAATGTAGAAGGTTTGGTTTGTCCCTAAATCCTAAAAAGACTGTTTTTGGGCTACAAGAAGGTAAACTTCTTGGCCACATCATATCCGAGAAGGGAATCAGGATAGACCCACAGAGAGTTGAGGGAATACTACAGATCACGCACCCAAGAAACATCAAGGAATTACAGTCATTCATTGGGAAAATCAACTTCCTTAGGAGATTTATCCCCAACCTGGCTGAACACCTTAGGAACATGACTAACATGCTGAAGAAAGGTCCAGGAGTCAAATGGACTGTGGGAGCTAAACAATATTTTGAATCAATGAAACTTGCACTCACCCAAGCTCCTGTCCTAATCATCCCAGATTTCTCCAAATATTTCCTGATCTTTTCATTTGCCTCCGAGCATACAGTGGCTGCAGTCTTGCTGCAGAGAAACACAGAGGGAATGGAACAACCAATTGCCTTCTTTAACAAAGCACTTAGAGATGCACCCTTGAAATACAACATCATGGAGAAACAGGCCTATGCTCTGATTAAGGCCTTGAAAGACTTCAGGGTGTACATACTGCATTCTTACACCGTAGCTTATGTGCCCAACATCATAGTCAAAGATATACTGTCCCAAGACCCAGATGGGAAAAGGGGCAAGTGGATAGCCGTGATCTTAGAGTATGACCTTGAGATAAAACCCACCAAACTGATTAAAGGTCAGGGCTTAGCTAAATTAATGGCTGAATCGAACCTACAAGCCCTAGACATTAACATGATAAATACCTTGGATGAGCAACAAGAATTGCCTGATCTCACTATTAAGGAAAAATTTCAGAGCTCTCCTTGGTATGCTGACATTTTGTACGTGCTTACACACCTCAATGCCCCTCCCGGATTATCAAATACCAAGGCCAGATTCTTAAAGCTAAAAGCTAGAAATTATCGCATCTTGAATGAAAGCTTTTACTGGAAGAATCCCAATGGCCTATTGCTAAAATGCTTGCCTGAAAATGAGGCAGAGAGGGTTAAACAAGAATTCCACGCTGGAGAATGTGGAGCCCATGCCGGGTTTGGGGAAAACAAAAAAAAAAAAAATATAGGGGTGGCTATTAGCTGACACACTCTTTAACGTGTTCATAAAAATGATGATTTATGCACGCCACAAATGTCGCCATCTTTGAGGGAAAAAGAAAACTCCTCGCTGCCACCTGACCCATCAGCATTTGGGGTCCCTTTACTGTGATGGGGCCTAGATTTCATGAGGGGGAAAATCGTCACCCATGTGCCTCGGCCTGTGCCAAATGGATCTAACGACCCATGATTATTTCACCTAAGTGGACAAGGGCCGTGCCCACTAAGTGTGGAACTGGGTCATCATTAGTTTCCTAGAAATTCACATCCTCTCTCGGTTTGGCTGCCCAAGGAAAATAATCACTGATAATGCTACTGCTTTTGGATCCAAAAAGATGGTTGATTTTTGTCACAGGTACCAAATCGCACTTGGTCATTCAACTGCCTACTACCCATAGGGTAACAGATTAGATAAATCATCAAACAAGATCCTGGTGATCATCATCAAAAAGTTGTTGCAAGAGAACAAAAAATCATGGCATAACAAGCTAGTACATGCTTTGTGGGCTGACAGGCTTACAACAAAAAAGTCCATTGGCATGTCACCTTTTCAGCTTGTCTATGGAACAGAAGCAGTATTCCCTACCAGCCTTGGGATGCCAGTGATCAAACTGATCCAGGAGATCCAAACAGAAGAGGACAGCATGGTGAGGAGAATAAACCAAACAATCCATCTTAAGCAAGTAAGGGAAGAGGTCTACAATAGAGCAGTGAAAGTTCAGGAAAATATAAAGAAATTGTTTGACAAAAGAACCAAAGCTGCTGATTTCAAAGTTGGAGATAAGGTTTTGAAGTGGGATTCGAGAAGAGAGGATAAAGGAAAGCACAGCAAATTTGACATTTTGTGGCAAGGTCCATACCTCATCCAGGCCACTGTGGGTCCCAATGTTTTCTTCTTACAAGAATTGGATGGAACTGAGCTATTTGGGGGTCCTTTCAATGGTAGGATGCTCAAACATTACTTTTGCTAATTTACAGTTTCCAGTTTCCATTTCCATTGTACATACCATTGCAGTGTTTATTTTCAAGAAAAAGAAAAGTGTTTCAAAAAATAGAGGAAAAAGAGAGGTTCAGACATGCTTAAAACATGGACCTCTGATATGCAAAGGAGTGGCTCTAATAAACTCAAAACTATTACAAAGCAAATCGGCAAATTTCGTGCTCAGCGAAACATTCGGGGACAGTAGATGAAAGGAAGAATCAACTCTAACATGCCCAAAACCAGAGCTGAAATGAAGAAAAGGAGGTGACTCTAACATGCTCAAAACTGGAGTCACAAAAGGGAGGGAGGATGTTTCAAGTTCAGATCCCAAGCCTCCACAGTTTTTTTTTCAGTTTTCCGCAAGTTCCATCCATGTGTAACTGTTTTTATGCCTTGGATAGACAGCAAGTCAGACAGTCTAATCCTGGCTTGACTATTTTCAATTTCCTGTCTTAGAATGTAGAGAAGAAATCTGCTGGATAGTTTAATCCCAACAGATATTAGAGTAGGTAGAGAAACATATGAGACCAATAGTCTAATCTGGTCTCATGGAGCAATAAGGGTAGATTTAGAAAAGGATTATTTTCTGTTTTCAAAAATAAAAGATGTAAAGGGTCTGCTACCTAAAATGCACCTTGGAAGAAGAAAAAATGCTAGGATTGTAGTATGGGTAGGTAGTTTGTTGGAGTAGGTTTCTGCTGATATAATGTTTTCATATTGTGGTAGCTTATCAAAGAAAAAGGGGATGTTCCAAGCAGCTAGGCCACTGGCCTACTCCAAATATTTATCCTCTGAATTCTTGACTCCTTCAAGAAGAAGCCATCCCCATGTGGAGCCACTGTTAGCCCCCCAATAAATTTTTGACAAGAAAAGTAGGGGGCTAAAATGTTTCTAAGACTTCAATGAATGCATCTCCCCTGAGACACATCATCCTTGAAGTCCCCTGGGCCTTTGCCTTTGATTTTCCCCTCTGTTGATTTCCATTATAAAAGACCCTCTGATTGCAAAAATATTGTGCTCCCGAAAGCCTCCATTTACCCCTTATACCCCTGCACAATCTCCCTCTTCATCCCTTCTTTCCCTTTGCCAAAGTTCCTCTTCCTTCCCTAAATCATTCCCAAAGTCCCCTTCAAATTCTGCCCATACCCCTTGTTTGGCCTATTTCACTCTTTATCTCCCTATCGTTACCCTTTAGAGGCCTCAAAATGCATTAAAATGGCTTAAAAACCCATTTTCCACCTTATAATAGGCCCAACCCCTCTTCTGATAGCCCCCGCACCTCTTCTCCCATGTGATCCAGCGCCGGAACCACCCGCCAGAGCAAAGGCGCTATTCCCCAATGGATGTCGGACGCCATCTCGTCCGTTGATCTTGGTAGATCGGACGGTTATCATTAAATCCCAGTGCCCATGTTTCTCCGTTCAAATCTCCAATCGCGCCATCGCCGTCTGTTTGAACGATGATCTGACGGTTTGCAATGCACCCACGCCTGTGGTCCCCACCAACATGCTCGTCCGAATACAACCCGGTTTTCATCGCACCACCATCCGAGAGCTGGCGGTATTTTCCCATCGGCCAACGATTCCATTCAACGATTGACGCGTGGCTCCCGTACAGTTTAGAAACCGCTTTTCCATCACGCATTAAAGTTCGGTATAGGACGCGCAGTGATATTCATATCAGCTGTTAGATCTTGGGCGCCTCATCCAACGGTCATCGATCAACGAAGCTGCGTGGGGTTTAAACCATAGCCGCCGTACCCCCGGCCCACTGTCTATCGTCCTCCACCGTTGATCTCCGCCACGATCGACGGTCTAGATCTGTTGACCCACCGTTGATGACCCGACCATCGCCCGGTCACGCCAAATCACCCCCACGTGCACCCATCATACATGCGCCCATTCCATTGCATACAATTGGTTCATTTTTGCGTTGTTTAAGGTTTTTCATTCGTATTTGCTCCGCTGGCCGCCAACCTCCGCCAGAGCATTTTTTGCCATTTCTCTGTGTTTTTTCCTCCATTTCATCATCTGCACAGCCATTTCCTCCATCCACACTGCCTCCATCATTCCCGTCCATTGATTTCTTGACAAGTTTGTTGTTTTGCAGGGTTGCAAGCGGGGGAAAACCGCCATGGCTCGTTACTTTTGTCACAGTGGCAGAAATTACAGAACAAGCCATGCTCTGGAGATATGTTGTGAAAGAGCGGAAGTGTTTGACGTGATTGAAATCAAAGGACAGGGTAAAAATTCTGTCACTCTCCTCCGAAGCCATTAAAAGCATAGAGGTCACAGCTAGAAGGTAGCTATGGGAGCGGCAAAGAGAAATCAACAAGGAAATCGAAGAGTTAAAAAATTAAACAAGAGATTTAAAGGATTAATCCAGTTTTGCAGAGGGAAGGTACCAGGTTGAAAAACCCGAAGATCAATCAGAAGTTTAATACACGGAAACCGTATCACCAGGGTTTTCTACAGCAGCAGCGTGATTTTCTTCATCAGAGGACAAAGTGCCCATGCAGTTTTTATTATATATCGTGTTCCTGAAGTTTCCTACCCCAAAAACAGTCCTACATGATCAGAAGCGTTTGTTGCACAAGTAGGGCAGACCTCACTGTTCTTATCTTTCCTTTTTTTTTCACCAGATGTACCACACAGTACTGCAGTCAAAACACCTAATCCATACCAGAGATAAATGCAGAGAGTTAAAACAGAGTGGGTTTCGGCCCTCCTCCCCTTTTCTGTGTTTAAATGTTTCATTTAGTTCTCACCTACCTCCTCAGTTCATCTACTGTTATAAAATCCATGAGAAAATATTGTAAAGGTTGTTGATCAGTTATCAAAGAACTGCAAGTAGTCTCTTTTGAGACACAGTCTCTGTGTAAAGTTGTAAGATAGGTGAAGGAGATGTTCTCAGACTGAGTATTTAGCCATTGGCATAGTGTACTTGATTGGTATCGTTACTTAATATGACAAGCACATTTCTTTGGATCCTGATCTTAAGCAGCGGTGATGTTTTTCCTATCTCTGTGTTACATTCATTTCATTTCATTTCTACTGGCTTGCATCAGAATATTAGCATAGGATTTACCCTTGTTAGGTACCCTATGTTTCTATTCTCCTTTCCCTTTATGTTTCTCTTCTAAATGTATTGTATAAGGAATGTTTTCACTTGGTTTAACCAGTGTAGTGGATGGTATTTCATGCTCTTTGATGTATGAATTAATTGAATTTAGTTCTTAGATGTTTTCTGTTATAGATTTAGTTGGAAGATTTGGGAACACTGGGGATTAGTGTTAGCCCTTTCCACTAGGATCCTTGTATGACCTACTGATCTGTAACTTTGTGCTCGGAATCTGTGTTATCTCCTCCCCTCCTACTTTCCATATCACCTAATCATCTTGAAGATCCTGAGTTTTAGATGACTAGCCCAATTTAAAGCCTACCTGTTGAGTAGCAAGAAAATCCTTTCTTGACTCCATTTCCCAATGGTTTTGAATATTTCCTGGAATATTTCACCTTTGCCTTACCCTCTTTGCTCATCTTGGTCTTACATTGAATCCTTCTTTCCTGATAACCAACAACCAAACAAAAAATCAAACAAACAAACCTTGTGCCTATAACTAGCCTAAATCATAACATTTGAGTCTCATAGATATAAACCTTTGCTCAAACTAGAGAGATCCATCTCTGGACCCAGGAGGGCTAGATCCTGAGGTTTGAAAGTGGTTCTGATGTTGTCTCATCTTTTGGTCTTGCCAATCTGGCCAAAACATGGGAACCCCAACATCAGGGATGGTCAAAATGGAAGACAAATATTTTGAATATGAATGGTTTTTTTGAACTATCCTCTTGGACACATAACGACACTGCAGATGGCTTGGTGACAATTGACCTAAAGCTAATACCCAGAAACTGGCTGAAGAATTTCAATATGGTTTGATTAACTGTTAGGAAAATAATTTTCCCAACCCAGGTGAACAAAAGTGTCATTTTCAAGAGTGGTTAACAGTTTTTCGAATAATCAAAATGTAACAAATAGGTTTGTCTTTCTCTCTTTTCCCCCACCATTTCTAGAAAGTAACTCTTTATTTTTGACAAGCTTGAGGAGGATAACATTTTCTTTTTTATAAGTTCATCCTTCGGATGAGTCCAAATTAGTTTAAAATTTGAACCCTAAGAAGGATTGGTTCGTTCCTTTGTAAAATTGAACACCCCCTCCTTGACCATCTCGAGGTCGTAGCGGACGGTTGTGACCCACTAGTCGGGCCACTAGGCGACCCACCTCACCAACATCTTCATGAGTAACCAAAATAATTCCAGTGTCGACAAAAAAACACATAAGTAAATAATTACTCAATAAAATGTAGAAAAAATATAACACATACTTGCAGGTCCCCAAATGTAACCGAAAGGGAGACCCATGTCTGGGTCACCCCGAATGTCCATCCCCACATACGGGTATGGAAAGAAAATATGTGGATTGGCCTCAAACCAGGTCTCTGTCGTGTCATTCCAATAACGACCCACCATGCCACCACCACCTGGTCGCATCACCGGAGCCCACCTCCTCATGTGTGGCTCCCGTGGCCCTCCAATAGACACCGCCACCACAGGCCTCAGCAGAAGCACCCACTCGTACATGATGCTTCATAATATACTGGCATAGGAAAAATACTTCGATCCACATTGGACCTTGTCCAATTGTGACACCATGCCATAAAAAAAAAAAGCAGGTGAAATCAAAAAAATGCCCGCCCCTCAATTAGCGTAAAACTCCAACCTACAGGCCAGATGCCCGATGTGGAGCAACCGACCCTACCAGTCACATGATCACTGCCAGAGCACACCACTTTGCCACATCTGTCACTCATGCAATGCTGATGCATCGCTTGGTCATAGGTGCCCCTCCAAAATGGTGCCTCTGGAACCTATCGAGATTCACTCCCCCAAAGGAGATTTGGTATCTCAAAGCCTCCCCTTGAGGCAGTAACCCGGTCACGAAATAGATATTCGTCTCGGGATGGATCACCAGGTTCGTCCCCCACAACAAAAAAATGTTGTGCCTCCTGTTCCAATGCTGTATAATGTAATGTAATAAACGGTCTTGTGATTGCAAGAACTCATTCTCAGCAAATTTCAGAAGGCCCCATGCTACCAACTAACAACGTGCCCCAGCATCAGTAGCTAGAGTGGTCCAGATCTCAGGCCAATCCTGCTCTCTCCACACTAACCTACTAGCAACACAGATACCCATCAGTACCAAGAAGAAAAATAAAAATAGAAAAAAAATCAAAATTTTATGTCATCATGGCCTTTGCGTGCAAAAAGAAGGGAAAAACATGCCCTCGAGCACCTGTCCCTCAGAATTGTGCACAATGGAGGTGCTCGTTTTCCTATATCATCCGCGCAATCTAGGAAAAAATCCACTCTGAGGCTATACAAACATAATTTGTACGGCCCCCAGCACCATCAAACTGAAGAGATTACAATTCAGGACATCATGGAACTTACCTCAACATAATATCACTAGTCCCTAGTACATAAGCTGACCACAACGACAAGAAAGGCTCTGCAAGCACCTCTAATCTCCCAAAAATCAGCAAGTAAAAATGAATAGGATTAGGGCCAAATCCCATATTTATTTCCCTTTTCCAGAACTTTGGAGGTCCATAATAGGAGATCAGAAGGTCCATTCCGCAAACCGTAAGTTGCACCATCATCAGTATGCCATGATGAAAAAAAGTGATGCCACACATTCGCTTTCCAGAAAAAATAATTGTTCAGTGTTGGCAGGTGTTGTACATATTTCCTCCTGCATATAAATTCTCGGTCTGCTATCTCTTTCGCATCTCTGCCGTGGCCAAAGTTCTATGCTCCTATTTTATATTACTATCTCCGCCCGAAAATCTGCTTTCCAAAAGTTCAAAACCCAAAATTAAATAATCGGGGCCTAGTCCCTAAAGAGTTTGACGCCCCCCCGCTTCGGCCTCCATATGACCTGAGTCTGAAAACCACAATTCAAACGAGAGGGGGCCTATTGTTTATCGGACGAAATGTCGTCCGCCCGATCTGGCTCAAATCAACGGCGCGACAATCAACTTATAGGGAGGGCCTGCACACAACCGACCGACGGCATTTCATGGCCCACCATTTTATTGTCCCCCGATGCAAGCGTAGCCGTTGATCTTGTTTTGAGATCAAAGGGTCCCAAGTCAATCGCAGTCCTGCCCTCAATCGCAATCGGAACTTCCAAAATGTGTCACCCCGGTCTCCCCGCTCCACTTTCCGATTTCGATTTCCGATTGGGGTCCCGCCTCCTTTGGTCGTGTCATCCTAATTCGCAAGTGTATGACGTGTTCCTCCTCCACCATTCATATATTTTGGTTACGTGTCATATTTTTTGAATCTTTGCCCCGTTAGTTCATTATCACTCCATTGTATTCTGCATTGTCACCCTCTATTTCTCCATTATTTTCATGCGTTTCCTGTCACCCTACATCATCTCAACATTTCGCCTAGTCCGTATCACCGATTCCATGGCCGCTGTTGTATCCACACTCCCTGTCATCGAGTCAATTTTCTCTAATTTTTTGCTGGTTTTGCAGGTTTTGAAACGACTCAGTGGGCGCTTTAACTTGCCGCCTCCGTTGCTAAGATCTGAAGGACATATTTTGACTGGTGAAATTAAAGAAAGAAGCCGAGGGTAGGTAGGAGAGATGACCGCCATTAAAGAAGACATAGATATGGATTCTCAGAACTCTCCAGATAAATTCGCCCCGCATTAAAGATCCGGGATTCAAATTTGAAACCAGGGGTCGAGAGTACAGTACAGCAATGCAGATTGTTTCAAATCTCTTACGGCAGCAGATTTTCCTCAGCCGCGGGCAACATATTGTATACATTTTATTATTTTTGTCTTGTATATAAAGGGATTTTTATCTCCCAGCATTTATTTCCATGGATAGATTGTCTAGTACAGTCATTTACAGTTAGTCATTCATAAGAGAAGGCGCGACTGTTTTCCGCCATTTTTGGTTCAAACTGAGTCATTAATTATGCCTCGTCTCCCTCCTCCTCTAGAAGTTTCTGTCTTCTCTATAAGTACTCAGAAATAAGATTTTTGAAGGGTTCCAGATTTCTGTCAGCAGACTGTGCAGCGAGAAGGCTTCTGTATACATTTTATAACATTTCTGTATGAAGTTTTAGAGCCCGTAGGGTCTCAGTGAGGAGGGGTTATAACTGTATTGAGGATTCTGATCTATGGTATCTCACAGTATGTAATTTCTCTTATGTGTTAATACATTATCTCATTTCATGCTATTTGTCCTCTTGTATCATGTTCTAGAATGCGAGTGGCTCACTGGTTTGCAGTAAGGATTCATCTTAAGTGGTGCCCTTTCTGGAATTAGTCAAGCGCTTTAAATAGGCCTAGTCATGATATACTGTTCCATTTTCACTCTTTCCATATTTTCTACCATGTTAGTTGCTTGAGGAGGGTGCTTTTAAAATGCCATTGTCATATAAGGATTTGTAAATTGGTGCGCCCTTATATGGTTCTGTTGTGTATCTGGGTATCAGTCTCATGTCAGCTAATATCTCCTTATGTTTCCCTCCATTGCTGCTTACGATATACGATTTTCTGTGATATATTATTTGAATCGGCCCTCTTTACGATGTGATCTTTTAATTTGTCTGATGCTCTCATGCTGAAGTTCTACATTGTGTCCCTACATTATTCTTATCTTTGTATCAGCTTCTGAGAGAGATTGGTCCCTTTCAAATCTGATTTCCTTGTTTAGAACAAGAGATAGTAAGCGAGTTCTTGGACTGACAACCCAAAATAAAAGAACTCCTTGCTATATTAAGATGTCCTAGGCACTGGTCTATGGCAACTCTAGACTGTCTCTAGGGGGGTGAAAAAATCATCCACAACATCTTTCTGGCACCGTTGCCGGGGACACGAATTCAAGAATATCTGTTTCCCTGGGTTCGACATCTTATTTTCACTCTCTAAATCAGGTGAGCACGGAGAGGTGAAGAGTTGCAGATTTCTCACCTTGGCGACTCCACTGGTCTTTGATTGATAAATTTTATTGGAAGTCCTGGCTTCCCGGAAGCCCCATTTGAGGTCGGATACCTCCCAGCCGAAAACACCCGTGTCTGACTCGGAGAAGATCATTCATAAAAGAGCTTGGAAAGAGAAGAATTCAGTTCATTCCGAAAATCTTGAATATTCCGTTGAAGATCATCCGCCCTCTTCTTCTCAAGAAGTTAGAACAGAAAAACCTAAGTTTTACTCAGAAACTCCACGTAGAGGAATTACCTGGATTGAAGGAGAATCTCATCCTGCTTTCGAGGCTGAAGAGATTAAAGAGGTCACAGAAGTAGCTGTGGTTAACCCTGAGTTATTTCCATCTACACCTTAGGCTTCTGTGCAATATATTCCCATTGTTATTCATACTCCGCTTCCTCCTACTCCTCTCCCTTCATCTGTATCTCAAATTGTTGTGAAACCCCGCCTCCCCAATAATGGCTAATGTTCTGCTTTTACATTAAATAAATGCGCTCTCACGGCCTTGCCCGTTGACTGATATGCCTTGAGGATTGCATGAAGATTTTGCCAAGATTCAATGGTGAGAATAGAAATTCAGCTCGAAGCACCTGAGACATACTGTCTTTGGAAGAACTTAAATCGTGAACATATGGACATCTGGATGTAGTCCTGAGGCCCTGAGGTTATTAGGTACAAATCCTTAGGAAGGTAGGCAGAAAATGGTTTAAGACATTGGCTAACCATTCAATCACCACCTGGGACCAGATGGAGAATGCTTTTCTCAGGAAGTGGGGAGAAAAGAAAGATCATGGGCAGAGCCTTGTTGAATTCAATACGCTAAAGAAGAAACATAATGAGGGGGTGGCAGAATTTATCAAAAGGTTTAATAAATTATATCTGAACCTTCCTGCTGATATGAAACCTCAACAAGTTGCTACCAAAGTTATTTTCATAGCAGCTTTTGACTCTAATTTCGGTTTCTCTCTGCGGGAAAGAATGCCTGTCACCCTGGATGATGCTCAGACAGATGCTCTGGAGTTGGAGGCAAATTTTACTGCCACTGGGAAGTTAAAAGGAAAAATTGAACAGGAAACTAGAAGAAAAGGCAAAGAAGAGGTCTCTACCTCTAATCAAGAAAAGGATTCAGATAAAATGGATGAGATAAGTAAAATGATAAAGAAGATGGTCAAGATGGAACTGGAAGCTAAGAATGCAGCTCCCAAGAATTTCTACAATACTCCAAACAGAGGATATAATCCTTAGTACAGAAAGCCTCCGTTGCAGATATTGCCAGGGGAAGCGAAAGAATAGCAAGATCAGGTGCCTCATCCCTTGTACCTTGAAGGACCAGCAGATGACCCCACTGGAGATACAGCTTACGGATTAGAAGATTCAAATCTGGATTTTTCAAATAATGATGATATGGAGTGCCCCCTGCAAGAAGAAGACGGAGAAGTAGAGATTGACCATTACTACAAGCAATTTGCTGATTTCATGGAAGCACAATTCAACGTCAAATACGACCTCAGATCCTCAAGGAAGAGGACCAGAACTCAGGAGCAAGAAGAAGAACCACCTCAGAAAGAAGCATCTGCTCAGAAGGAACCAGCAACAAAGAAGAATGCGAAAAAAGGTAAGAACCTTCTGAATACCCCCTTGCAGTCTAATGATCAGATTCCCTCCTCTTCTAAACTAGTCGGTCCTCCTAATGCTGAGCCAATATCAAAAGAAATTAAATCTTCAGTTGAAAATAAAGAGTCAAAAGAAGTAGTGATAGAAAATCCCACATCTGCTTTCAATTTGCAAAAATAACTTGAGAAGATTAAGATTCCTGTCCCTCTGACTGAGTTGTTAAAACAGCCTGCATATCAGTCTCAAGTTACCTCTTTCATCCTTCCTCCTGAGCTACCAATTGCACCTGATAGTTTAAATATTCAAGAGGAAATACCCATGGTAGTCTTTGGTCCACATGTCGAGGAGATAGACCCTTCTACTCCTCCTTTTTATGTACCCCTAGTCATTCATGACCTGCTGTTACATAACTGCATGTTAGATTCTGGGGCTTCCCATAATCTTATGCCTTTGTCTGTCATGGAGCAACTAGGACTGCAAATTACAAGACCATACAAAGATTTATATTCATTTGATTCTAAAAGAGTAAAATGCTTGTGAATGATTAAAGATTTAGTGGTCAATTTGGCTCAAATCCCAGCAAACAGTGTGGTCATGGACATCGTGGTTGTTGATATCCCAGCTCGCTTTGGCATGCTGCTGTCAAGGTCCTGGGGTACAAAGATTGGGGGATCAATCAAGTTGGATTTAACATATGCTACTGTCCCAGTCTTTGGTGGTCAAGAAAGGAGGTTGTACAGAGAAACTCGATTTGTTAAAATGGTAACCAAGGTTGACTGCTCAGATAATTCCCCAGTTTACAACAAAGAGGGAGATTTTTCATGTTTTATGTTAGAAGAGAATCAAAGTTATGCACATGAGCCCCTTTTTGGTCAAATTCAGGCTGAGCAGCCTAAAGAAGATCAGGAATCAGAGATTTGGACTTTTCATTTTGATGGAGCTAATTCAAGAGAAGGCAATGGAGCTGGGGTCTTGTTGATTTCTCCTACAGGGAAATGGGTGCCACTGTCTTTTAAACTGGAGTATGAGGCTACAAACAATGTAGCTGAATATGAAGCACTATTATTGGGACTCCAGATAGCTAAGAGTATGGGCATCCACTGTCTAAATTGTTTGGAGACTCCGAGCTGGTGGTAAGGCAGATTAAAAATGAATGTCAAACTAAGCATCCACGGCTCAGAGCATATAGAAACGAAGTATGGGACATGATAGAAAATTTCTTCTCAAAATTTAACATACAGTTCATGCCCCGGGAGCAAAACAGAATAGCAGACTCTCTCGCTATAGCTGCCAGTACCTTTCGTCCTCCTCAGAATCCGCTTTTAAGATATGAAGTGGAGGTACGGTACAGACCATCCATTCCGGATAATATCAAGCATTGGCAGGTATTCGAAGATGATGAACAAATGAAAATATTTATGGAGACTGTGGGAGAATTCTTCAATATGGAGATTGCCGATAATGAAGAGGAAGAAGTTGAAAATATTGCTGAAAACAAATGCGAAGAAAGAATAGCAGGAAATAAAGTGCTGCAGCTGAAAGGTAATTTGATACCTAGAGGGTTGGTACCTCTAGAAAGGTTATTCAATAAAGATGATGTTCCAATGCAGCCAAATAAAGTAGTAGAAGAAGATCAAGTAGGAGATTTGAATCTGGGTACTTCCACTGACCCCAAAATTGTTAAATTATCCAAAAAAGTCCCAGAAGAGTACAAAGAAAAGTATTTGAAGTTATTTCAATCTTACAAAGATGTATTTTCTTGGTCCTATGAGGACCTAAAAACTTTTGATGTAAATATTATACAGCATAAGATTCCACTGAGGGAGGATGCAAAGCCATACAACCAGAAGCTCAGGCAAATAAATCCTCTGCTACTTCCCTCAATTGAAAAAGAAATTAAGAAACTATTGAAGGCCAAGATAATTGTACCATTAAGATACTCAGAATGGATAGCGAACCTTGTTCCTGTCCGAGATAAGAATGGAGAAATAAGGCTGTGTGTAGACTTCAGGAATTTGAACAGAGCATCTCTCAAAGATAATTATCCACTGCCTAAAATGGACCACATCCTGCAGAAAGTAGTAGGGGCATCTAGAATGTCAATGATGGACGGATTTTTGGGCTACAATCAGGTGGCCGCTTTCCCAGAAGACCAGAAGAAGACCGCTTTCACTACACCATGGGGAACCTTTATGTATGCGAGGATGCCATTCGGATTAATCAATGCAGGGGCTACTTTCTAGAGGGCAATGGACATAGCCTTTGTCAGAGAACAGGACAAGTTCTTGGTGGTGTATCTTGATGATATCACAGTATTCTCAAAGAATGATGATGAGCATATTGAGCATTTGAGAAGAACTTTTGAAAAATGCAGAAGGTATGGCCTTTCTCTTAACCCCCAAAAATCTTTGTTTGCATTAGATGAAGGAAAACTCTTAGGGCATATTGTGACTAAAGATGGTGTGAAAATTGATCCTAAGAGAGTTGAAGTGATAAACAACATTCCTTTGCCAAGAAATAAGAAAGAAGTACAAGTGTTTTTGGGCCGAATAAATTTTTTGAGAAGATTTATTCCTAACTATGCTGAGATAGTTAGGCACATAACCAATATGTTGAAAAAGGAAAATGAGGTAAAATGGTCCCAGGAGTCTAGAGATGCATTCACAAGGATAAAACGGGCATTTGCTGAAGCTCCTGTGCTAGCAGGGCCAGATTACAAAAAGCCATTTATGATTTTCTCATTTGCTTCACCTCATACAATTGCTGGAGTGTTATTGCAGAAAAATGAAGAGGGATATGAACAACCCATAGCTTTCTTCAGTCAAGTGCTTTATGATGCTGAATTGAAATATAATATACTGGAGAAGCAGGCATATACCCTGGTAAAGTCCCTTAAAGCTTTCAGAGTTTATGTTTTGCAGTCTCACATTACAGCTTATGTCCCTACCGCGGCAGTCAAAGACATTCTGGTTCAGGGAGAAAGCGAGGGTAGAAGGGGAAGATGGATTTCAAAAATCCAAGAGTATGATTTGGATATAAGGCCTACTAAGTTGGTGAAAGGACAGGGACTTACCAAGATGTTATCTGAATCAAACCATCAAGCTTTGGGCATTAATCTATCTGTGATAGAAAATGAAGAATCAGAAAAAGAAGAAGAGCAACACGGACTAGAGATGGCTACTCAAAAGATACATATGAAATATCTAACTAGTCCTTGGTATAAAGAAATAGTTGAATATCTGTTAACACTTAACTGTCCTCCAGGATGTGACAAGGTGAAATACAGAGCTGTAAGGATGAAATCTCATAAATATGCAATTGCCAATGGGCAGCTCTATTGGAGAGACCCTCTAGGCATATTAATTTTATGCCTCACAGAAAATGAAGTGCAAAATGTAATGACAGAATTTCACGAGGGGATATGTGGAGGAAATTACAGCTGGAGGGCTACAACTCACAAAATCTTGAAGGCTGGTTTTTACTGGCCGAAATTGTATTCAGATACTTTTGCTTGGGTCAGATCGTGCGACAAATGCCAAAGATTTGCAGAAAGGCAGAAATTAGCAGCATTTCCCTTGATCCCTATTCATGTAAATGAACCATTTCAGAAATGGGGGTTAGATTTTATAGGAGAGATTCATCCCCCATCAAGTGGGCAACATAAATAGATATTGACAGCCACAGACTATTTCACGAAATGGGTGGAAGCCATACCTACCAGAAATGCTACAGATGTTGTAATAATGAATTTTATAGAAGATAATATTATATCTAGGTTTGGTTGCCCTGCAAGAATTATAACTGACAATGCACAAGCTTTCAAGTCTGCCAGGTTCGTAAAATTCTGCCAAAGATATAACATTATCCTGACTCATTCTACAGCATATTATCCATAGGGAAATGGTCTAGCAGATTCATCCAATAAAACCCTGGTGAGAGCCCTGAAGAAGACAATAGCTGAAAATCAGAAAAACTGGGACTCTCAATTAAAGTTTGCTCTATGGGAAAATAGGATAACCAGCAAGAGAGCAACAGGGAAGTCACCCTATGAGCTGGTATATGGACGGGCTGCAGTGTTTCCTTTGCAATTAGTATTTACAGTGGCACGTTTCATGCAGGAGAACCAGGAAGAACCAGATGGCATGATTCGAAAAATTAATCAGCTGGTAGAATTGGAGGAAACAAGGAACCAGGTAGATCAGAGATTGATAGAATACCAAGAAAAAATGAAGAATGTCTTTGATCAGCACGCAAAGGATAGGGATTTTCAAGTTGGAGACCTGGTTCTTAGATGGGATGTTCGCATAGCAGAAAAGGGAAAACATGCTAAATTTGATCCATTGTGGTTCGGGCCATTCAAAATAATGAAGCTGGGAAGAAACAACACCTTTATTTTAGAAAATCTACAGGGTGATTTGTTGGATGCGCCCGTGAATGGCCAGTTCCTCAAGCCCTATTTTCAATTCTGACCCAAGTTGGGAATGCCTGATTGTATATACTGTATATAGTTTGTTTTGGCTTTTGTTTTTATAGAGGAAAAGAATGTTGATAATTACCTGAAGTAAGAAGCGCAGGGAAATTGAAAAATAAGGTGAAATATTTAATGGTCTGCGTGTTCTCGACATGCTCGAGGACGAGCATGCCGTCCCCAGATGGAGACGATGTTGTACATAGTTCCTCCTGCATATAAATTCTCGGTCCACTATCTCTTTCGCATCTCTGTCGTGGCCAAAGTTCTATGCTTCTATTTGCTATTACTATCTCTGCCCGAAAATCTGCTTTGCAAAAGTTCAAAACCCAAAATTAAATAATCGGGGCCTAGTCCCTAAATAGTTTGACGCCCCCCCGCTTCGGCCTCCATATGGCCCTAGTCTGAAAACCACAATTCAAACGAGAGGGGGCCTATTTTTTTAACAATCGGATGCAATGTCGGCCGCCTGATCTGGCTCAAATCGACGGCGCGACAATCAACTTATAGGGAGGGCCTGCACACAACCGACTAGCGGCATTTCATGGCCCACCATTTTATTGTCCCCCGATGCAAGCGCAGCCGTTGATCTTGTTTTGAGATCGAACGGTCCCAAGTCAATCGCAGTCCTACCCTCAATCGCAATCGGAACTTCCAAAATGTGTCACCCCGGTCTCCCCGCTCCACTTTCCGAATCTGATTTCCGATTGGGGTCCCGCCTCCTGTGGTCGTGTCATCCTAATTCGCAAGTGTATGACGTGTTCCTCCTCCACCATTCATATATTTTGGTTACGTGTCATATTTTGTGAATCTTTGCCCCATTCATTCATTATCGCTTCATTGTATTCTGCATTGTCACCCTCTATTTCTCCATTATTTTCATGTGTTTCCTGTCACCCTACATCATCTCAACATTTCGCCTAGTCCGTATCACTGATTCCATGGCCGCTGTTGTATCCACACTCCCTGTCACCCAGTCAATTTTCTCTAATGTTTTATGGGTTTTGCAGGTTTTGAAACGACTCAGTGGGTGCTTTAACTTGCCGCCTCCGTTGCTAAGATCTGAAGGACATATTTTGACTGGCGAAATTAAAGAAAGAAGCCGAGGGTAGGTAGGAGAGATGACTGCCATTAAAGAAGACATAGATATGGATTCTCAGAACTGTCCAGATAAATTCGCCCCGCATTAAAGATTCGGGATTCAAATCTAAAGCCTGGGGTCTAGAGTACAGTACAGCAATGCAGATTGTTTCAAATCTCTTACGGCAGCAGATTTTCCTCAGCCGCAGGCAGCATATTGTATATATTTTATTATTTTTGTCTTGTATATAAAGGGATTTTTATCTCCCAGCATTTATTTTCATGGAAAGACTGTTAGGTATATTCAATTATAGTCAGTCATTCATAGAGAAGGCGCGAATGTTTTCCGCCATTTGGTTCAAACTGTGTCATTAATTGTGCCTCGTCTCCCTCCTCCTCTAGAAGTTTCTGTCTTCTCTATAAATACTCAGAAATAAGATTTTTGAGGGGTTCCAGATTTCTGTCAGCAGACTGTGCAGCGAGAAGGCTTCTGTATACATTTTGTAACATTTCTGTATGAAGTTTCAGAGCCCGTAGGGTCTCAGTGAGGAGGGGTTATAGCTTTATTGAGGATTCTGATCTATGGTATCTCACAGTATGTAATTTCTCTTATGTGTTAATACATTATCTCATTTCATGCTATTTGTCTTCTTGTATCATGTTCTAGAATGCGAGTGGCTCACTGGTTTGCAGTAAGAATTCATCTTAAGTGGTGCCCTTTCTGGAATTATTCAAGCGCTTTAAATAGGCCTAGTCATGATATACTATTCCATTTTCACTCTTTCCATATTTTCTACCATGTTAGTTGCTTGAGGAGGGTGCTTTTAAAACACCATTTTCATATAAGGATTCGTAAATTGGTGCACCCTTATATGTTTCTGTTGTGTATCTGGGTATCAGTCTCATGTCAGCTAATATCTTCTTATGTTTCCTCACTGCCCTCACTTCTTGATATCTGATTTTCTGTGATATATTATTTGAATCGGCCCTCTTTATAATAAGCGGTCTCTTAACTGTCTGATGCTTTCATGCTGAAGTTTTACATCATGTTCCTGCATTATTCTTATCCTTGTGTCAGCTTCTGAGAGAGATTGGTCCCATTCAAAACTAATTTCCTTGTTTAAGAAGAAGAGATAGTAAGTGAGTTCTTAGACTAACAACCCAAACTAAAAGGGCTCCTTGCTATATTAATATGTCCTAGGCACTGGTCTATAGCAACTCTAGGTTGTCTCTAGGAGGGTGACAAAATCAATCTACAACATGACAGGTATGCACCCTCTCATCTTCCTTTTTTAGAAAATCTCATGCCTTTCAATAATGTTTGATGAAAATAATATGCTTTCACTTGAGGTAGTTGTTTTTACAGAACTGACTCGCAAACCTTTTACAACACCATCTACTGAAGGCCTAAGAGTAGGTATCATTCTACCCTCAGCATGATAGAGTCCCAAAAACCTTTGCATATCTTGACCTCATTTCTCCATCGAAATCAACAATAGGGTCCTCATACCCGACCTCGTTTATCATCACCTCACCCCGCACATGATAAATGTCTCGCATTGGTCGGTATAGCCTCCCCTCCATGGTGCTTGCCACCCAGCAGTAGACCATATATCATGAGCACAAGTGACGCCATGGCCATACCATTTCAGTTTGGGAAGCACCTCATTCCCATCCATTCATCATGCATAAAGTCAAGTTTACCATCCAAACTCAAACCCCCTTCCCGGACTGACCGAGGTTGTACAAGTAGATTGAAAAGCGCGACCTCCACACATCACATTTAGCCCACCATACCTCCATCAACGTAATCCCATTTTTGACACTTCTTCATCCGCTTCATCAACCCTCGCACATGATAATAACCGATGGGACCCCCACCCCCCGCAAAACACCGTCATAACACCTTCATTGAGTGAAACCTTTCATGTTTTTGGGTACCCATCTCCGTGTTTTGTACAAGCCAAACCTCATTATTTTATTCTTTTGGTAAGTGTACAAAGACCGCAAATGTCGCACTTTCGTTGCTTCACCCTCATATTTCATCTTTTTCCCCCCATGGCGTTTGAGCCCCCCCATTCCCCTTGGTCGAAGTATTTCACCCCACACATGCACCACCACGACATTCATAACCCGGTTCACACCCACCCTAGAAGTCCTACCGACTCCATGGATTTTCCCTTCGTAACTAACTATGATCGCCGCCAAGCCGCTAAACTATACTCTAACCTTGGCCCAATGAATCCCAATCATCCATTTTAAGTCACCTCTCACCAACATGCCTATGTTAAACCCATGAAATATAGGTCCCCGACCCCTCGGGTCGCTGACCCATGGTTCTGCTAAGGCTTCCTCTTTGTCGACCTTGACACCTCTTTTCCAAAAAGGAGGTGGTACCTTAGATCACCCCTCCCCATGCATAGGGGTATCCTCCCGGTGGTACTATGGGAGACACCATTATCCACATATGTCATTTATCTTCCTAACATTCAAATATGACAAAAGCTTTCATGTCACGATGGTATAGTACCTTACAACCATTTCACTATGATTAGATTCCTCGCGACCCATGCCTCCATAAGCGTCTCTACCAACAATGCTTAAATGGGAAGGTCCCAACCAAGACATATGCGTACATGTCACAGTTATATGGCATACCAAGGTTACGCATACGGGTACCAAGTTCCACCTATCGTCAAAGAAATAATGCCCCTAAGGGCATCGCAATTGCCGTCAACAACCACCAGTAATCACTACCACAACGAAAGGACACGTACATCACATTTATCCGTCAATTTTGTTTAACTAGCCATAGCATCATGAGCATGGGACATGCCTACCTCATTGAAACTTTGTATATATGTTGTATATTTTTTTGTTTCTTGCAGGGGTCCCTTTAGGGCATGGTCATCTCTACAGCGGTGCAAGGTGCCGTCAATTCTAAGATTCACTGAGGCCTCTCTCTCTTTCTCTCGTGCACGATGCAGTAAACGAAACTATAATGTATTTCTGCTATACACTCCTTCCCTAGACGTCAAACATTAGGCGCAATCTATTACACACATGAAAACCTTACAATAGAAGATGACATTAATTAATGTCAAGCCTAAGGATTTACAAGGCGGGGACACATTATGGAATCAAGAAGTATTTAAAATCTCTAAGGTTTTGAGAAAATCAAATTTGAACTAGTCTTAAATGATAAATTGCATGGTTAATCATTCGAGAAGAGCGACTTCCGAGCGCTCTCTTTGACCAATAAGCACACATTCTCGGAAATGGAAAAATATCACTTTCGGGACCACACAAAGCAAAGGATAGTTACTCCTTATATGAAGCTACCTAAGGACAACCACTAGCTCCTCCTTAGACACTATGTGAGCACACAAAGGAATATTTGGAGCACACGATGGAATCATACCTCTCCCTTGGGTCACCACCAATCATGTACCAAGGGAGGGAAGGAGGATTTGAAATCCCCTATATAAAGCCACCAAGAGATGAATAGATGGTGATCACATTGTTATGCTAGCTGTAATTTCCCCAAGAAATACCAACAAGTAGTGTAACCCGTAGTTGGAGATGAGGGGACTCGATTGTTGGCCATCCAACAATCCTAGTCCATTATAGCGGAGAGAGAGGGAGATTGCATCGTAGATAGAGCTTGAAACTAGCATCCTTGCATCGTGACCTAGAACCATTGTCTAGGGCCCTTTGGCAAGTGGATAAAGTTTCTTCTTCAATTCAAACATTTAATAAGAAGAGGCCTTGAGCCATCGTTTGCATTATTATCATTTTGACTCTCTTCAACGGCTTCTTTATATTTGTTTTTTAGTTGTAGTTTACTTTGGGCATACATTCGCATATTTTTTTCCTCTAGATTATATGATTTTGAGCTCCACCACTTTCTTCCCCGTTAATAATAGTTTATAGAGGTATACCACACTCTTAAACTCGTGCGATTTCATACACCCAGTAAAAATCTACCACTACAAGTATCCCATTGCTTCCAAAAAAACTTGAAATCCTTACTAAACTACTAAGTATATCCATCTATTGAGGTTGAACATGATTGGTATTTGGAGGAAGTGAAAACTATCTTCCTTAGTTTTCCTTACATATCTCTCTATTTTTTGTATTTTTTGTATTTCCTATGAGATTTTGCAGCTCTTGGGTTCTAGGGGGAGATGTTCTTCCCGGATATGGTTCGGAGGGAAAAATCGGGTGGTTCATAATGAGTTGGTAAGGATATTGGTGCTGAAGCATACGCTTGTTGGAGCCGGAGAATACATCCATCCTTTTGGAGTTGTGCAAATTCAATGTCGTGTATGTGGATCAAATTTATATTGTGTATTTTTATAGTTCATTTCATAGATTTTTCTGGTTTTATTGTTTTTTGAGACTTACATGTATATGAAGTATTGTACACCAAATGTGAAGAAATTTTGTAATTCTTGTAGAAGTATTTTATTGTATAGTGTTGAATCAGTTGACAACAAGTTCTAATGGATGAAGCATGTAGGTTGCCGTGAATTATATGAAAACATTGTAATGGATTAAATTCTATTTTTCCTTCTCTTTGTACAACTTTAGATAAGTTTGCATACTATGTGTTTGACAAAAGTCATAAATGAGATTGTAGGAATTCTTGGTTGTCGTTTTTTTTGAAGAACCACATTTTCTAGGCATCACTGTTGCAATTCAGCTCATCTTCAAGGGGTATCCATACCAATGAACCATTTCACCCCGACTTTGATATAAAAAATAAAGTTTTTCGTGACATTGATTCCCAAATCTTCTCGTTTTTTCGTGATTTGTTGTTGCATGTAGGAACCGCCTTTGCTTTTTTTTGTTTTTTTGTTTCAGTTTTTTTTATTACATCTACCTAATAATTTATAATCCTAAACCTAAGATATTCTAACCACTTGGAAATTGTGTTTAAATTCTAAATGGTTAATACTTTTAAAATTTAAATAGCTTTGTAGCAAATTGTTTTATGATTGCCAACTATTTGTCAAAATTCCCCTAATGGTTGTACCTTACAACGTTGTGAGCTATGTGAAAAATTCCTAAATATTTATATTCTTTTTATTGTTATAGATTCGAAAATGAATATGGCCGATAGTCTAATTATATCTTGAGTTAAATTACTAGGCATTACTCACAAAAAAATAAGCCATGTAATTTTGGGGTTCATGTTAGCTAATTGTTGTGAAAACACCTTAAAGAGATAATGGTTGTAAATGTTTGACAAAATTCCTCAATGGTTGTACAATTCATGCCCTCGTAAATTGGTTGTCATAATGTTCAATGGTTGCATCTAATTACATTTATGAACCTGTCCATACAAAAAAAAGGCTTAAGTTAATTTAGGATTTTCAATCGAGGATTTTCAAAATTGGGGTAGGTAAATTGTTGCAATATTAGCTCACATATGAATTCCTAATTATTGGAAACCAACCATAAATAATTTGAATTATAATTTCAAGAAAATAATTCATAAGAATTTTTATTTAGAACAAAAAATCAAAATTTTCCCTCTTGGACACATTCAATTACAACATAAATAACAATTATCTTATTGTAAATTGTTGTTTATAAAGGTTGAAATTTATTCATCCCACTAAATAGTTTATAGTTAAAAGGTGATTTTAGTCTTGAGAAGTGAGTATTATGGTTGTATGTTTTGGATCTTGATAACCCTTTAACCTTGTAGCTTTGAGGATAATTAAGCATAATTTAAGGTGTAGTGTAAGGATACCAATAAAAAATATATGTATGAACTTGCATTAAATTTTATGTCCTACAAGAACAAAATAAATAAATAAATATCGCATTTTGATTCAATTTAATATTTCTCTATAAGAATGATGGTAGGTAAGGTGGGACCTTACACTAATATATATTCTTTGGTTAATTTTATTTCTTTTTCCATGGCCTCGTAGTGAAAGATTATAGGTCAATTGCAAGGGATTCCCTGCACGATTTGCGAGAACATGAAAGAAGTGGAAGATAATAGAAAAGCATGGTGAAATTTCATAATTATACTACTAGAAGACTTGAGTTCGGAGGGAATGTGTATTGCTGATTGTGCCTAAAAGAAGTCAACATCTAACATTCATAAGATGGAAGCGTGGAAGAAATATTTGATAAGTCTCTTCATGGAAGAGAGAGAGGATAATGACAAGAGTTTTTTCCTAAGTTGGACTACAAGGAAAATACCCTCTTGCTTGATTTTTTTGAGGAATCCCCTTATGAAAAAATCCTAGATATATTTTTGTAGTGGAGGTCACTAGAGTTTGGTGGTAAGATGTTTCCTTATGAAAAAAATCCTAGACATATTTTTGTAGTGGAGGTCACTCGGAGGTTGGTGGGAAGATTTTTTTGTAGATGTCTTTTCATGGTGCGTTGATAATCATAACACACCGGTGTGCTTGATATATATGTGACGCGCCAAAGTGCATATTAGAGAGGCTAAAGAAGCATTGCGGAGTTATTTTTAAGCATTATGAAAAAAATGGTGCACTTCATACATACAACACACCAGTGCATTTTTATATAAAGTTCATCGATGCATACTATCAAATGACACATCATGACACTCAATATATAACCATCGTGCGTGCTAGACTCTAAACAAACGACACCTCGATGCATTTATGGTGATACGAAGCCCTGGAATATGGTGTTTATTTAATGAAAATATGTGGCACTTTTTTATATAACATGCTCGAGTATTGGTCGTATATCGCTGACTTCGGTGCGTTTTCATCATTTCGGTGCTATTTACTAACGACAATGACCCGGTGCAGCTTTAGGTACAACGATGCACCAACATACGTGTTTTTTATTCGGACGAATAATTGTGCGCTTTATACAAACTAGGCTAGTGCTTCTTAGTAATCTACCACATCGTAAATAAATGTGGTGTTCCATTAGTCTAGCTGCCCTGTGCATCTCATACTAGAGCACACCGAAAAAGGGTTAATTTAAAAGAAAATTACCAAACCGTAAAAATTCATTTTTAAAATAATATATTATTGTAGAGCCCTCAAGCAACGGTGTGAACTTTTTTTCTCCGAGGTGCCACCCTGCCATTGGTGCTCCCATTTCCCGCATTGCTTCCATCCATTGCTCGGTGTGTGGACATTGATAATTTCCAAAACGATGGGAAAATTTGGTTTTTAGTATTCCGTTGGAAAAATGCCTCCTCGATGTGAACATTTCTAGGTAATCTACTTGTTTCTAATGAAATTAAGCTTTTAGTAGATTAATTTTGAAAATTGAGGTAGAATTCACTATCTTTTTGAAAAAAAATTCCCTACTCGCATGCGTTCGAGTTGTTCGATTCTCATCATTCTTGGTGCTCCTCAGCAAATTTACATGCTACTACGTAAACGCGTGTTAATGGAAACCACACCGGTGGTTAATGTATGCAGCCTAGTCACCTACTAAGAAAAAGCGCACCACAATAACAATAAAATAGTGTGTTGCATGTCGGTTTCCCAAATTTCACCGACAATTTAATTTATAAATAACAATATACTGAGTAGGCATTAGTTTACCGAAATTAATCGGGCATTATGTAAAATTACACATAACATCATGGTGCATCGATATTGTAGGAATGCACCTAATGCGCGATGCGTTGGCCAAACATACCGCACCGTGGTATTTTAGTGTTTGGTACCGCACCGCCAAAGTGGTAAAATATTACAAACGAGCGATGCATTGTGCTATAAAAAACGCTTTGGTGAGATATGTTTTGTCCAAAACACCTCCTATAATATTTATTTAAGTAATATTTTTTTGTTGTGATGCATGAATTTTTTTATGCGCACCGTAGAGAGTGCGTGATATACATGTACGCACCCATTGGTGGTGCGTGAACGTTTTTTTGTGGTGCATCGAATGTTTTTTTTGTTTTTTCAATAAAATTTATATTTATATATTTATAAAGACATTTTTCATTTAATAAAAAAATTTATGTTTTATGTATGAGGGAGGCTAATTTATTTAACGTGTGAATCATTTAGCAACATCAACGAAGAGAGGAAAAGGACAACAACAAGAGTAGAGGGATGAAAATTATAACATGATACAATAGTGGGAGGCAAGGGATAGGGAGAGACTTTTGTACCATCATCCCTATTATGCTACCCACCCATTTTCTCATAAGGGAGGTAGCGATCCTTAGGTTCTATGAGGAGGATCCAACCGTGAAGGGGCATAGTGAAATGTTAGTATAGTTGATCTATGAGTGGATGCTCAACAATAGGCTTTTCACTTTCGGTCTCGACTGGTGGTACCAACCCACCGAGGATGACCTATATTTTATCATTAGCTTATCTAGGAGAGGGCAGTGATTTACCCCGCTCCCTAATGTCCCCATCGGTTATGCAGTAGGGGAGTCGATTTTGTTGTACTCTCGAGATAGATTAGGGATAATATAATTTCTCGCATATTTTTAGGTGTTTGGTGGACAACTATGAATTTATTATTTTGGTCTAGAGGAGGTTAAGGTTCCTCTCACTATTACTCACCACCATTTCACATTATACCATGATCGGTAACACATTAGTTTTCTCCTCTTTTACTTTATGTTTATTCTTTATTCGATAGGCCACGAATTGTTATATGATCTACAATTATTTTGAGGTAGTGTTGTATGGACTTAGATATATACATTCTCGGGCACGTGGGAGGTTGACCTTCCCTTTTTATTCAAAGCTTGTTTTTATTTATTTTTGAGAGGTTTCTAGAGACGATGCCTAATTTTGTCCGTAAGTCCGGTAGGGTTTGATGATACTGAGTACATATGCACATGTGGGTTAAGATGATGCCCAAGAGGGCCTTTCGGAGTATCCAACAAGGATTTCTAGTGATGCATTAGAGCTCCTAGCAAGTGAGGATGACCACATGTTCATGATGGTGTCATGTCCTTACAAGGGGTTGGATTGGTGAGGGTGTACCAACATCCTCTTCACAAAGGATGAACCACCGAGATGATAGAGGTAATATTAGTGTTTTCTTTAACTTAATGTAGTTTTATTTTATTGTCTTAATCAATTAGAATAAAATCTATTCTAACACATCCTTAACTTTTTTTTATTAAATTGTTTTATGAAATTGTCTAATTATTGTTGCGTACTATATATTTTATATATATTGGCACATTCGTGCGGGACATGCCTCCAACCCCACCGGATGATCCTGTAGAGGACGAGGGGAGTGGCATAGGTCGCAGCATGGTGAGAGACCTCATCAAGTGTAGATACACGCAGTGCATGCGAGCGTAGGGTTGAAATTTGATTTACGATGGAGTTGGGTGACTAACTTTTTAGACTCATGGTTTATGAGGAGTTTTGCCCTCGTGAAGAACAAAGATACATCTAGGTAGATCGTATTATCATGGAGCTCCGGGATAGACTTGTCGTGCATTATGATGAGCCTTATGCATCATATTTTCGAGCTTCCAAGCTATTTGAAACTAGGAGGCTTAGGCACCATCGAGATACGTGACACAAAAATCTCGGATGATGATCATGAAGGTAGTGATCATTATATTACCCCACTTCCTCCTCCTTCACCTCATATAGAGATGAGCATCCGTAATCTAGTCCTAGGCGGGCATCTCCTAAGGAGGCACCATCTCGAGGAGGAAACTCTTGGGCGGGCACACCATATGAGCAGTGCACCTCCCGAGCATGCACCATCTAAGAAAGCACCATCAATCGAGCAAGCTCGACTAGTTATAGTATTGATGTACCACTAGATATTTTACTTTTATATCTATTTTTATTACAATTCTATATTTTTGACATTATACAGTTATATATATATGGTGCATGTATTTTATGTTCATGTTGATGTACTTAATTTACATGTTGGTGTTCATCATGATGTGTATATTATTAGGCCATGTTAGATATGTTCATTTAATGTGTTTGCGAGATAGATGTGTATGTTATAGCGAGTTATTTGACATGAGATGTATATTTGATGTTTGTGATCTGATGATGTTATACAATGCTTGTGTTTTTTTTAGATGATCATGATCAAGATGATTAGATGATGTTAGCGAATTGAATGTGTATTTTAAAAAATGATATGATGTACATGTTATAGCATTTATTTTGACATGAGATGTATATTTGATGTTTGTGTTGTGATGATGTTATACAATGCTTTTGTTTTGTTATATGATCATGATCACGATGATTAAATGATGTTAGCGAATTGAAAAGTGTATTTTAGTCGAATATGATGTTTGTATGATGGTTATCACAATCGTGATGTTTATTTTTAATATTAGTCATGATGTTTATTAAATATTATGTCATGATTGTAATTCAAATTTTAATTTTAATTGTATGTAAAATTGTAAAATTGTGATTGTATGTAAAATATTTATAAAATTGTAATTGTAATTGTACGTAATTGTATTGTGAAATTATGAAATTGTAATTGTAATTGTATGTATTCATGTAATGATTCAATTTTATTAAAATTATAAAATTTGGAAATTTGTAAAATTCTAAAAATGTAATTGTAATTGTATGCATCGTTATTGTTATTGTAATTTTAATTGTAATTGTAATTGTATGTAAAATTGTAATTGTATGTAAAATATTTGTAAAATTTTAATTGTAATTATAATTGTATGTAAAATATTTGTAAAACTGTAATTGTAATTGTAATTATGATTGTATTGTGAAATTGTAAAATTGTAATTGTAATTGTATGTATTGTCATCATTCAATTTTATTAAAATTTAAAAATTTGTAAAATTGTAAATTAATTGTTAATTTTGAATCATAACTACCGTAAGTAAAATGTCTAGCATAAATATTGTTAAATAACCATAATTGTAAATTTGTAAATTTGTATGAATATAAATAATTGTAAAATAATAAATCTAGAATAATATGAATTTTTGTAACATAATAAAGTTTAGAAAATAGTGCAAATAAATTCATGTTTAGAATTATCATTGTTTTATTATGATCTTACATACCAAAAATAACAGTATACATTTTGAAGATATAATTCACACACATTTAAAGCAATTAAGTAGTTGTATTATTTTAGGAAATGACATTACAAAAAAAGAACTTTATACAGTGCGCCATTGTTTTCGAGATCAACATAATTGCAAATTATAAAGTAAAATGATTTTAACATTAACATAATGCAAACAAATTTATTCAAAATACATATTATAATGTTTCGAAAAAAGATTCTTAGTTATAAAGTTAAGTCCTCTTCTTTATAAAAACCCATCTTAAAAGGTATAAATGATGAAATAACACATGTACCATATCACTCTCAGTTCTCGTGATCACCCTCATTATCTTCCAGCTCGCTTGGCATGATAACACTATTGTTCTCAAAAATATGTTTTGATCTAAGGTAATGTCTCAATACTGTTGAGATTCAACAAGATGATGAGCTTAGTGAAAATTAAGCACCTTCACTAAGTGGGGCCCGTAGGCTATTTTTAGGTGTATGTCCATTTTTAGACATGGTGAGCATATTCTATAAGTTGCAGGATGCTATTTGTAGATGGTTGATCAAGTTGGAAAAATAGATGAAATTCTATTTTTAGAATATTGGGTGAAGTCTATTTATAGATCGTCAATCTAAAAGTAGATGCATGTCGATTATTATTAGCTCTTAATAATAATCTGAAAATAAACATCAACTTATTCTCTTGGAGCACTTTATCTCAGTGAATAGATTTGGAAAATCATCGGGTTGAAGGAATTATGCAATTCCTAGGGCTTATGGTGGCTCATGCATGGAGAACTCAGTTAGAACTGAAGTGGCAAAGTTATGACAGAGTTGGAAGAGTAGTTACAGGAGTTTTTATTCAGTTTAACTCAGTTAATGGAGTTAAACTCAGTTGAGGTAGTTGTATCTAGTCTAACTGAAAGATACACTAGTAAGAGTTAAGTGAATTAATTCAAAACTACAATGTCACTTAACAACTAAAACGGTGATTGCATATCATATTAACTACAGTGCATGTCAGTTCCAGTGGAGAGATAGGTGAAAGGGTGAGATGGACTATCCGTTGTGACTATAGTGATGCATTCAATGCATCTGACACACATTGGAGTTGCCAATGAGGATTGCACAGTCAAGGCAAGGCCAATTCGAATTCATTCAGAGGTCTTCTTCAGTAGGGATTGTGCAGTGGAGGCAGGCTGTCAGGAGGCGAGAAATTAGTGCATAGAGATGCAAATTTCTGCATGACAGTGTGTAATGATTCTTGATTGTATTGAGAGCTTGATGTACTAAGCTTTGTATGAGATTGTTACATGATTCCATTGATATACATAATATGATAGTTGGGGTTTTTAGCTTTAAGCTTTCCCGTTAAACAACTGTGTTATGTGCGATTGAATTTATTCACATGTGTTTGCAATTGAGTTTTAAATTTCCGCAAGTTTAATAATGGAAGGATTTTGTATTTAGCAAGAAGATAAATATTGTTAGATTAGGATGATCCATTAATACACCAGTATTAATAAATTTCTACATCGTATCAGAGCAGTATTGATTATTGGAGATTGCAAATTTGAATAATTGTTGAGTTTTGTGCTAGTGGACAATTCGAATTTGCTGCAGAAATTTCTTGGTGCAACAGTTGAGTATTCATTGAAATGTATTTCAATGGGTTGCGATCGGAGTATGCCCTTGAGGGCAGATCTAATTACATAGCTTGGAAGGATAGGATGGATGCGGTGCTTGAAGAGAATGGACTGAAGGATTTCATCGACAGTGATGTTCCTAAGCCTGCTTCTAGTGATGTTGCAGGACTTGACGTATGGAAAAAGAAGGTAGCAAAGACAAGAAGAATTATGTTGGAAGGTGTGAAGGACCATATTGCGTCAAGACTGCATGGGAAAACCACTCCATTTTCAATGTGGAAGGCTTTGACATATCTTTTCCAAAGCAGCAGTGACCAGAGGAAGTTGGCGCTGAAATATAAGCTCAGAAAAAATAAAAATGGAGAAGGGTGACAGTATTCCAAAATATCTCACAAAGTTTGTCCATTGTAGGGATGAACTGGGAAGTGTGGGGATTATTGTTGATGATGATGACTTGGTGAGCTTGGCTCTCCTTGGGCTTCTGAAGAGTTGGCATAGCTACGAAGACTTTGTCAATGGACGGGAGAAACTGCCAGGTTGGGAGCGACTTTGGTCGGATCTTGTGTAGGAGGAGATAAGGCGAAGTACCAGGGATGGCTCTTCATCGAAGAATGATGATGAAGAGAATTGCACTTTGGATGCCAAAGCAAGGAAAGGGAAGGGGAAGAAATTCCACTCAAAATCCGAGGCTAAAGGCAAGAAGCTGGATTTGTCCAAAGTGAAGTGTTTTCACTGTCACAAACTTCGGCATCTCGCCACTAACTGCCCACAGAAAAAGAAGAACAAGAAGGCTACTGTTCTGCAGCTGGAGAGGACTTGGCCTTGCAATTTGAACTTGATTTCTCCTTTATCACATTCTTGGTTTCAAGCTCAATGGGATCGGTGTGGTATCTTGATAGTGGTGCGTCTTTCCATATGATGGGAGACAAGGATTTGTTTAGTGACTTGGAGGAGAAGGATCTCAAAATGCATATAGAGATGGGCGAAGATGGTAGATACAGTGCGATCGTCATTGGGACCATTACCTTTGAAAGGGATTCCGGTAAACCATTTATGTTGAATGTGTTATGCATGTTCCAGGTCTGAGGAAGAACTTGGTCTCGGTCGCAATGTTGGAAGACAGAGGTTATGACGTTGTTTTTAGCGAGGGAAAAGCTTTCCTACGACATAAAAAAACGGGTCAAACAAAGAGGATAGGGATTCGATTTAAGAATCTCTACAAGCTGGAGGTAGATGGATGCGCTGCAATGATGGGAAAAGTAGAAGAAGTGGTGAGCCGAGATGAGGGCAAATTATGGCACAGGATATTGGGCCATCTTCACCATGGCACCTTGAAGATTTTGTAGCAGATTTCTATTGGACTTCCTAAGGGTACTCTTGCGTAGTCATATCAGTGCAACAGATGTACTATGGATAAGTTTGTGAAGACCACCTTTGATGAGAAGGAGAACCGTGCTTCGGTGATCCTGGAGAGAATTCACATAGATGTGTGTGGACCTTTCTTGGTTGCTTTAACAGCAAAACACAGGCATTATGTTATATTTTTTTATGACTATTCTCATAGATGTTGGATCTTCTTCATGCAGAAGAAGAGGGAAACATTCTCAAAGTTGTGTAAGTTTAAAGCGTTGGTGGAGAAGGAGTCGGGGAAGCAAGTGAAGGCTCTATGGAGCAATAATGGTGGTGAATATATCTCGAACGAATTCAAATAATTCTATAGCAAAGAAGGAATTCGAAGAGAACTCATAGTGACTCATAACCCACAGCAGAATGGGGTCATGGAGAGGAAGAACAGAACAATCGTGGGTGTTGCACGAGCTATGTTGCATGACCAGGGCCTACTGATGCACTTGTGGGCGGAAGCATGCAACACTGCGGTTTATGTGCAAATGTTGGGAAAATACTGAGAGGGGGGGGTGAATCAGTATTTACTGCATATTCAAAACTTTCACTTTTTCTTGCTTCTAAAACGCATACGCTACTTTCCTGAACCAGACTTGCGTATATACGCGGATCCCCTTTATTAAACTAGCGTATACACAGAGATTTAGATAAGTCATTAAATCTTCACTTAAACCATTCCATCATTTATTTATCAGATATTCAATAAGCAGTAAACATGTGCAGTAAGAACAGAATAACCAACACACAAAGCATCACACATGAACACCAGGATTTTTAGGTGGAAACCCAAGTCGGGAGAAAACCACCGCTGCAGTTGCTCAGCCTTCAATATTTTATTATAGAGAAACATCTTACAACATATGTAAGCCATGCGTTAGATTTCTGACTAAAGACGTTGTGCACCCACTGCGTCACATCGCCTCTCCCGGAAGGGAGAGCTACGACCGACTGCTTACTCGCCCCACTGAAGGGAGCTACGACCCCCGATCTCGTTTACCAGCCTCACCTGGAAGGGAGCTACGACCCCCTGATCTCGTTTACCAGCCTCACCTGGAAGGGAGCTACCACCCCCTGACTGAAGGCTACAACCCTCAGCACCACCTTGGACCACGTTTCATCAATTTTCACACTGGATCCAACCACTTTAATAGAACACAACTTGCAGGCCACAATTCATCATATTTCCAGACCGAACCCTTTCCATACTTTCAAGCACAACCATACATCATCAACAGATTCATATCAACACAGATTAGATAGCAGAAACACAGCAGAACAGATCAGATATTTCATACCCCTTGCTTCAGCAAACCCTAGTTTGCATACGCGCTTTTACTTCACTGATGTCGCGTATAGACGCGCTTCCGTCCACACAAACCAGCGTATACCTCAGTGTATATTTTATTGCGCATACGCGCTTTCTCTTCGCTGAAGCCGCGTATATACGCGCTTCCTCCGCGGCGAAGTAGCGTATAGATTTTCAATCATTACAGAGCAGCATACTTCATCAGATCAGATATTCAGTTCATATCTACCCTTTTGCTTCAGACAGATGTTCGCCTAGATGCTCGCCTCATCACAGATCTAAGCCTTCCATAATCAGATCTAGCAAATACAAGAGCAATTCAGATCTAGATCCCCTTCTTCATCATTGGTGCATCATACATTCAGATTTATCTTTCAAGTGTAACCCTTTCCATTCAGATATACTTCAGAGAGAAGTATTCATTCAAGCTCAGACATCTTGCACCCACACTCATGATTTGCACAATGAATTTCTTCTCCTTATATAGGTTTTCCTTTTTCAATACCATGAGCCCCTTTTTCAATACCATGGGCCAAAACAAAACCATGAGCCCAAAACTACTTGGACGGGGTCAATTAGGCGGATCATTACCCAATACAATGGGTCAATACCATGGTGGTTACCCTTGGTTTTTCCCCTTTTGAGCGCTTTAGCCCATACGCGACTTGGCACGTTCTTTTCCGCGTGCATACGCGACTTCCCCTAGGCCAATCCGCGTATACCAAGAGACATACTCTTTTTCATCATACTTTGAGTACATTCTGAAATCCTTTCTTCATAGCCTTCTGTACACACTGCTGATACATCAGATTTACTTCATCAAGAACATATTCTATCAATCACAACTTCATCAAGTAAGTTGCCATCTTCTTCATCAAGTGAGTTGCCATTCAATGACAACACTTAGCATCATCTTGCTAACTAACATCATATCACATCAGATTTACATCGATTACCAAGTCCATCAAGTCAAGCATAACTTCATCAGGTGTATTGCCATCAAGGACAACACATGTCAACTGTCACATGTCTTCATCTTCATTCAATGGGTTGCCATCAAGGACAACACTCTGCATCATATTTCCAACAATCTCCCCCTTTGGACTTGATGGCAACCACGATGGTGTTTGGTTACCACAACAGATAGGTACCATGTCACTCTCCCAAATATGTCACTCTCCCAAATATTTGACATCATTATCTTTTCTTCATTCAAACACCATGTCATTCTCCCCCTTTGACATCAAGGGCAAAGGGCGGATCAAAAACCAACACTCTCCTCCTCATGTGGAAGAAACATTCTGCAGATCTGATATGTGCTGAAGAGGCCAAGCTCCCCCTGAGTCCATGCTGAATCTTCAAACATATTTGTCAATGAAGTACATGACTCTATGAACTTCCTATCACCTAAAGACTCATACTTACATCCAATATCCAACCAAGTGGATTTACATATAAGACTCAAGCACCCAACCAAGTGGGTTTACAAAATTTGACTTAGCCTCAACCAAGCGGGTTTACAAAAAAAGACAAGTCCTTACATGACTGGAATATTACAATTTTTACATCAAGGGTCTCAACAAGACCTTTTCACCAAAAAAAAATAAATATGACCATTTATGACTAACACCATAAAGTCCTCAAGAAAGAGGACATATTTCAGAACCATAATAATGCCAACACTGCATTATAGTCAGCAAAGCTAATGCTCCCCCTGAATCTGTGCACCCATGCATCCTTTTCATATGACTAAGGCTCCCCCTTAGTTTGTGCAACCTGAACATTTTCACCAACAAATCATCAAGGCATCTTCATCAAAACATTAGAAGCAGATTTATGAGAACTGGAACACCACCAGAGATACCAAACAGCACTGCAGCTGTGCTGAAGAGAGCTGAACCAACCAAGAATTGTCAGAAACCAACCATACGCGGTTTTATGTGCAGTAACTAGCGTACATACGCGACTGTGTTTCAGGAAAACCGCGTATCCTAAGACACCTTCTAAATTTCAACCAGATCTGATTCTTTGTAAGGCAAAGACAGTGTTCAGCTTCTTTCTGAGATATTTGACTGCTTCCCTGGACTACAGATATAACAGAATAGAGTAGTTGTGTTTTCAAGCGTCATCCAATGGTTGTAGCATAAGCCCATTCGTAACCAAGCCTTCAGATCCTTTGCAGCATCAATACATTCTTTTCCAAAAGAGATTATCATATCAGAACAGCATCTTCAGATATGTGTCAAGCAATCATCCATGTGGTCCAAAATCACCATGATCTTCAAGAGGTAACATGAAGTAACATATGTAGGCAAAAGATCTCGACCATAGCAACCAAACTCTATATGATCTGAAACAAATGATATCCAACTCATCCACACAAAGATACTTATCAGCAACTAGGGCTCAAAATCTTATCATAATAATTCATGTACCAAATCATCATCATTTGAGCATGAGTATCACCAAGACCCAAGAATAAGCAGTCATATTTCCAACAATGCAACCATTAGAATTCAACCTGCTACTCCCCCTAAACCAGTGCTTCTTCCTTAACTTCTGCAATCTGAGATACCTTCAACAGCAAGTCATAAATAACAATCTCTGCATGATCTGTCCTCATCTCTGAACTATAAGACTTTCATCTCAACAATGAATGCTCTTCATCATAAAGCAACCAGGCTTCATCCATAATATTCAACACAAGAACCCATGCATCATTTCATTATCATGAGTATAACTAGAATGATGCTAACAGTGCAATCATCAGCAGTCAGACTGATGCTCCCCCTGGACCTCTGCTTCAGATCTTCAGCTATCAGATAAATTTTCTTATCATCAATGAATACGCGACTGCGTCTTCTGGAACTCGCGTGTATACGCGACTTTAGTTAATGGAACCTGCGTATGGAAAGTGAAGCATAGAAAATTTCCATCTTCCTTCATTTCTTCCAGAGCTTGTACCTCCTGTACCTGTCCTTTCCACATCAGATGCGCTGTCAGAAGTAAACATAACCAGTATAATCAAATCAACCATGAGAGTCATCATGCATTGCTTCCCTTGTGACGATACATTGCTAAATCTCATAATGTATCCCACATCATTCCTGCAGTCAATCAGAGAAGTAAGCTTCAGAAGCGGATGACTGCAGTAGGGTCAGAATTCCCTACGTTTCTGATCGGTCCTCCTCCTTTTTCCAAATTTGCTTGAACTTTCTATTTGAGTGCTGGAAGCTATCCACTTTCCCAGATCTGTTCATCCTGCATTCCTTTTCTACATGTCCATACTTATTACAAGCATAACATCTCATGTGGCCAGAAAAATAAGCATAAGAATCATAATGAGCATTTCTATTCTTCCTCCTTTTACAATCAGCTGCTTTGTGTCCATACTTGTTACATGAAAAACAATATCCCTTGAAGAAACCAGAGTACCTTTCTATGTAGGAATTGTTTGTTTGAGGCTGAAATGATCTGCTCCTGCAATTTGCTGCAACATGTCCATAATTATGACATTTAAAACATTCAACATTCTTGAATGAATTCCTTTGAGAATTCATGATTGTTGGTTGAGCTTTTGTCTCTTTCAACACTTCGGGTTTTGCATTGACATCCTCTGAATTTTTGGCACTTCCTTGTGAGCTAGATTCTCCTTTAACAGTTTCATGGAAACCAAGACCATGTTTGATAGCAGGAGACCTTTGATTACTCAGAATATTGTCCAAAATGTTATTACTATCATGAAACCTCAAAAGTTTAACCTTTTCTTCTAATTTACCTTTGAGAATATTTACCTCAACCTCCAAGGCTTGACATTGCTTTGTCATGCTTTCTTCTTTTCTTCTTCCATCTTCAACTTGATCCTTCAGATTTAGAATCTCTTCTTTCAACCAATCTTTATTTCCTTCACAAGTTTGTTGCAGCTCTTCATTCTTCTTGTTTGATTTTTCCAGATCTTCTTTGAGAGAGATAATTTCTGCTTCAAGGCCTTCCTTTTCAAAGGATTGTAGAGGTTCCTTATTCTCCTTACTTGATGCTTCTAGCTCTGCTTGCAGAAAGATGATAGCAGCTTCAAGTCCTTCATTCTTCTTGCTTGATTTTTCCGGATCTGCTTCTAGATCTTTAATTCGATTGGATGCATAAGTATGAAACCTTTGATACTTGTCCACCTGTTCATTTAGCATTTCTATTTGATCTTTCATTTGTGAGATCATCTCTTTATAGATAGTTTCTTGCTTATTGTATGAACTTTGTAGTTCTTCTTCTTTAATCTTGAGAGCTTCTTCTAGATCCAAAACTTTACTTTCACTATCTTTACTATTGTTTGCACAAAGAAGAGTATTACAAGTGGCCTTCTCCTTTTTCTTCTTTGCCATGAGTGCTTGTAGATCTTCGTCAGAATCTATTTCATCTTCTTCAATTTTTTCTATACATGATTTCTGAGGTATCTCCTTTCCTCGAGTAACCTTCTTCTTTTGCTCTTTAGCCATGAGCACTTTCAGATCTTGGTCAGAATCTTCTTCATCTTCACTGGACACTTCATCATCATCTTCTTTTGCATAATAACTCTTTCTCTTCTCAAATTGTTTCCCTTTACCATGCTTTTCTCTATAAGGACATTTAGCAGCATAATGACCAACTTTTTCACACTCAAAACATTTAAAGGGAAGCTTACCTTTGAATCTTCCAGTACCTAGTTGGAGCTTTCTCACGAAATTCGCTTCTTCTTCATCGGATATATAGTTGGATTCTTTGACAACTTCCTTTTCCTTTCCTTTTGTAGATGCCTTAAAAGCAGCTTCTCTTACTTGAGAAAGACCTCCTTGTCTCATTTCAAAAGCAGTCAGAGTACCATGTAATTGAACAATAGTAAGCGATTGCAGATCTTGCCTTTCTTCAATAGCTGAAACTTTAGAGTCACATTTTGAAGTCAAAGATCTTAAGACCTTTTCTACCAGAGTAGTATCAGCCATGGTTTCACCCAAATTTCTCATCCGATTTACAATATCATCTAGACGAAGAAAGAAACTGGCAACACTTTCATTACTATGCATCTTCAAATTTTCATATTCAATTCTAAGAGTTTGGAGTTTTGCACTTTTTACCTTTGTGTCTCCTTCATAGCTTAGAATGATTTTGTCCCATATGTCTTTTGCCGAATGTAGTTGCATCACTTTAGCAAATTCTGATTCAGACATGCTTCCCAATAAGACATTCACTTCTTTGGCATTGATTTCATACTTCTTTCTTTCAGCTGCATCAGTAGGAATACTTGCCGGGTATTGATAACCTTCTTCCACGATTGCCCATACATCTGCACCAAGACTTTGCAGATATGCTTTTGTACGTACCTTCCAGAATATCCGATTGCTTCCATTGAATAGAGGTGGCTTTATAGACATTACTCCTTCTTGACTTCCCATTGCGACGGATCTCCTTCAAGCGATCAAGCACGCACAAGGACCCACCTCGTGCAATTGTTGGAAAATATTTGAGAGGGGGGGTGAATCGATATTTCACACATATTCAAAACTTTCACTTTTTCTGCTTCTAAAATGCATACGCTACTTTCCTGAACCAGACTTGCGTATATACGCGGATACCCTTTACGAAACTAGCGTATACACATATATCTAAATATGTCATTAATTCATCACTTAGAACATTCCTTCATTTATTCATCAGATATTCAATAAGCAGTAAGCATGTGCAGTAAGAACAGAATAAATCATGACACAAAGCATCACACATGAACACCAGGATTTTTAGGTGGAAACCCAAGTCGGGAGAAAACCACCGCTGCAGTTGCTCAGCCTTCAATATTTTATTATATAGAAAACATCTTACAACATATGTGCTGGCGCAGACTTGACCAGCACGCAGGCACCCACCTGCGCTCGTTTACCAGCCTCTCCTGGAAGGGAGCTCCAACCCCCTGACTCGTTTACCAGCCTCTCCCGGAAGGGAGCTACGACCCCCCGATCTCGTTTACCAGCCTCACCTGGAAGGGAGCTACAACCCCCTGACTGAAGGCTACAACCCTCAGCACCACCTTGGACCACGTTTCATCAATTTTCACACTGGATCCAACCACTTCAATAGAACACAACTTGCAGACCGCAATTCATCATATTTCCAGACGGAAACCTTTCCATATTTTTAAGCACGAACATACATCATCAACAGATACATATCAACACAGATCAGATAGCAGAAACACGACAGTTGGATATTTCTTTGCTGCTTGGAAGCTATGGATTTACATACCAACTTTCCCTTCAACGATGCTATACAACGTGTATCGCCTTGATCCATACAAAACGGCATGCCAACTCGGGTGTATTATGTTACATTGCTTATGTGCTTCTCTGTTTGAAGAAACTGCGTATATACGCCTCAACGTTGAGCGCGTACTTAGATCTTCATTATTATAGAGCGGGATGCTTGCGGATCGGATATTGATTCCAGTTGCCTTTCACTTCAAGCGAGATGTTACCGCTAGATACTAGCCTCATCAAAGATCTCGCCTTCCTGTGGATCCTCAATGATACATTTTGAGTTCTAGATCCACTGTACATCAATTGGTGCATCATCCAATCGGATTTATCTTCAAGTAACCCTTTCATTAGATCTACTTGGAGAAGTATTCATTCAAGCTCGGACATCTTGCACCCACACCCATGATATGCACAATGAATTTCTTCTCCTTATATAGGTTTTCCTTTTTCAATACCATGAGCCCCTTTTTCAATACCATGGGCCAAAACAATACCATGAGCCCAAAACTACCTGGACGGGGTCAATTAGGCGGATCATTACCCAATACAATGGGTCAATACCATAGTGGTTACCCTTGGTTTTGCACTTTTTGAGCGCTTTAGCCCATACGCGACTTGGCACGTTCTTTTCCGCGTGCATACGCGACTTCCCCTAGGCCAATCCGCGTATACCAAGAGACATGCTCTTTTTCATCATTCTCTGAGTACATTCTGAAATCCTTTCTTCATTGCCCACTGTAAATACTGTAGATACAGATTTTTTCGCAATAACGATTTTTTCAAAAAATCGTTGAAAAAATCGCCGATAAAATCGACAGCCCGAAAAACTCGCAATTTTTTCAAAAAATCGCGATAAAATCACGATGTTTGCTTCTTTGATTAAATCACAAGTAGGAGAAGTAAATCGAGATATTGTAGTAGGGTTTTTGTAATTTTGTATTTAGAAATTTTCACATGGTATCAGAGCATTGCAGATCAAGCTGAAGCCATCAGCAAGGGGCTGAATATTTTTGCTGCAAGAAGGGCAGCTGAAGCAGCACAAATCTGGGAGAAGGCAACGCAACACCAGGAGGGATGCAGACCCAGCAGAAGGGACGCAGAGCCAGTCTGCTCACGCAGAGCTGACGCAGAGGTTGACAGAGACCCTAGTGGGTGACGCAGAGTCTGTCAGGCTCACGCTGGGTTGACGCAAGCCCTAAAGCATGACGCAGTCCAAGTTGGAGAGACACTGCACTGATTGCCGGGGCTGGAAGTGCAACTTCTGATTTGCAAAAGTTGCTAGTGAGGCATCGGTTCTGTCGGTGTAGAACAATGCCTAGCATAGGTGACAAAGTGAGGGGAAATAGTCCCTCAATAGATTTTTTCCAAGAAATCTGAGATTCGATCAGGAGGTTGATCGTAGAGGGCTGATTCATCAGAATTAGCCGAGGATTTTTGGGAGGGAAATCAATTGTCAGAGGGAGCAGTTTCTCTAGAGGGTTTCTATCGCCAAGAAACCCGGATCCGAGCTTCTGTTGAGTGCAGCAGGAGTAGAAGGGAGAAGAGGACGTGTTTCGACAGTTTGAGTAGAGACGGCCCCGTACGGACTGAGAGATCAGGATAGGTTAGACAGTGTGTCTAACTTTGTGATCTGGAAAGTCAGAATCCTGACAGTCCTGGAGGAGTACGGTATCAGAGACCACGTGGAAAATGTCCTAGCTTTGCCGACCGATGCGGATGCTTTGAAGAAGTTCAACGAAAATCAGGCGCGGGGTAAGCGCTTGATCATGGATGGAGTAAAGGATCACGTGGTCCTACACATTACCGAGAAGAAGACAACAAATGAGGTGTGAACAACTTTCACCACGCTGTATCAAGGTAGCTTCGTCCAACGGAAGATGCTTCTAGAGAACTAGATGCGGATGTTCTAGATGCACAAGGGAGAGGAGATCAATCCCTTTCTCTTTAGATTGCAGACTATCAGAGACCAGTTGATTGGCATGGGGGAAACTCCAGATGATGGGCTCATGGTAAGGATTGCCCTGAATGTAGTCACTGATGAGTGGGAAACCTTTGTCCAAAGCATCTTGGGCAGAGCACAACTCCAAAATTGGGGTGACATGTGGGCAATCCTTCGACACGAGGAGATCCGAAGGTTGATCAAGAAGGAATTCAACGGCAAAGGTGTCAAGGTAAAGGAGGAGGAGGAAGATGCGGCCCTAACATCTAAGGGACAAGGACAGCAAGAGAAGAAGAAGGACCTATCCAAGGTCTGGTGCTTCAGATATGGTGAACTTGGACACTTCGCCAACACTTGTTCTAAGCGGAAGGACAAGGAAGCTTCAGATTCCAAGGTAGCAGCAGCAAAAGGGGACAGTGGCAGTGAAGATGAAGTGGCCATGAGTGCTCATGTGCCTCGAGAGAAGAGGTGGGGTGATATAGATCTGTAGAGGAGCTACAGATGATGGAGGCGGGATCCTTGAGGTGCCCACACTCTTGGATCACATACGAGCTACGGAGCCTTAAGACAATAGCAGGATGACTAGAGTCAGTGGGTGCAGAGGATCGTGGAGAAGCAGAGGCAGTGCTGAGATGCTGGAGAGTAGGGTAGCGCAATGTAGTGGCAGCCACAACGTAGAGGTTGATGGGAATTCAACATCGCAGAGGGGAAGTGCTTACACAATGCAGAGCAGTAGCAACGCAGATGCTCTAGAGGGACAACGCAGAGCAGCAACAGAGGATGCTTCAGTGATGAGATGCAACCAGACTAATTTTTCTGTCAGTGATTGGGGACATTTGTCCGAACTGAGTAGTAGTGCAGCAGTTAGCAATGGTAGTGCTATAGGCAACATGATGCAGCAATTTGAGAGGGAGTTGCAGTGCAAATATGGCAGTGTCAGTGTCAGTGGCAGTGACATGGGCAGCAGTACAGAAAGCAACAATGCAATGGATGGAGGGCAATAGGCCAAGCATTAGTAGCGCGGAGACCGATGCCAGAGATCAGTGAGATGCTTCAGTGGTGAAGTATTGCTAGAGCACACTCGTCGCTAAAAGGGAGTGTTGAGATTTTGGGGTAGCATTAGATGTGCTCTAGCTCCGAAACTTTGTGGAGGGGCTAGAACACATGAGATCTCCAAGACCCATAAAGCATTTGGAGAAATTCCATTTGTTGTAAAAGTTATTCAAATAATTAAAATTTTTAATGGGGACCCTAAGTCTAACTTAGGGAAATTGAAAAATTAAAGTGAATTAATTTACACATGTGATGAGAAAGTTCTAAGTGATGTGGATCAATCTTCTTCTAATCTTAGCCGTTTATTAGAGATTAGATCACGACCGTTGATTTGTCAATGAGAAAATTATAAAGGAAAGGCTTGGGGTCAGCTGGAACACACACAGTGAATCTAAGAGATCAAATTCTTCTGACGGATGAAAATCAATCTGATGATTCAGAGAAGCAGTGAGGGGACGATGCAATGATTGGTCAGATTACCAAGAGTACAACGCAGAGCAAGGACATAAGAGACGTAGTGGAGGCAACACAGCCATCAGAGGGTGTGATGCAGACCCTAGAGAGGGTGACGCAGGCCCATGCATGGCTCATGCATGGGCAGCGCAAAACCTCCAAGGAAAAGTCTGAAATTAGCTGGAGATCAGGGTTTCCAAGTCAACAGGGCTGAAACTCGATTTTGGGAGAAGTAGATCAACGCAGAGCAAGGGTGACGCAGTCCCTTAGCCAGGGCCACGCAGACTTACGCAGTGGCAGCATAGAGACTGCGCAGAGCTAGCTGGGGTTTCACTAGTGACTCATCCGGATCAGCTGAGACTTGCAGAGTGAGGTAAAACTCACATTTTCCCTTGTTGTCGAGGTTTTCTCTATTGGGTGAGATAGATTATGGCACCCTAGATGTGTTGAGATTTTCGGGTAGCATCAGATGTGTTCTAGCTCTGAAGCTTTGTGGAGGGGCTAGAACACATGAGATCTCCAAGACCTAGAAAGCGTTTGGAGAAATTCCATCTGGTGTAGAAGATATTCAAATAATTTAATTTTTTAATAGGGACCCTAAGTCTTACTTAGGGAAATTGAAAAATTAAAGTGAATTAATTTACACATGTGATGAAAACTTTCTAAGTGACGTGGATAAAGTTTCTTCTAATCTTAGTTGTTGATTAGAGAT
This sequence comes from Pinus albicaulis, assembly GCA_034641835.2. Lineage (NCBI taxonomy): Eukaryota > Viridiplantae > Streptophyta > Pinopsida > Pinales > Pinaceae > Pinus > Pinus albicaulis. The sequence continues at coordinate 881,134,374 of CM076574.1, forward strand.
TAGATCATGACCATTGATTTTTCAACGAGAAAAGTATAAAGGAAGGGCTTGGGGTCAGTTGGAGGACACACATAGTGAATCTAAGAGATCAAATTCTTCTGATGGTGTCGTGCTTAGACGAATATCAGATTTGAGTGATTCAGAGAAGCAGTGAGGGGCGGATGCAGTGATTGGTCGGAGGACCAAGAGTACAACACAAAGCAAGGGTAGCAGAGACGCAGTGGAGGTAGCGCACCCAACAGAGGGTGTGATGTAGACCCTAGAGAGGGTGACATAGGCCCACGTAATGCTCACGCAGGGGTAGTGCAGAGCCTCTAAGGGAAAGTTTGAAATTCACTAGACATTGGGGTTTCTAAGACAGCAGGGCTGAAACCAGATCTTGGAGAAGTTGATCAGCATAGAGCTAGGGTGACCTAGTCCCTCAGCCAGGGCCATGTAGCCTTACGTAGTGGCAGCGTAGAGACAGTGAAGAGCTAGTTGGGGTTTCACCAGTGGCTCATCTGGATTAGTCGAGACTTGAGGGAGTGAGGTAAAAATCACATTTTTCTCTGTTGCCGAGGTTTTTCTATTGGGCGAGTCGGATTTTTGCACCTTAGATGTACTCAGTATGAAAATTTCAAACTGAAATCTAAACAGTTGCAGTGATATATTTATTTCTCCAACTTATTATTTCAATAAGTTATTATTAAAAAATCTTCCGACAAATATCGAAATAAACACTACTGCAACATTCACAACTATATATGTAGAGAAATAAACAATAGAAACCATAAGCACAAGAATCAATCACATGTACATAGTTATTTTTGGACAATTGTCCCTAGAAAAATCCAATGCCGGAAAACTGGTGCAGTAGATGAGGGTTTTATTAATTCTTCAGTAAATGATATCTTTACAGGGAAATATAACGACAGATAAATTCTGAAACACCTGAGACTGAATTTCTGGCTTACTCGGACAATTCTCTGACACCCTAAACAACCGTTGCATGCTCCTGCGTCTGTCTGCGTGATTCACTGCGCAATCCCAGCGCTGGCCTGCGTGATTCTTTGTGGAGACTGCGTGGTCTTTGCGCTGCAACCTCAAGCTGCCTCCAGTGACCCACTGCTACCCTCCGTCCATGATCTCGATCAGCACTGACTCCCTCCTCCTTCCGCTTCTGTAAACTTCTCGCCCTGCAACTCTCCCACTGAAATTGAATTCTACATCAAAATGGATCTCCTTCGGGTATTGAGTGTATTCCCGACTTGTTTTCCAAATGACCCTAAAGCCTTATTTTATAATCTTCTTGCTGGAGAACCAACGGCCTAGATTAGAAGATTAATCAATGGCTAAGATTAAATATTGATTTGATCCATGTTTTCTAGAAGATTCACACTCCGACTTATTAATACCCTTTAATTATTTCATTTCCCTAAGTTTAGACCTAGGGTCTCCATTAAAATAATTAATTATTTTAATAAGTCATGAACCGAGTGGAATTTACACAAACTATTTTTGGGTTCTTTGGAATGCTGTTGTCCAAGCCTCCCTGCAAAGTTTGAGACTTGGAACACTTCCGAATGCAACAAAAATCAACACTCCCTCTTAGTGAAGAAGGTGTTCCAACAATATGCCTGTTGCATGCTGCTCTGATTTTAAAGCACCCTCTGCGTTGCTGATCTCAGGACTCTGCCCCCCATCTGCTACGCTGCTGCCTCCTGTACCGTTGCCTTTGATACTGCCACTGTCCCTGTTGTCTCTGTACCACAGCTCCCTCTGAATACTGGGTCTATCCATTCCTGCTACTGGAAGGGATTCTTCATCATCTCCATCTTCTCTCTTAAGTAGACAAAATTTGTCTTCCCTAGAGCCTTCATAAGGATGTCTGCCACTTGTTCTCCTATTGGAGTGTACTCCAACTGAACAACTCCACGTTGTACACAGTCCCTGATGAAGTGAAACCTAATGTCAGTATGTTTTGACCTATCATGAAACACAGGATTCTCAGAGAGCTTTATGCAACGCTGATTATCACATAAGATGATGGTCGCTTCCATTTTCTCCTTGAGTTGATTAACTAGCAGTTTTCTAAGCCATATGGCTTCGCACGAAGCTGTGTTGGCTGCCATATACTCTGCTTCTGCTGAACTCAGTGGTACGGACTTTTGTTTCCTACTGCACCAAGAAGTCATTCTCGATCCTAGATTGAAACAGTACCCACTGGTACTCTTCTGGTCCACTGAACTTCCAGCCCAATCTGCGTCAGTGAAACCACTCAACCTGACATCATTGCTACGGGTATACTTCAATCCAAGCTTGACCGTTCCTTGAAGGTACCTGAGAACATGCTTGGTTGCTGCCCAATGTGCCCTCTTCGGTCCCACCATGAACTGACTAAGGGTATTTACAGCATAACAGATGTATGGCCTTGTATTTACCAGATACATCAATGACCCTATGAGTTGCCTATATAGCATAGGATTAGCCTCATCATCTTCGGACGTGTCGATTTTCTTCCAGTTGGTGATCATTGGAGTTGTCATGGGTCTATAATCCTCCATCTGAAATCTCTTCTGAATCTCTGTAGTGTATCTTCCTTGACCAAGGAAGATCTCCCCATTCTACTGCCAAACCTCCAACCCTAGAAAATAGTGCATCTGTCCTAGATCCTTCATGTCAAATTCTTTAGCCAAATTCTTCTTGCAATCTGTGATGAGCCTTGATTACCCCATCAAGAAAAGATCATCTTCATACAAAACCTGTTAATTTTGGACAACTAGGTCCAAAATCCATGTTGTGATGCTCAGATGAAGATACCAATATTTTTATTGGATTCCTCTTTCAGAGAGGTGCAAGATCGATTGAAAGATCATCTTGATCCGATGAGCAGAACATTTATTTTGAATTTATTCAAGATATGTGCAGGTCGGCCTTAAGGTTTTGTGCCCTAGCAATTGCGTCACACACCCTCACTGATGGATATATATTGGTCAACATTGGAGGACATTTTCACTTATCTCATCCTCACACATTTCTCTCTCCTCATTTGATTGGTTCGATGACCTTGGTGGCTCTTCTCTCCACACGTGGGAAAATTCCAGCAGCAGCACATTTCTGATTCCGGTCTAGGGTTTTTGCAGCAAACTTTGACCAGCATTGACTTTGGTCAATGCAAGGTCAAAAGGACCTAAAACTCTCCCAAAAGTTCGATTTTCCTAATCTGCATTTTCTGGCACTATTCCTGAGGAAAGACATTGACTTTGACTTCTCAGCGTTGACCTAGTTGCTGCGACTATGTGTGTTGATTGTTGACTAACAACATTGACATTTGGGTTGACTCTTGAGTTGACTGTTTGGCTGTCCTAGAGGGTTGTGTGACATTGCTGGTTGGCTGACCATATTGAGACGTTGCTGGTTGAAGCATCCTATTGACCATCGTAACGCACCAACACACTTATATATTTCTGGCTTGTCTTCTGTCGATCTACTGGTATGTTTTATCAGCATTTTACTTTATTGTTTATGTGATTGCTGTTTAATATTGAACATCTACAAAAATTTATATGGTATCGAAGCTGAGGTGAAGATAAAGCCCTAATTTGTAGCAATCACCGAAGAAGAGGATGGGTTCCTCAAACTACTATGGCTTTAAGGATGATGACAAATTGACTCGGAAGGATGGCTTTCATGCTTGGAAGATGACATTGGATCTTAACTTGGAAGACCAAGATGTCATGGACTATGTGCAGGGTAAAATCCAAGAGCCTCCATCCACTACAACTGCTACTGCCAAAAAAAAGTATAAGAAGGGGGAGATCAAAGCAAAGCTAATGATCAGGGACTCAATTCACAAGAGTCTGGTTGCTTACATTTGTGAGCTGAGCACATCCAAAGAGATGTATGATAAGTTGGTCCACATGTTCAAGGCCAACAATGCGAATCAAGTCCTATTCTTCAAGAATCAATTGAAGAATCTGAAGAAAGGCAGAGATGAATCTGTTCAATCATACTTTCTGAAGCTAACCAAGATCAGGAATGGTTCTCACCGCACTTGGAGGTCTCTCATCCGAATGGCATGTATTCAACACTACCATTCTCAATAACAATGTGATACCTGACTTTGACGAAGTACTATCGAGATGCATACAAGAAGAGACAAGAATGAAGGAGTATGAAAATGAAGGAAATGCTGCCTACACTACCCATTCTAGAAAGAAGAACTTTGGTGGTCCATAGAGCAAAGAAAGAGCAGGGGCCCAAGGAAAGAAGGTCAAGTGTTACACTTGTCATAGGCCAGGTCACTATGCTACAGAATGCCCTTTCAAGAAGGATTCTCCCGATGATGATGACAACAACAACCGGAGGAATGGAAATCAAAGGAACAACAGGTTCAAGGGGAAGAGGAAGGCTCCCTCCGACGGAAATGGTCAACCTTTCAAAAGGTCGAAAAACTCCAGGTATGGGGAATCAAATGTTGTTGATAAAAGAAATGAATTCATTCTTGTATCTGCCCTCTTTGCTGCATCTCTACCCGACACTATGGATGTCTGGTTGATACATAGTGCTGCCAGAAGGCCCTTCTCGAAGCAAGGAAGGTGGTGACAAGGATGCCCGAGTTTTCTAATAATCATGATGGTGTATGTCAGGGTTGTGCCGAAGGAAAGCATACAAGGGGACCTTTCCCCTTAAGTGTCACAAAGACATCTGATGTCTTGCAATTGATACATTCTGATCTATCTGGGATGCTGCCCATGACATCATTGGGAGGATGTTCTTATTATATGATATTCATAGATGACTTCTCCCGCAAAAGCTGGTATACTTCTTGAAGAAGAAGGATGAGGCTTTCATGTGGTTCCGTAACTTCAAAGCCTTGGTGGAAAATATGACAGGGAAGAAGATCAAGATATTGAGGACCGATAATGGCACTGAATATGAGACAAATGAGTTTAAGAACTTTTGCAGAGAAGCTGGCATCAAGAGGGAGACCACAACTGTCTATACTCCTGAGCAAAATGGCGTTGCTGAACGAAAGAATAGAACCATTGTGGAAGTTGCCCGTGCCATGCTATGTGACCAGGGTCTACTGAAGTTTCTATGGGGAGAAGCTGCGAACACTATTGTTTTGATACAAAACTGATGCCCGCATTCCGCTATGGACTCCAAAGATCCCGAAGAGCTTTTCACTGGTAAGAAACCTGACGTCTCACATTTTAGAGTTTTTGGATGTCCTATTTATTTCCATGTGCCGAAAGAGAAGAGGAGCAAGCTGGATGCTTCTGGGAAGAAGGGAATGTTTGTGGGCTACAACGAAACTTCGAAGGCCTATAGAGTCTATGTGCCTGGTCAAAGGGAAGTGGAGATATGCCACGATGTCACCTTTGACGAAGGTTCTTTCGTTGAGGAAAGTAGTCAATCTTCCGAGATCTGAGGAAGATCATGAAGCAAGGCTTGGAAATCAAGAAGAACCGAAGGATGAGACGATGCCCAATGCTGAAGGATCGTTGGACCCGATTGATCCACCTCCTTCACTAGGGAAGAGACCATCATGGCTCAGGGACACTCTCGAGGATGCCGAGGGACATATGGCCCCAAGGGGGACATTTTAAAGCTGAATAGATACCAAGGGTATCTAGCAGCCATGAGTACTATTGTACAAACTGAGCCTGGATCTTTTGAGGAAGCCGTAAAGCATCAAGTCTGGAAGGATGCTATGCACGAAGAGTATGAGTCCATATTGAAGAATGATGTCTGGGATGTGGTTCCAAGACCGGAGGACAAAGCAATTCTCACCTCGAAATGGCTCTACAAGATCAAGCATGGATTTGATGGAAGTGTTGAAAAGTTCAAGGCAAGATTTGTTGCTCGTGACTTCTCTCAAAGGGAAGGCATAGACTATGATGACATATTTGCACCTGTGGCCCGATATACCACCATTCCATCTATCATAGCTCTTGCTACTACACAAGGATGGAGTCTTCATCACATGGATGTGAAGACTGCATTTCTGCATGGTGCGATAATGGAAGAGGTGTATGTGGAGCAACCTCTGGGGTTCGAAGTCCAGGATCGGGACACACATGTCTGCAGGTTGAAGAAAGCCCTCTATAGGTTGAAGCAAGCACCCGGAGCTTGGTACGAGAGGATAGATAGCTACTTGATGAAGCTGGGCTTCACTCGTCGTAATGCTGATCTGAACCTTTACTTCAAGGTTGATAGAGAGAAGCCTCTCATTTTGGTGCTATATGTGGACGACCTCTTCTGGACAGGTGTTGAACCTCTCATTCATCAGTGCAAGAGGGAGCTCGCTGCTGAGCTCAAGATGAAGGACCTAGGACTGATGCATTACTTCCTAGGCTTGGATGTCTGGCAGAGACCTAGCGAGATTTTCCTTTCTCAACGAAAATACATTGTGAAGCTTTTGGAAAGATTTGGTATGGTGGACTGTAAGTTCGTGTCGACACCGATGGAGCTCAACTTTAAGAAGTTGAGTGGCCGTGCTGTTGGGCTCGTGTTAGCAAATCCCACTGAGTATCGTCAATTCGTAGGGGCCCTGATGTTCTTAGTGAACACCCGTCCGGACGTATGTTTTGTAGTGAACATTTTGAGTCAACATATGGTTGAGCCTCATCACACTCACTAGGTTGGTGCCAAGAATCTTCTGAGATATCTTCGGGGCACGATAAACCATGGGCTGAGATACACTGCCGGGAGTGTGACACTCCTTGGATATACTGAGGCCTATTGGGCTGGCAGTGTGGTGGATCGTAAAAGCACATCCGGATGCTGCTTCACACTTGGATCTGCTTCAATATCATGGATGAGCAGGAAGTAGAAGTCAGTGGCTTTGAGCACCGCGAAGGCCAAATACATTGCAGCGAGTATGGCCTGTCGTGAAGCAGTCTGGTTGCGAAAGCTCTTCAGTGAGTTGTTTGGGCATGTGTTAGATACCACCGTGATACTCTATGATAATCAGAGTGGGATTCGGTTGTTCGAGAATCCTGTGTTCCACGATCAATCCAAGCATATTGATATCAGGAACCACTTTATTTGGATATGGTACAACGAAGCGCCGTAAGGCTCGATCATATAGGAACTGATGAGCAGGTCATGGATATTCTCATTAAGCCCCCGGGAAAGGTCAAGTTCCTAACCTTCCGTGAGAGTCTTGGTATCATGGAACGACCCTATGCTGAGGATCCTGTTGGACGATGAGCTCTGGGAGCTTTAGGGGGCTTTGGGGATAGCTTATTGGAGCTATAAGAAACCACAGGGCTAGGCTTGCCAAACCTTGTTGGCATGGTTCTGCCCCACCGTTGTGATGATTGAGTTGGTTCACCTCTCATTATCTGTGCCCCGTATGCATCCTACCCATTGAGTTCAGGGCTCATGGGAAGTACCTCTAATTTGGCCAGTGAGGTGGGAAAAGTTAAAGACTAGTAGCAAAGATTGATGGACGCATCAGAGATTGCCATACTCTCTATCTAGGATGGCACAGTCCAACCACTTGATCTGGGATCAAGTATAGTGAGATTTCAGACGTCCAACTTACTTTGGGTCAGGTAAACCAACTTCCAGTTGGTATGAGTCTCTTTGTGAGTCCTATAGAGGTTTCGGACCTCTGGGCTGAATCTGTCAGCCAAGAATGATGTCTTTGTGACTGACCCACTTCTGTTCTGACATAAAGAAGCCAACAAAGCAATTTATAGCGGGATGACGCACGATGTTTAGATTGCACAGGTGGATGGAGTTCTCCCTAGTTGAGAGGGAGTGTTAATTTTGGACAACTAGGTCCAAACTCCATGTTGTGATGCTCAGATGAAGATACCAATATTTTTATTTGATTCCTCTTTCGGAGAGGTGCAAGATTGATCTAAAGATCATCTTGATCCAATGAGCAGAACATTTATTTTGAATTTATTCAAGATATGTGCAGGTTGGCCTTAAGGTTTTGTGCCCCAGTAGGTGTGTCACACACCCTCACTGATGGATATTTATTGGTCAACGTTGGAGGACATTTTCACTCATCTCATCCTCACACATTTCTCTCTCCTCATCTGATTGGTTCAATGACCTTGGTGGCTCTTCTCTCCACATGTGGGAAAATTCTAGCAGCATCACATTTCTGATTTTGGTCTAGGGTTTCTGCAGCAAACTTTGACCAACGTTGACTTTGGTCAACGCAAGGTCCAAAGGACCTGAAACTCTCCCAAAAGTTCGATTTTCCTAATCCGCATTTTCTGGCACTATTCCTGAGGCAAGATGTTGACTTTGACTTTTCAGCGTTGACCTAGTTGTTGTTGTTGTGTGTGTTGACCGTTGATTGACAGCGTTGACTTTTGGGTTGACTCTTGAGTTGATCGTTTGGTTGTCCTAGAGGGTTGTGTGACATTGCTAATTGGCTGACCATATTGAGACTTTGCTGGTTGAAGCATCCTGTTGACCGCCGTAATGCACCAACACACACATATATTTCCGGCTTGTCTTTTGTCAATCTATTGGCATGTTCTATCAACATTTTACTTTATTGTTTATGTGATTGTTGTCTGATATTGAAGAAAAAGTAAAGTTGCATCAAGAATAGAACATCTACAAAAATTTACAAAACCAGTATCAAAGGCTCACTCCCTACTCTTTGATAGTAGAGATTGGGATCTACGTCACTCTTGATGAATCCCATCTTCTACAGATAGTTGTCAATTCGACCATACCAGGCTCTAGGAGCTTGCTTCAGTCCATATAACGCTTTCTTCAATCTGAACACATGAGTTTTCTAATCATGTGTCTCAAAGCCCTCCGGTTGTTCTATATACACCTCTTCTTCTATCACTTCATTCAAGAATGATGTCTTGACGTCCATCTAGTGAATTTCCCATCCCATCTGCACAGTAAGGGATATCACGGTTTTGATAGAGGTGTACCTGGGTACTAGGGCGAAGGTTTCTTCATAGTCAATTCCTTCCTTTTGAGCATACCCCTTAGCCACAAACCTAGCTTTAAATTTCTCGATGTTGCCGTTTGCAACATACTTGATTTTGTAGATCCACCTGGATCCGACAACTAATCTCTCCTGAGGCCTAGGTACTACTTCCCAAACATCATTCGTCATGATGGAACTGTACTCTTCCATCATTGCATCAACCCACACTTGGTGCTGAGCATCTTCCTGAAAACTAGAAGGTTCTCCGACTTGAGCAACCAAGGCTTGATACCTCTTAGGCTGCCTACACCGTCTCTTCTCATTTCGGGGAATTCTGACAAAGTCCTTTGCATCCTTTAGAATCTTTCGAAGTTCCCTACTCGTTCTCCCACTGGTAGTGGGTGGATCTACTGGCTCTCCCTCTTGCAAATCCTCGGGAGACACATCCTTTGGATCACTATGCCATGGAGAGGCAACCGAATTTTCTGTTGCTGGTTGTTGGGGTTGGACCACAGGATCCTCTGAAGGGCTTCTCCTCCATGAACTTCACATCCCTTCACATCACCACTTTCCTGCTCTCAGGAATGTAGATGAGATAAGCCTTTGCATTCTCACTGTATCCTCCAGATACCCCTTTTCAGCAGTCATCTCCAACTTCTTCCTCTTCTCACTGGGCACATGATAGTAAGTTGTACTGCCAAAGATCCTAAAGTGGCTCACTTCAGGCTCACTGCTAGTGAAGACACTTTCAGGCGTGATCTTTCCCAATGCGGCGTGAGGAATCCTGTTCTGAATGTAGAAAGTTGTATTACATGCTTCAGCCCACAGGAATTTGGGCATGTCTTGGTCATACAACATAGCTCTGGTTGCTTCAACAATAATCCAGTTCTTTCTTTCTGCCACACCATTTTGCTCCAGATTGTATGGAGTTGTCCACTCTCTTTTGATGCCTTCCCTTGCACAGAATCCGATGAATTCTTTATCTATGTATTCACCACCATTATTTGATCGCAACAGCTTGATCCGCTTCCCTGTTAGATTTTCCACCAGAGCCTTAAACTCTTTGAATCAACTGAAGACTTCATCCTTGGTCTTTAAGAAGTAGATCCAAGTTTTCCTAGAATGGTCATCAATGAAAGTGACGAAATATTCGGCACCGCTAAGAGCTCTAGTGGACATTGGTCCACAGATATCTGAGTGTATCAAATCCAATACACCCTTGGCCATATAGTTGCTTCTCTGATATGCTGCCTTGGCATATTTTCCCAATACACACCCCTTGCAGACATCATCTCGTTTAGTGTTTAGTTCTGGAATACCTGTAACAGTCTTCTGGAGAGTTCTCAACACCCCATGATGCAAATGCCCCATTCTTCTGTGCCATAGCTCATTCAGGTCCATTTCATCTGTGCTACCATTATGCAATTAAAGATGAGTATTGGATGTATAACTGCTGCTAAATGATCACAATGATATTGAATAGAAAATGCCACGATCATTCATTAAGATACTGAAGCCAATCAACAAAGATAAATGCCAGATGCTTAAAAATTTCCGAAAGTATGATATTTCCAATATAACCCAGTTCAAAAATCAAAATGTTCCACAGTCAAACTTCAGATAAAAATAAAATTAGCACATTTGACTATAGAAAATTTGAAATTTTTTTATATTTTTGTATTTTCTAGATTTTTTTAAGGATTTTTTTTGGAATTTTTATTTTTTTTATTTTTTTATCTTAAAACAAAAATTAAACTAATTCTAAAGAAAAATTAAAATCTAAGTCTAAAGCTAACTAAATGTAAAATTAAAGTCCAAATAAAAGTTCTAATCTAACAAGAAGTTAAATCTAAACAAAATTAAAATTAAACTAAATTGAAACTAAGATCTAAAACTTAAACTAAAACTAAAAGTAAGTTTTTTGTTTTTCTTATTTTTTATTTTAAAACTAAAAAGAAATGAAATTCTAAAAAGTTAAATTAAAAATAAAAGTTTAAAATCTAAATTAAACTAAAATTTTAACATCTAAGATAAAACTACGATCTAAATGAAATCCTAAAATAAAATCTAAGACTAACTAACATCTAGATATAAGTAAATGAATAAAAACTAAAGGCTCTAAACTAAACTCTAAAAATAAATTAAAACCTAAACTTATGACTAACTAAAAAAAAAAATCGAACTAAATATGTACATTCTAACTAAACGCTATCAAAAAAAAATTTGAATCCTCATATAAAATTAAAACGCTGGCTTTGAAAAATCAATGCAATTTTTTTTGTGTTTTTGTTTATGGTAACTGCGGTGTTTGTCGTTTCCATGTACAAGTCGATGGATGGGATCTTGTTTGACTCCATAAGGCACTGGTCTTAAATGTGAAATCTAATTTAAATCTGTGGAATCTCGTTAATTTTATCAAGTATTTGGTGTTTTAGCTGTGTCTCCTGGATTCTTTCTCTTCATTTCCAATAAGGTCTACCTCCCTTAGCTTGCAAGGAGACATCTTAAATAGAGAGATTGGGGATCAGGGTGACAACCCTCGATCTGAGCCGTTGTCGCGGTGCCTGGACAATCTATGCGACAACATTTTTTGGCGCCGTTGCCAGGAATAGAGATTTTTTTGTCCTTGGTCTTAATGACATTTTATAATCTTCAAATCTTCTTTTGCCATTCATTACCCTGTCACAAGGGATCACATTTTCTAATCATTTCATCATTTTATCTTTAGTGCCTGGACATTTCGGTTGGCTTCTTGTTTAGGTGGCGACTCCACTTATTCATCTATTTACTCCCAGACAAGAATTCCCCCCTGATATCCATTTGCAATCTCTCGATTATTTTGTTTTAGAATTAGTTTCATGTTCAAGTGGCGACTCCAGTTCTTTCATTTCTTACAAGAGTTCCTGCCAAGAAGTTCGCTTCTTGAGGACCTTTTGACTATTCTTGAACACGGATCTATTTCTAAAATCCTAAAAACGATATCATGGATGTTTTTGCCCCGTGTAATTTTGCAAATATTCAGGGTTATCCCCATGATGTTCCTCAAATGGATAAATTACCTTCTTTTCAAGGAAATGATGCAATTAGTGTTAAATCTCATTTGTTTGCTTTCACTAACTGGTGGAATAGATTTGCAGTTGCAAATAATAATTTCGAGGATGTAAAGATGAAAACTTTTGTTCTTACTTTTGGCGAGGATGTTGCTGAATGGTTTACAGAAAAGCCTGATAATTCATTCGATACTTTTGAATCCATTGTAACTGCTTTTAAGGAAAAGTATGGTGATAAAAGGGAAGATAGGCATTTGGTAAGAGAGATCAGTACCATAAAAAAGGAAGAAAATGAAACGACTGAAGAATTTAACAGGAGATTTAATGGTATCCTTAGAGATATATCTCAAACTCATAAATCTCCTGATTGATCTCTTCTGAATTTTTACATTGATGCTTTTGATTCTGATACTTCATATGAGTTAAGGCGGGCTAAAACTGCAAATTATAAGGCTTGTCAATCTTTAGCTGAAGAGCTTGAAAAAGATAAAAGGGCATTTGGGAAGTCTGAAATTCCTGGTTTTGATAGGGCTGCAACTAAGTTAAAAGAACCTTTAGAAGATGATGATGACCCTATGAAAAGGTTAATGCAAAAGCTTGAAAGCATGGAGCTTAATCATGCTAAGGAAATAAGTGCTTTGCAGTCTAGGTTGGTTCAAATGGAAAGGGCTCAAATGCAGAATTCCCAACTTAGAAATAATAATGCTTTGCAGGAAAGAGGCCTATCTAATGAGCAGAGACTGACAAATCAACTTGAGTTTGCAAATCTTGTGGATGAAGCTCTGCCTTTTTGTAGAACCTGTAATGCTCTTTGTTGTCGCACAGATTGTTCAGGGCACCGCGACAACGGCTCAGACTGGGGGCTGTCACCTTTATCCCCAATCTCTCTCTTTAAGCTGTCTCCTTGCAGGCTAAGGGAGGTAGACCCTTTTAGAAATGAAGGATAAATCTAGGAGACACAGCTAGAACATCAAGTATTTGACAGAATAAACGAGATTCCACAGATTAGATTTCACTTTTAAGACCAGTGCCTTATGGAGTCAAACAAGATCTCGTTATGCAATTATAAACCAGTGAATGATGACTAACTGCTGTTTATGGAAACACGATTGATCAATGATATTCAATTAAAAACACCACAACCATGAATAATGAAAATGCCAGGATTTAAAATGCTCAATTAATTTCGATCCAAACAAATCAACGATTTTATATAGTCAATCTCAAGATAAAATTTCAAAAGCTCACTTGACCATAAAAGATATTTTTGAGAAATTTTATTTTTATTTTATAAATCTAAAACAAGTAAAAAATCTAAATTTAAACTCTAAATAAAGCTAAAGTTAAAATTTAATTCTAAAACTAAAACAAACTAAAATTAGACTTTAAAGTTAAACTACATTAAAACTAAGTCAAATCTAAAATGAAATAAAACTAAACAAATTAAAATAAAACTAAATTAAAATGAAAAATTAGAATCTAAAACTAAATCTAAAACTTACGTTAGACTTGAACAAATCGAAACTATTGAATTCTACAAACTAACACTAATCATTACAAAAATCTAAAGAAAAATTAAAACGAAGATCTAAACCTTGAACTATATACAAAATAAAATAAAAAAAATTGAAACCACAATGAAACAAATCGCAAGGGTTACATCGGATTTTGTATGTGCGTTTTTTTTTTGTTTTGCAGTTTGTCGTTTTTTGCAGGTCGATGGACCGGATCTGGATGACGGCGAGAGGAAAGGATGTGAGCTCGACGGACAGAGGCGTGAAGATTTCGATGAGGGACAGGACGGCATATGGATGAGGACGCAGGTTAAGAAAAATGAGAACGCAGACGGCAAGAGAAAAGGACCACGCGTGGAGGGATGACGCAGAGCGTGAGAGACGGCGGATGACCCGGTTTCAATGATGCGTTTTATTGTTGTTTTATTGTTGTTTGAATGCAGGTTGAATGGGACAGCAATCGGTTATGGACGACGCGAAGAGAGAAGGGATCGACCATGGAGTAAGCTGGCAGAATGAGGGGTATCGCTACAAAGAGAAGAATGGCAGAGATAAGGGTTGGAAGCAGATAGAAACTGATGCAAACGAGGCAGCGTTCGAGGAATGCCAGACAGGGAATTAGAGCTGGACGTTGGATAGCAAAGCGGAAGACGCAGAGGAGCTGGGCAATCGATTATTGCAGATAGATGAACCCAGTGCATTAGAATTTCTAGCAGAACTTAAAATTTCCCTTCAAAATTCAGATTTATATGCTCCTTGAACTCAAATAATGTCCAGATTCGTTCACTGTAGGAGCTTGAGGCTAGATTTGGCCTTTGGGGGGCCAGATCTGCCTCAAATCTTTTTAAAAAAAAAAATTCTGATTTGAACCCTGAAACCTGCAAAGACAGCCAGATCTGAAAACACACACGCCAATTTTAATGATCAAACCCTAACAATCTTAAAAAATTTACAAATTTACAACTAATTTACAATTTAAAACCCTCATGGTCAGATCTGAATCCGTTTTAGCACAATTTTCAGAAGTTTAAAGTTTAGGTGAGAGGCACAAGCCTTCGAAACCCTGCAAAATCACAATATCGTAAGATAGACCCGAAATTTAACAAATAAAGAGCTTATCAGATTTATGTTTATTGGGAGTCGGCTGGTCCAACCGAAGACTTCCCCAGACGCCCAATCTTAAGAAAAATTTCCCTGCACACTTAGATCCAGATCTTAGGTCGATAGAGATTTAAGAAAACAACATGAGACCTTTGCAAAAAAAAATCAGAATGTTATTTTATAAACCCAGAAAACTGCATAAGATACCTATATGCAGATTAATCCATGTAGGCCATCAACCATAAAATGCAAGAAACCAAGTAGCAGAGTTTAGACATAATTCACCACATAGATCTGAGAAGGAACATCCAGATTTGTAACCCCAAAGTCTTTTGCTTTATTCCTCAAAAAAGTTTACAAGAGCTTCTAAGAGCAAGTGCACGATCCTGAGATCGGATGACTCAAAAATGAAAAAGACCTCAAAATTTATAGGACAAGATCTCTAACGGCTAGTTTGGATGATCATCGTCAAAATAATCTCAACCGTCCAAAAGATTTAATTATCTTTTAATCCGGAACGTTGAAATTAAAATTTTGGGGAAAAAACGAATTTATCATTTAATTCAATTTTAATTAACTTAAAAATATTATTTTTAAGTTAATTACCCCAAAATTTTGACCTTGACTTAACCACCAAGGCCCAAGGGTCCAAAATTTCTTAAAATTCTCAATATTCCCTTGGCCTGGGGCTGTCAAAATCATTTTCCAAGGACCCACAAATTTTGCCTTTAAAGATTTAATCCTAATTTAGGACCCTAAATTAATTAAATTTCCGGTTTAGGATTTTATTAATTAATTGACCAGAAAATTTAATTAATTGACTAAGAGGGGATTATAATTATTTTTCCAACCCTCTTTTACATGAGATAATACATTTACATACATGAAGGGGGAAAACCCATTCGTATAGACCCTCAAATAAATACCCGATTCTGCGACTCAAAATATGATCTAGTAGACCAAGTAGTTCAAACTACTTTTACAAGGACTCGATAGAACACTAGGACTCACTTAGCATGCTGATGACAAAATCCACCCTAGCTTTGGGGTGAGGCTGGAGGGAAAAACTCTGCCGATCACTTTCGTGAATCAGTGAGACGAAAAACCTCCTAGGATGGAAGTCATCAACAACATACTAGGCTTACCTAGGTTGTTACATACATGGACGGTCTTACTTAGATCATTTACATCATAAAATGCAGAATGGGTTTACATCATTATAAAAATTGTCGATCGGCGATGACATCTGGATGACGGAATCTGAATGGTGCAACCACGTCGAACATGATGAATCCCATTTGAAAAAATGGGGGTGTACTGCTATGGGGTAGTTGACAAAGTGCGGTCAACATCTGGCTCTACTTGGGGACACGTTGCTTCATTGAAGGACTGTGAGAATCCAGAATCTGCATCCAAGCAACACACAAGATTACATAAGTAGCGTCCATCCAAATATCATCATATAACATTAAGCTCATGAAAAATAGAAGCTCTTCTTTTATTTATTATTCTACTTAACATGAAAATAAATCTACTCTAACTGCAAAATGAAATGCTGAAATAACAAGGAGTAGAGTTAGAAATACGATACAGAGGATGCCCTGTGGCATCAGATGTGCTCAATATAGTGTATGCTAAGCATTTGCCTGCTTTCAGGCAAGTCTGTTGGCTGCTTTTCAGATGTGCCATGTCCAATCTTGCTAATCGTAGGACTCTGTCTTATATGAATGTCACGCTGCTCTCGACCATCAGACGAATCAAACCACTTACTTCTTTTTTGCTTCTTTCTCTTCTTCTGAGTGGGTTGCGATGTTAGCAATGAGACCACTGTAGACTCCTTGTCCTCATCTTGAAGATGTTTGTACAAAAAATCTGAAGAACCTGGATCGTGACCAATATTATTCTGGATATAATCTGTCAATGGTGACACATAAGCTTGGTCTCTCTCAATGTCCTTTGAAACCATAGTGAAATCCTCCGTGTGATGAGATGAGAATGGCTTTAGCAGACAAGAAGTCTCATGATCTGTTGATGAATCTTCATAATCAAATTTCGGCTGAAACTTTTGTGTATGTAATTTTTCCATTTTTTCCAACCTTTCCTGTATGGTATTCATTTCC
Source organism: Pinus albicaulis (assembly GCA_034641835.2). Classification (NCBI taxonomy): domain Eukaryota; kingdom Viridiplantae; phylum Streptophyta; class Pinopsida; order Pinales; family Pinaceae; genus Pinus; species Pinus albicaulis. Next base: position 881,151,061 of record CM076574.1, read on the forward strand.
AACAAGTGATTTTCCTTCATGGTATTCATCTCCAATAAGTGATTTTCCTTCATAGCAGTCATTTCCAACAAGTGATCTTCCTTCACGGCAGTCATTTCCTGGGTGTGTCTTGCTTCCATTGCAATCATATAACTCTGTATAATGGACATCTGATTAGAATGATTAACTTCCATTATTTTCAACCTGTTTTCCATGACATTTATTTCATGTGCATGACTTTCTTCCATGGAAGTTATCTTATTTTGAAGACTGATTTGGTTAGCTTCCATGTTTTGAATTATTTGCATATGACTGGGTTGCACATCCTTAATCATCTGAGCTGTTTCCTTAACGTGACTTTCATGATCTTCTATATGCATGTGATAGTCCTTACCAACAACATTAATTTGATGACTTGATCTTGCCATTCTACTAGCTATGATCCTTTTGACAATGGGACAAGTAGCCTCTTCATGAAGATCATTACAGGCTCTACAATAAGAAGGAACTTCATCCACAAGATTTGCGAACTCGAGTTGATTTGTTGATCTATGCTCATAAGATAGGCCTCTTTTCTGTAAAGCATTATTATTTCTAGGTTGGGAATTCTGCGTTTGAGCCCTTTCCATTTGAACCAACCTAGCCTGTAAGACACTTATTTCCTTAGCATGACTAAGCTCTATGCTTTCAAGCTTCTTCGTATGATTAAGCTCCATGCTTTCAAGTTTTTGCATTAACCTTTTCACAGGGTGATCATCATCTTCTAGAGGTTCTTTTAACTTAGTATCTGTCAAAGATCTATCAAAATCTGGAGTTTTGGACATTCCAGATGCTTTCTTATCCTTTTCAATCTCCTCAGCTAAAGATTGACAAGCTTTATAATTTGCAATTTTAGCCCGCCTTAACTCATATGAAGTATCAGAATCAAATGCATCAATGTAAAAATTCAGAAGAGATCCATCAGGAGGCTTATGAGTTTGAGATATTTCTCTAAGAATACCATTAAATCTCCTGTTAAATTCTTCAATCGTTTCATTTTCTTTCTTTTCTATAGTACTGATCTCTATTACCAAATGCCGATCTTCCCTTTTATCACCATACTTTTCCTTAAAAGCAGTTACAATGGATTCAAAAGTATTGAATGAATTATCAGGTTTTTCCATGAACCAATCCGCAACATCTTCGCCAAAAGTAAGAACAAAAGTTTTCATCTTTACATCATCAAAATTATTTTTTGCAACTGCAAATCTATTCCACCAGTTAGTGAAAGCAAACAAATGAGATTTAACACTAACTGCATCATTTCCTTGAAAGATAGGTAATTTATCCATTTCAGGGAGATCATGAGGATAACCCCGAATATTAGCAAAATTACACGGGGCAAAAACATCCATGATATCGTTTTTAAGATTTTAGAAATAGATCTGTGTTCAAGAATAATCAAAAGGTCCTCAAGAAGCGAACTTCTTGGCAGGAACTCTTGTAAGAAATGAAAGAGTTGGAGTCGCCACTTGAACATGAAACTAATTTTAAAACAGAAGAAAAAATTGAGAGCTAGCAGATGGATATCACGGGGGGATTCTTGTCTGGGAGTAAAAAGATGAATAAGTGGAGTCGCCACCCAAACAAGAAGCCAACTGAAATGTCCAGGCGCTAAGGATGCGATGATGAAATGATTAGTGATATGACGAAAGATAAGACGATGAAAATATGAAGAGATGAAAAGTCGCCAGAAAATGTGGTCCCTTGTGACAGGGTAATGAATGGCGAAAGAAGATCTGAAGATTAGAAAATGTCGTTAAGACCAAGGACAGAAAAAACTCTCCCCGGCAACGGCGCCAAAAAATGTTGTCGCACAGATTGTTCAGGGCACCGCGACAACGGCTCAGACTGGGGGCTGTCACCTTTATCCCCAATCTCTCTCTTTAAGCTGTCTCCTTGCAGGCTAAGGGAGGTAGACCCTTTTAGAAATGAAGGATAAATCTAGGAGACACAGCTAGAACATCAAGTATTTGACAGAATAAACGAGATTCCACAGATTATATTTCACTTTTAAGACCAGTGCCTTATGGAGTCAAACAAGATCTCGTTATGCAATTATAAACCAGTGAATGATGACTAACTGCTGCTTATGGAAACACGATTGATCAATGATATTCAATTAAAAACACCACAACCATGAATAATGAAAATGCCAGGATTTAAAATGCTCAATTAATTTCGATCCAAACAAATCAACGATTTTATATAGTCAATCTCAAGATAAAATTTCAAAAGCTCACTTGACCATAAAAGATATTTTTGAGAAATTTTATTTTTATTTTATAAATCTAAAACAAGTAAAAAATCTAAATTTAAACTCTAAATAAAGCTAAAGTTAAAATTTAATTCTAAAACTAAAACAAACTAAAATTAGACTTTAAAGTTAAACTACATTAAAACTAAGTCAAATCTAAAATGAAATAAAACTAAACAAATTAAAATAAAACTAAATTAAAATGAAAAATTAGAATCTAAAACTAAATCTAAAACTTACGTTAGACTTGAACAAATCGAAACTATTGAATTCTACAAACTAACACTAATCATTACAAAAATCTAAAGAAAAATTAAAACGAAGATCTAAACCTTGAACTATATACAAAATAAAATAAAAAAAATTGAAACCACAATGAAACAAATCGCAAGGGTTACATCGGATTTTGTATGTGCGTTTTTTTGTTTTGCAGTTTGTCGTTTTTTGCAGGTCGATGGAGCGGATCTGGATGACGGCGAGAGGAAAGGATGTGAGCTCGACGGACAGAGGCGTGAAGATTTCGATGAGGGACAGGACGGCAGATGGATGAGGACGCAGGTTAAGAAAAATGAGAACGCAGACGGCAAGAGAAAAATGCAGACGGCAGGAGTAGAAAGGACCACGCGTGGAGAGACAGAAGCCGACGTGAGGAGCGGCGGATTGACTGATTTCAATGATGCGTTTTATTGTTGTTTGAATGCAGGTTGAATGGGACAGCAATCGGTTATGGACGACGCGAAGAGAGAAGGGATCGACCATGGAGTAAGCTGGCAGAATGAGGGGTATCGCTACAAAGAGAAGAATGGCAGAGATAAGGGTTGGAAGCAGATAGAAACTGATGCAGACGAGGCAGCGTTCGAGGAATGCCAGACAGGGAATAAGAGCTGGACGTTGGATAGCAAAGCGGAAGACGCAGAGGAGCTGGGCAATCGATTATTGCAGATAGATGAACCCAGTGCATTAGAATTTCTAGCAGAACTTAAAATTTCCCTTCAAAATTCAGATTTATATGCTCCTTGAACTCAAATAATGTCCAGATTCGTTCACTGTAGGAGCTTGAGGCTAGATTTGGCCTTTGGGGGGCCAGATCTGCCTCAAATCTTTTTAAAAAAAATTCTGATTTGAACCCTGAAACCTGCAAAGACAGCCAGATCTGAAAACACACACGGCAATTTTAATGATCAAACCCTAACAATCTTAAAAAAATTTACAAATTTACAACTAATTTACAATTTAAAACCCTCATGGTCAGATCTGAATCCGTTTTAGCACAATTTTCAGAAGTTTAAAGTTTAGGTGAGAGGCACAAGCCTTCGAAACCCTGCAAAATCACAATATCGTAAGATAGACCCGAAATTTAACAAATAAAGAGCTTATCAGATTTATGTTTATTGGGAGTCGGCTGGTCCAACCGAAGACTTCCCCAGACGCCCAATCTTAAAAAAAAAAATTCTCTGCACACTTAGATCTGAACTTTAGGCTGATAGAGATTTAAGAAAACAACATGAGACCCTTAGAAAAATCAGAATGTTATTTTATAAACCCAGAAAACTGCACAAGATACCTGTATGCAGATTAATCCATATAGGCCATCAACCATAAAATGCAAGAAACCAAGTAGCAGAGTTTAGAGACAATTCACCACATAGATCTGAGAAGGAACATCCAGATTTGTAACCCCAAAGTCTTTGCTTTATTCCTCAAAAAAGTTTACAAGAGCTTCTAAGAGCAAGTGCACGATCCTGAGATCGGATGACTCAAAAATGAAAAAGACCTCAAAATTTATAGGACAAGATCTCTAACGGCCAGTTTGGATGATCCTCGTCAAAATAATCTCAACCGTCCAAAAGATTTAATTATCTTTTAATCCGGAATGTTGAAATTAAAATTTTGGGGAAAAAACGAATTTATCATTTAATTCAATTTTAATTAACTTAAAAATATTATTTTTAAGTTAATTACCCCAAAATTTTGACCTTGACTTAACCACCAGGGCCCAAGGGTCCAATATTTCTTAAAATTCTCACTATTCCCTTGGCCTGGGGCTGTCAAAATCATTTTCCAAGGACCAACAAATTTTGCCTTTAAAGATTTAATCCTAATTTAGGACCCTAAATTAATTAAATTTCTGGTTTAGGATTTTATTAATTAATTGACCAGAAAATTTAATTAATTGACTAAGAGGGGATTATAATTATTTTCCAACCCTCTTTTACATGAGATAATACATTTACATACATGAAGGGGGGAAACCCATTTGTATAGACCCTCAAATAAATACCCAAGTCTGCGACTCAAAATATGATCTAGTAGACCAAGTAGTTCAAACTACTTTTACAAGGACTCGATAGAACACTAAGACTCACTTAGTATGCTGATGATAAAATCCACCCTAGCTTTGGGGTGAGGCTGGACGGAAAAACTCTGCCGATCACTTTCGTGAATCAATGAGACAAAAAACCTCCTAGGATGGAAGTCATCAACAACATACTAGGCTTACCTAGGTTGTTACATACATGGACGGTCTTACTTAGATCATTTACATCATAAAATGCAGAATGGGTTTACATCATTATAAAAATTGTCGATCGGCGATGACATCTGGATGACGGAAACTGAATGGTGCAACCACGTCGAACATGACGAATCCCATTTGAAAAAATGGGGGTGTACTGCTATGGGGTAGTTGACAAAGTGCGGTCAACACTCTTCATGAAGAAGTTACTTGCCATGTTGTCAAAAGAATCATGGATAGTAGAATGGCAGGGTCGAGCCATCAAATTAATGTTGTTGGTAAGGACTATCACATGCATATAGAAGATCATGAAAATCATGTTAAGGAACCAGCTCAGATGATTAAGGATGTGCAACCCAATCATACGCAAATGATTCAAAACATGGAAGCTAACCAAATCAATCTTCAAAATAGGATAAATTCCATGGAAGCTAACCAAATCAATGCTAGAGATCTTGGATCTAGGATCCTTTAAGAACTAGGAACCCTCTGCTCCCTCTGACACTTGATTTTCCTCCTTGGAAATCTACCAAATCAACTATGATTCAGCGTCTTCTTTGATCCCCCGACCAAACTGCAAGTTTCCTTTGGCAAGAAACTCTCTGAGAAGCTGATCTCTTCCCAAACTTTGTCACTTGTGCTAAGGTTAAAAATCTGAAAACTTCAGAATTTTAACCCCACCAACTCTTCTGAATTTTTGCAACTTTTCTGCAGACTTTTCCTAGATCTGATAGATTCAGATCTAAATCACACTGGCTGGCTTCAGACCTAACTAGCGTTGTTTCTGAGTTGCCTCTGCATAGTAATTGCGTGGGCTTGCTAGGACACAGCGCTGGACAGCGTCACCATTCCCTCTGCGTGAATCTCCTCCTAAAAACTGCGATGTCCCTTCAGATTTGCTTTTCTGCTGCTAGATCCTTCAGATTCTTCAGCTGGTGACCCTTCTAGATCTGCAATTGCTCCGATACCATATAGAAATTTATGAATCTTAATTCTTATGCAAAAATTATTTATGTTAATCCGGTTAAGCTTCTCCTACTTATACAAGTTATCAACTGAATAAATTCAAGTTAACATCAAAGAAAAACACATAACAAATCTCTACCAATTCAGATCTAGAATAAGCACATGCACACATAGACAAAGTGACATAGTTATTTCTAGACAAACTATCCCCGGAAAAACCCAATGTGGGAAAACTGGTCTCTGGCTGTTGGAGGGCTCTATTATTAAGAATATTTCTGAATACACAACTCTGGGTTCCAGATCTGGAAAACCCTACAGAGAACTCTAGATCTGTAGCACCTAGCTGATCTAAGACCAACAATACTGACTGATCCACACCCTCAAATGGGATTTACAGAACTCAGCCATATCTAGGCCTAGAAACCCCAGATCTGCCCTTGAAAGACACTGTGTCAGCCTCTGAAGGCATCCAAATGCTCAACGCCATCACTGGAAGGGACTGCGTTACCCCAAACTGGGTGACGCAGTCTCTATGCTGCCCCTAAGGGTCTCTGCGTAACCCCTGAAGGGTTTCCTGAAAATCACGCTGTCCTTGTTGCTGCTGCTGCTACCGTCTGCTGTTGCTGCTGCTGCCGTCTGCTGCTATTGTTGCCGCCTTCCTCTGCGCTGTCTTTCCTAATCTCTTCTCTACTTCTTGTGTATTCTAGACTTCAGGATCAGATCTTCCCCTTGGTCTAAATTCCCCTCTCTGCAACTGAAACACTTGAGAATTCTTAGCAACCCCGCCCTAGAATCTCAACTTAGCTTCAATGCTCTGCCTCTGTGTGTCTTACAAATGACCCCAAGCCTTTCCTTTATACTTTTCTCGTTTACAAATCAACGGCCAAGATTAAATCTTTAATCAATGGCTAAGATTGAAAGAAAGCTTGATCCGTGTGACTTAAGACAATTTCATCACATGTTTAATTAAATTCACTTTAATTATTTTATTTTCCTAAGTTTTAACTTAGGAAATACATTAAAATAATTAATTAATTTAATATGTCCTAAACCAGAGGAAGTTTCCCAAATCCACTTCTGGGTCTTGTAGATCAGGTGCACTCTAGTCCTTCCTCAAAATTTGGGACCTAGAGCACAACTGATGCTACCCCAAATACACAAAATCTCAACACTTACTATGACTTTCCTATTACCCAGAATGTAGATTCTGTATGCCTTGGATGTCTCGCTATATCCTATGAGATACCCTTTCTTAGCACTCTGATCTAGTTTGCTTCGTTTCTCGTCTGGAACGTGGCAATATGCCACACTCTTGAAAATCATGAGGTGGCTTACCTTTGGCTTCATCCCTATGAAGACACTCTCGGGTGTTGCCTTGCCCAATGCTTTGTGAGGGGTCCTATTCTGAATATATACAGTTGTGTTGCATGCTTCTGCCCATAGAAATCTAGGCAGATCCTGGTCATACAACATTGCCTTTGCTGCCCCAAAATAGTCCTGTTCTTTCATTCTGCAACTCCATTTTTCTCCGAATTGTAAGGAGCGGTCCATTCCCTTCTGATGCCCTCCCTTGCGCAAAATCTATGAATTCCTTATCAGTACTATATTCACCACCGTTATCTGAGCGCAATACTTTGATTTTCTTCCCTGTCAGATTTTCTACCAGAGCTTTAAATTCTCTAAACTTGTCAAAGACCTCATCCTTGGTCTTTAGGAAGTAAATCCAAGTTTTCTTGGAATGGTCATCTATTAAAGTGACAAAATATTCACTTCCACCAAGAGTTCTGGTGGACATCAGTTCGCAGATATCTGAGTGCATTAGTCCCAATATACTTTTTTCCCTATTGTTGCTCTTGGAATACGTTGCCTTAGCGTATTTGCCTAGAACGCACCCTTTGCATACATAATCATGTCTGGTACTAAGAACTGGAACTCCTGTAACTACTTCTCTGAGCTCCATGGTGTAGATGCTGTGAAAATTTACTGCAATGTATTGGTTTATTTCCTCCTACTTGATTTAATTTATACAAATTATTTCTAGAAATTAGATTCAGAAAACACTGAAAATAAACACAACTACAACCTACACATGCAGATCATTTATTGAATAATTCACTCATGCAAAAAAGTGACACATGGATTTTTGGACATAAGTCCCCGGAAAAACCCAAAGCAGGAAAACCGATTCAACAAATATGAGGTTTTTATTATTAAGTAGTTCTGAGTACAACAAATCTGGGTTCCAACCTTGGACAACTCGACAGAGAATTAAAGATATCAAATCTGCAGCTAACCTGAAGATCTAGTGCCAAATATCTGACTGATCCACACCTTCAAATGGGATTTACAAGACTCAACCCAAATCTGACCCTAGAAACCCTCAGTGTTGCTTTTGAAGCTCCATTTTTGCCCTGGAGGGACTGCGTCAGCCTCTGCATGCCTCTAGGAGGGCTTGCGTCACCCTAAAAGGGTCTATGTTATGCCTGTGCTGCCTTTGCTTGGCCAGCGTCAACCTAGCGTGGCCCTAACTACCTCTGTGCTGTCTCTACCCTGCTCCTGCTGCTCTGCGTGGCTCTGAAGCCTCTCTGCACTGTCCTTGAGCTGCTCCTCTTACCTCTTGCTGTCTCTTGGCCCTGGAATCAGAATATTCCCTTGGCCAATACTACCCCTCACTGTAGAAAATTCCACTAGAAATTCTTAGCAAACCCGCCCTAGAATTCCAAATCTATTCCTCAGTTCTACAGAAATTGTGTCTTCAACTGACCCTCAAGCATCTCTCTATACTTTTTCGTTGAACACTTCAACGGTTGAGATTAAATCATCCATCAACGGCTGAGATTAAAAGACTGCCTGATCCATGGGACTTAGGATAATTTTAGCACGTGTTAATTAATTCACTTTAATTATTTTATTTCCCCAAGTTAGACTTATGAAATCCATTAAAAATAATTAATTATTTGAATAACTTGAACACAACTTGAAATTTCTCAAATCTATTTCTGGGTCTTGTAGATAAAGTGTACTCTAGTCCCTCCACAAAATTTGGGAGCTAGAGCACAACTGAAGCTACCCCAAATACACAAAATCTCAACACTCCCTCTTAGCATCAGGAGTGTGCTCTAGCAATACATCACACCATGTATCACAAGATCTTGAGTACTAGATCTTTGTTGTTGATGCTTGGCATATTGCCCTCCATCTACTACACTGCTGCTTTTTGTACTGTTGCTCATGCCACTGCCATTGATCCTGCCACATCTGTACTGCAGCTCCCTCTCAAATTGCTGCATCATGTTGCCCATAGCATTGCCACTGCTAATTGCTGCACTGCAACTCAGTTACGCAGAAGTAAGCAACTGAAAGACTCTGCCCAACTGTTTGACAGATAAGTCGAGTTGCCTTCCATCACTGAAGCTTCCTGGATGCTGAATCATGCTGTCCTATTGGAGACACTGTCATGCTACAACACATCATTGCGTGAACCCAGCTTCTCTGCGCTGCTGAAGTCCCATCAGCCTCCCTTCAATGGTTGAGATTAAAAGACTGCTTGATCCATGGGACTTAGGATAATTTCAACACATATGTTAATTAATTCACTTTAATTATTTTATTTTCCTAAGTTAGACTTATGAAATCCATTAAAAATAATTAATTATTTGAATAACTTGAACACAACTTGAAATTTCTCAAATCCATTTCTGGGTCTTGTAGATCTAGTGTACTCTAGTCCCTCCACAAAATTCGGGAGCTAGAGCACAACTGAAGCTACCCCAAATACGCAAAAATCTCAACACTCCCTCTTAGCATCAGGAGTGTGCTCTAGCAATACATCACACCAAGTATCACAAGATCTTGAGTACTGGATCTTTGTTGTTGATGCTTGGCGTACTGCCCTCCATCTACTGCACTGCTGCTTTTTGTACTGTTGCTCATGCCACTGCCACATCTGTACTGCAGCTCCCTCTCAAATTGCTGCATCATGCTGCCCATAGCATTGCCACTGCTAACTGCTACACTGCAACTTAGTTGCGGAGAAGTAAGCAACTGAAAGACTCTGCCCAACTGTTTGACAAATAAGTCAAGTTTCCTTCCATCACTGAAGCTTCCAGGATGTTGAATCATGTTGTCCTATTGGAGACACTATCATGCTGCAACACATCATTGCGTGAACCCAGCTTCTCTGCACTGCTGAAGTCCCATCAGCGTCTTTGCGCTGCTACTACCTCTACATTATGCTGCTCCCTCTTCAGCTCTACAGCTCCCTCTTCTGCGTCAATGTGGCCATCAGCCACCTTCCGACTCATTCCGCTACCATCTTAAGGCTCTCGTAGCTCGTATGTGATCCAAGAGTAGGGCTGACTCAAAGATCCCGCCATTCAAACTGGATACTCTATATATCCATGTCACCCCACCTCTTCTCTCGAGGTGCATGAGCACTCGTGGTTGCATCATCATCAGAGCCATTGTCATTTGCTGTTGCAGCCTTGGAATCAAAAGCTCCTTTTTCCTTCTTCTTAGGACAACTGTTGGAGAAATGACCAAGATCGCCACAGTTAAAGCACCGGACCTTGGAGAGGTCCTTCTTCTTCCCTTGCTTCTTTTCCCTTGATGCAAGGGCTGCATCCTCCTCTTATTCTTTCTTCACTCTGGTTGATCCGCTTCCTCCACTGATAGACTGCTTCTTGGTGATCCTCATCTCGTCTTGGCAGAGAATAGCCCATGGATCTTCCCATGATGGTAACTCTGCCCTTCCCAGAATGCTCTGGACAAATGCTTCCCATTCTTCAGAGACAACATTCAGGATCATCCTCACTAAGAGCCCTTCATCTGGATTAGCACCAATGCCAATCATTTGGTCACGAATAGCTTGAAGCTTGAAGAGAAATGGATCTATCTCTTCACCCTTCATCATTTGGAACATACGCATCTGATTCTCAAGAAGCATTTTTCTTTGCATAGAGCCTCCTTGGTACATCACTTCCAAAGCTGACCACATGTCATGTGTTGTATTCTTACCAGTAACATGAGGAATCACGTGGTCCTTTACTTTGTCTTTGATCAACCTCTTCTTCCGCGCTTGATTCTCTTCATACTTATTGAGTGGATCTGCATCGGTTGGTATAGCAAGTGTCTTCTCTGCATGATCTTTGAGACCGTACTCATCCAAAATTGAGAGGATTCTGGTCTTCTAGATAACATAGTTGGACATGCCATCCAATCTATCTTGATCTCTCAATCCATATTGAGCCATCTTTGCTCAGATCTGAAGAAAACAGTACTTTTCCCTCTAGATTTGGGTTTCTTGGTGGCTAGAAACCCTCTAGTAACTGCTTCTATTGCAACTGACTTCCCTCCTGGAAATCTTCCATCAAAACTCAAACGAACAATATTCTACGATCCTCCAGATCGAATCTCAGATTTGTTTGGATCGGATATGTTGAATGACTGCCTTCCTCCCACCTTTGTTGCCTTAGCTAGGCACAATTCTGCACTTGTAGAATCTCTACCCCACCAGCACTACATCCGGATCTTGGCAAAATACTTCTGAAACAAGAGAAGTGATTGGACAACATCCTCCTGGCTGGCCTAGCACAGTCCCAGCACTGCTCAAAAGTGGACTGCGTAACCACAGACTGGGTGACACAGTCCTTAAGCTGTGCTGGGAAGGGTCTACGTAAGCCTAGAGGCCTTCTGCAGCTTTAACGCTGTCTCTGGATCTGAGTACAACAAATTTGGGTTCCAACCTTGGAAAACTTGACAGGGAATAAAAGATATCAAATCAGTAGCTAACCTGAAGATCTAGTGCTAAATATCTGACTGATCCACACCCTCAAACGGGATTTACGGGACTCAGCCCGGATCTAACCCTAGAAACCCTCAACGTTACTTCTGAAGCCCCAACGTTGCCCTGGAGGGACTGCGTCAACCTCTATGTGCCTCTAGGAGGGCCTGCGTCACCCTAGAAGGGTCTACGCTTCCCCTGTGTTGCCTCTGCTTGGCCAGTGTCAGCCCAACGTGGCTCTAGCTGTCTTTGCGCTGCCCCTGCTGCTCTGTGTGGCTCTGAAGCCTCTCTGCGCTATCCTTGAGCTGCTCCTCTTGCCTCATGCTGTCTCTTGGCCCTGGAGTCTGAACATTCCCTTGGCCAATACTACCCCTCACTGTAGGAAATTCGACTAGAAATTCTTAGCAAACCCGCCCTAGAATTCCAAATCTATTCCTCAGTTCTACAGAAATTGTGTGTCTTCAACTGACCTTCAAGCCCTTCTCTTATACTTTTTCGTTGAACCCTTCAACGACTGAGATTAAATCATCCATCAATGACTGAGATTAAAAGACTGCTTGATCCATGTGACTTAAGACAAGTCAGCACATGTGTTAATTAATTCACTTTAATTATTTTATTTTCCTAAGTTAGAGTTAGGAAATCCATTAAAAATAATTAATTATTTGAATAACTTGAACACGACTTGAAATTTCTCAAATCCATTTTTGGGTCTTGTAGATCAAGTGTACTCTAGTCCCTCCACAAAATTTGGGATCTAGAGCACAAATGATGCTACCCCAAATACACAAAATCTAACAGATGCCCCATTCGTCTGTGCCATAGTTCATTCAAATCTGACTCACTACTTAGGTTGCTGCCTACCAATGCCATTGGAGACTCGAGCTGCGACTTGTATATTCCTGTTGCTTCGAGTCCCAATCTGAGCCTTCTTCTTCCAACTTGGATATTTGACCTAGACCTTTCTTCTGATAAAGTATATGTCGTATCCCTTGCCCTGTAATTGAGACAATGGAAGTAAATTCATTCCCATATTTGGCACATGCAGCACATTAGTGGCTCAGAGACTCTCTCCTGCTTCTGTCGAAAATGCTATGATCCCTGTTCCTGCAAGGGTACACTTTGTCTTGTTTCCCATAGTAATTTGGAAATCCATCCGTTCTTCTTGATAGCTAGAGAAATGATCTCTTTCTCCAGTCATATGAGTTGAAGCTCCGCTATTGATATACCAATCATCTGATGATGCAGTGCTTGATAAACAAGCACATTCTTTTTCCAGCCTAGAGGCCAACTCTGACAAAACTCGATCTTCCATTTTCTCCTTCCTTTCCCTTCTCCGGCAGATTCTGCAGAAGGAATGCGTAAGACCTTTAGGAATACGATTTGCTGCCAAGGCAGCACCACGAGTTCCGTTTGGCGTAGACCCTCCTGCTTGCTTGCCTAACCTGGCTCTGATACGATGTGAAAATTTCAACTTGAAATCCTACTGCATTATTTGATATTATTTCTTCTACTTATTATTCAGAAATAAGTTATTTGCAGAAATATCTTCAGTAAATATTGAAATAAATTCAAATGCAGACTTCACAATTACTGAGAAAATCAACAAGGAAATACTGGCACAAGAATGACAAATATTTTGGACAATTGTCTTCGGAAAAACCTAATGTGGGAAAACTGGTGCAGAAGATGAGGGTTTCTATTATTCCTCAGCAAATTCTTCTTGTATAATTTACAATCAACAGTAACGAAGATAAATTCTCTATGATAACACTCAAAAAATTCCTCACAAATTTTCAGATGAAAAATGACCTCGGAATGACTCTCATGGGCCTCCCGCGTCACCTCTGCGTTGGCTCTGCGTGAGGACTGTGCAGATTTGCGTCACCTCTACGCTGTCTTCTATGTTGTCCCTTCTGTCCATTATGCTATCCCTTCCTGCCACTGCATCACCTGCTCCTGTACCTTGAATTGATGTTGAACCCTCTCTGTCTCTCCTCCACCTGCAACTCTCCCTCTAGATCGATTTTCTATTGCCGAACTTCAACCACTAAGAAAATCGTTTTTACTTGGGCAACTGAGTATCTGCACTGGTGTATATTCCAAATGACCTTCAAGTCTTCCTTTATAGGCTTCTCGTTGAGATATCAGCGACCGAGATTAGATCTTTAATCAACAACTACTTGACTTGATCCATTTTCTCTAGAATATTCACACTTTGTTTTATTAATACCCTTTAATTATTTAATTTCCCTAAGTTTAGACTTAGGGTCTCCATTAAAACAATTATTTGTTTTAATAAAACATATTCCAAGTGGAATTTCTACAAACGATTCCTGAGTTCTTTGGAATACATGTGTCTAAGCCTCTCCACAAAGTTTGAGACTTGGAGCATTTTTTATGCTACCAAAAATCAACAATCTTGTCTAAGACAACTCCATAGATTTCCAATTCCAACTAGGAGCGATTCCTTACAAAATGTCATTGATCTATGGGTCAATGATGGGGTTGGTTGAGATCTTGACCTAGTTGAAGATATCCACGATAAGGATTTGTCCAATCATTTGAATCCAATAGCACCAATGTCCAACAAAGGGTATAGTGAGGACTAGCTCCTCGGTTATCCCATCCACTTGACTTTTGTGTAACTTGGATCTACCCATGCCTATCTTATGAATTACAATTACTACAAGTGCTAAGAAGATAAAAAATACAAAAGTTCAACCCACAATGTACACAAGGTTTGCATTGAAAGAGTTCTATTATGGCATCATGATCTCCTAGTTCAACAACAACAATGAGAGGGACTAGCATTATATCATTTTTTTAGTAATAGCTAGTTGAAACCCTCTCTCAAGAAAGTAATTTTTTAACTTGTCATCCACAACATGATTACTAAGTCATTCATGAGAAAAAAAAATTTCATTACAAATTGTCCACATGGAGGGGTTTGACTTGCTTGATTTAAGTTGAATTGGTTGCTAAGGGACTGTTACCCACCACCTGTGGGTAATGTATATAGGAGAAAAAATTTCTCCTAGACAGTCCTCAACCGGAAGCCACCAAATAGCTCAATGTGCCATCATTTTCGACGTTCGCCACCTGAGCCAGCCATGTGGTCCCTCGACCACTTGTCATGAATGTATGTTTGAAGGTGGGCTTCCCGACCCCAAAGATATGGCTTTTCATTGGTATAATAGAGTAATTTTCCCTACTTGTCATGGATACTTTTGGGCATGGATTGGTACGGGGATTCGGCGGAAAGAGTGGGTTAGGTTTGTATTCTCGTCTCCACTTCTTGATTTTGTGGTTACCCTTGTATCTTAGTCACATGGGATTTACTTTACTAACCATTGGCTTTAGGGTTGGCACTACATGGGAAATCCCTATTTCAGTTGTGTGGTCCCGCTTCCTGACACCACCCACATCACTCCCCTTCCACTCATTTTAGCCCCATTCATCCTTTTTCCATCCAGGTCCACATGTCTCCACTGGGTCCACATAAGGTTAGCCTCCCCCTCTCCTTGTCGACGCCTTGGGTCGAGCCTAGAACGATGCCCCAGAGGTTGATGCAGCTACAAAGAAAAGAAAAAGCATAATTTGGCTACTCTCAATAGGAAATGTACCAAAAAATGCAAAAGGTGACTGGGACATACAAATTTAGCATGTGGGAAAAAGCCAAACATGAGCTGTACCCCATATCCATGGCCATCACCCTTAATGATGAGCCCCTTTTATCATTAAGGAACCCATGATTGTCCCAACCCCTGGTGGGCGATGAACTGCCCCACCTTAAGGGGGCATCCACTATTACATATTACTCATCATGCTCTCATCCCCTGCAGCCCCGAGCAGTTGTGAAGAATAATCAATAAAAGGAAAAAGGCATATGAAGAAGGTTGGAAAAACAAAGGTTGGGGTAACTCATGTACCACGATTTGCTCCCTCCTACACTCACATATCCAGGTGTGGGCTTCCCTTATTGTAGCTACCCATGAAACATGACACGTGGTCTGGATGATTTCCCTTGATCCCCACTCTGCTCCTTATTAAATCATTACCACCCACCATTTGAGGGATGTACCATGGACATGTCACCCCCTTTAGAGGTTGAAACCACCTAATAGGGTCCTTGGTTAACACCCTATTGAGCTTGGAGACACTTGTACATACCAAAGCCCACTGTGGAAGGGCATGCCACCATGAAATTCCCCATTGATTCCATGACCTCTAATCTCTTTCACTTGATTATTCTAATGATTCATTGTGTGGAGGGCAAGGGGACGCATTGGATCTTATGCAGGTTTGTAGGTGGATCTCCATTTGGGGCTTGGTCTCCCTATACGGGGTCCTAGCCCTCTAGAGGGCCACATTGGCACTTGTAGAGTCAGCGTTGAGAGCCATGGGCCTCCAACGTAGTAGAGATTACTTTATGGATCCCTAACAACGCTCATGGATTGTTCGTATTCCACCTTTTGGATGAGGATGATGCACCTAGTTCACCATGCTCAACCGGCTCCACACTCGCACCATGCACTTGGCAGATGTTCCAGAGTCCAGAGGATCTCTCCCGCTGCAGAGAGAGGGACTATATCATCATTCTAGCCCTCGTAGATGGTTTACATCCATCTTCAATCCATTTGGAGACCCATGAGGATGTCCTTTATGCCCCCATACCCACTTGGGAGCAATAAAGGTTCTTGCTTGAAAAACAAGGGGCCAACCCCTTGTCCACTATGTTTGGAGTCCATTTCTACATCATAGCACCCCTTGGACTTCATTAGGCCTCCTGAAAGGCTCAACGACTCACTTTGTTCATCATTCGACCCTCTTGAGAGGCTTCTTATTATGTTATTGAGCTATTTTGTGGGCTTGTCACCAAAAGTATTGTTATTATGCACATTATTTTATTTTAGGGTCTTAATTAGGCCAATTTAGCTAAATCGAATTCATTAGAGAATGTGTATAAATAGAAGTGAGATGATTCATTTTCATCATCATCAATTGGATTGGGTTATTTCTGTTGATTTATGGTAGCATCAGATGTGCTCTAGCCTTGTAATCTTGTATATAGGCTAAGACACATGTATTCCATAAAACCCAGAAATGATTCTGGAAAATTCCACTTACAAATTATTTAATTAAATTAATTAATCATTTTTTAATGTTTTCCTAAGTCTAAACTTAGGGATTTTGATTATTTAAAGTGTATTAATTAAATCAAATGTGAATCTTCTAGATAAAGTCATGGATCACCTCCAAGTTAATCTTAGCACTTGATTGTGTTTTAATTTGGACCGTTGAAGAGTCAATGGAAGATTATAAGAAGGAGGGTGAGGGGCCTATGGAAAATACACTTGACACTTGAGCCATTGAGAATTTTCGAATTTGTGTGAGGAGACACAACTTTTGATCAAGAACAAATCACTTGGGTTTGTTAAGTGATTTGATTCAGTGATCAGATCTGGAGAGGGGCAGAAGTAGAGATTGGTCAGGAGGGTCAAGAATACATTTCAGAGAGAGGCAGCATCAACGCAGGAGAGAGACAACGCATTTTCTGGCTAGGGTGCTGCAGTTACTACAAAGAATCACGCGGAGCTAGCGCAGTGCCTCTTGGAGTTAGTCTAGAGAAAGATAGAGGCTGAGGTTTTGAACCAGGAGGGCCAAGATCTAGCTTCAGATCAGCTATATCAGCTACAAGAAGGGGTGACGCAGTCCCTCTAGCTTGCCTACGCAGGGTTACGCAGATCCAGCGTAAGCAATCACGCAGAGGCAGTGAGGGCTTCATCAACGCTGTTTTGATCAGCCAGAGACTTGTTGAGTATATTTTTGCTGTCTAGATTTCTCTAAAGGGTTTGCTAGATGTTGGCACCCTAGTTGTATTCAAGATTCTGCTGCTTAATAATACAAACCCTCAGATCTGTTGCACCGGTTTTCCCTAGTTGGGTTTTTTCGGGGACTTAGTCCAAAAATAATTGTGTCAATGTGGTTGTTTTTCATTGAGCTTTGTTCAGATTGTTTTAGCACTTAGATTTATTCCGCAGTATTATTTGTGTAGACTGCTTCAGTAATTACTTCGGTATTTCAATGTAATGAAATAATTATCAAATAATAGGAGAAGTAATTCATAGTTGTTGCAGTAGGAATCCAGATCTAGGATTTTTCACATGGTATCGGAGCATATTTAAGCTGAAGTGCAGGAGAAACAAAGAGAACCAACAGATCAGCACTGTAGAGTCTGGGATATGCGTAAGCAGCAGCAGACCCTTCCAGAAAATTACGTTGTCCAGGCCAGGAGGGCATTCTAGTGTAGAAAAGGCTCCCTCTGAGAGAGTTGACAGAGGGGTAAGTTTTTTTAGTTGTAGAAGAGGCAACATAGCAGATTAGCGTAGTTGAAGGACGCAGTTACTGCACAGTAGTAAGAGCTGGTGCATAAGCGTCAGAAAATTCTAAAAAACACAGTTGGGGATTTCTTGATCTCAAATGGTTTCTTACTCAAAGAAACTTAGTTTTTTTCCCGTGCAGCAGCAGAAGAAGTGACTTACTCCACAAGGAGTGCGTAAGTAAAAGATGAGTAGAGGGTTAGAGCAAGGTATCGACAATTGAGGAGATGGCCAGCAACAGACTGCGTGACCAAGATAGATTGGAGGGTTCCTCCAACTATGTTATCTGGAAATCAAGGATAGAATTTCTCCTTGATGAACACGATCTGAAAGCCCTCATAGACAGCGCAGTTGCAAAACCTCTTGATGCAGCACACCTGAGGCAGTTCAAGATGATTATGGCTAGAGCCAAGAGATTGATCCTAGATGGAGTGAAGGATCACATTATACCTCACATAGCAGCCAAAAACACCGCTAGAGAAATGTGGGTAGGGCTAGAAAAGTTGTACCAAGGATATTCCGAGTAGCAGAAGATGTACCTTGAAGAGAACATGCGGAATATCAAGATGAAGAAGGGAGAGCGTTTTGACTCCTTCTTGTCTCAGATTCAGGAGAACCGAGATCAACTGTCTGCAGTAGGATCTGATCCTAAAGACTCAGAGCTAGTAAGGCTCACGCTGAACTCTGTTTCCGAAGATTATCAAGTCTTCATCCAAAGTATATTGGGCAGAGAAAGGCTTCCAAGATGGGAAGCAATGTAGGTAGCATTACAGCAAGAGAAGTTGAGGAGAGATCTCCTAAAAATCCACTTGGAGAATGGCAGTAGTAGTTCAAAGGTCAAGAAGGAGGAAGAAGATAACACTGCCCTTGCATCAAAAGGGCAACAGAAGCAGAAGAAGAAAGATCTATCCAAGATCAACTACTTCTGGTGTGGAGAAATGGGGCATTATGCCACACAATGTCCTCTTAAGAATAAGGATAAAGAGGAGAAGGAAGATCCACATGCAAGAGTTGCTAAGATTGAGGCAAAGAAATATTGTGCTATGTTAGCTCATATTCCAAAAGGAGAAAAGTGGGCTGATTTGGATTTGTAGATCCAGAATCTACGAGTAGGCGGGATCCTTGAGTATTTCCGAAATTCTTGGATCACATGTGACCTACGGCAGCCTAAAGACAGTAGCAGGATGGACAGCAATAGCAGAAGAAGATGAGATGATGCAGTGGCTAGCAGTACTAGAGCCTGATCAACGCAGAGAAGAGGCAGCAGCAGTGCAGTGCACGTTGGTGCAACGCAATGCTCACGCAGTGTAGAAGCAGCAACAACGCAGTATTTTCAGAGAGCTAGTGCAGAAACTAGCAGCAGTCAGTCTTAGATTTCAGTTGCAGATTTACTTGTCCAATTTCGAGTCTTTTTCTATTGCAATTAGCAACAGAGATGAGCAGCAGCAGTGCAGTGCACAGAGAGGCAGTGCAGTGCAGAGTGGTGCTCACGCAGTGCAGCAGCATCGTTGCAGAATTTAGAGGGAGTTGCAATACAGTGGCAGTTGACAGCAGCATGCAGAGTCAGCAGCAGTATAGTTGCAACATTTTTTGTGCAGCATTGGTGAGCAGCATCAACAACACAACAGAGATGTTCCAGAAGTCAGATCAGCAACACATTGAGGTGTTTTGCTAGAGCACTTTCCTCACTAAGAGGGAGTGTTTATGGTAGCATCGGATGTGCTCTAGCCTTGTAATTTTGTATATAGGCTAAGAAATATGTATTAATTAATCATTTTTTAATGTTTTCCTGAATCTAAACTTAGGGAATTTGATTAATTAAAGTGTATTAATTAAATCAAGTGTGAATCTTCTAGATAAAGTCATGGATCACCTCCAAGTTAATCTTAGCACTTGATTATGTTTTAATCTGGACCGTTGAAGAGTCAATGGAAGATTATAAGAAGGAGGGTGAGGGGCCTATGGAAAACACACTTGACACTCGAGCCATTGAGCATTTTCAAATTTGTGTGAGGAGACACAGCTTTTGATCAAGAACAAATCACTAGGGCTGGGTTTGCTAAGTGATTTGATTCAGTGATCAGATCCGGAGGGGGCCATAAGCAGAGATTGGTCAGGAGGGCCAAGAATACATTTCAAAGAGAGGCAACATCAACGCAGGAGAGAGACAACACAGTTTCTGGCTAGGGTGATGCAGTTACTGTAGAGAATCACGCAGAGCCAGCCCAGTGTCTCTTGGAGTCAGTCCGGAGAAAGATAGAGGCTAGGGTTTTGAGCTAGGAGGGCCAAGATCCAGCCTTAGATCAGCCATATCAGCTATAGGAAGGGGTGACGCAGTCCCTCTAGCTTGCCTACGCAGGGTTACGCAGATCCAGCGTAAGCAATCACGCAGAGGCAGTGAGGGCTTCATTAGCGCTGTTTTGATCAGCTGGAGACTTGTTGGGTATATTTTTGCTGTCTAGATTTCTCTAAAGGGTTTGCCGAATGTTGGCACCCTAGTTGTATCCAAGATTCTGCTGCTTAATAATACAAACCCTCAGATCTGCTGCACCGGTTTTCCCAAGTTGGGGTTTCCCAAGGACTTAGTCCAAAAATAACTGTGTCAATGTGATTGTTTTTCATTGAGTTTTGTTCAAATTGTTTCAGCACTTAGATTTATTCCGCAATATTATTTGTGTAGACTGCTTCAGTAATTACTTCGGTATTTCAATGTAATGAAATAATTATCAAATAATAGGAGAAGTAATTCAGATTTGTTGCAATAGGAATCGAGATCTAGGATTTTTCACAATTTCTCTCTCGTGAGATTTTCTCTCTCTTTTGGAGGAAAAATTTGGATGTAATGGATGAATTTTGATGTTTGGATATCTCTTTCTTGTCTTGGAGCTTCATTATTGGCATAATTTTGGTGATTGGATATACTCTTTTCACATGTAAGTAATCTTTTCATGTTGATCCTTGTTATTTGCTCTAATACATTGATGTTGTTGGGATTTTCACTATACTAGATTTGAACTTTACTACATTTCTTATGCAAAATTGTGGAAATTTAGTTTTTTGTAGCATTGCATCATCTCATGTACCATGTGTGAAAGGGTGAATGTTCCCAGAGATTGTTTTTGTTGAACATATCTTGATAAGTAATTGATTATTGAAAAATGAAGTATAAACTCTTCTAGCAACTACTCTCATGCCCTTATTGCCATGCGAAGTTGTCTAGGAGGCTCCTTGATTGGGTGTAGCTCCTCTAAATCACAAATTTAATCTTGACTCCATCTTCCCCAAAGGATGAAGAACTGATCCTTCCATAGGTGATCATTTTCAAAGAGAATTCTTCTCACCTTCCCCTCTTTTTCTAGGTCTAGCTTCCATAGGTCACCTAGGGCATCATTTTCCTCACGACTTATCCATCAAAATAATTCGACCTCTTTCCCACAACTGTGTTGGTGTGTCCTCAAGAAGCCCTCCAAATTTCACGAGATTTCGATGTTGGGATCTTGAGATATTTCAAGCCCTAGATCAAAGATCAATTCTTGCCCTTGGTTTCCCATTGGCTAGTAACCTCATTGGGATCATAGCATTAAATTATAAAAAGAAGATTCTTTCTTTGATCCTCTTCCCTTCCCTAATTAGGTCAAGTACATGATTGGTCGATCAATTCCATAACCTTAACCTAATTTTGGGTCCACTTGGCCTTTGGTGGTCCTGCAACTTGTTGACTCCAATTCCACAAATATCATTCAAAAGCCAAGTATCCATAGGGCTTTCTGAGACTAGGGGCTTCCTTGATAAGGCATATTTCCAAACCCTAACCTAAAAAATCCCTCTTAGCCCTTCCTAGAGAGCTCATCACCTGGCTTCCAAAGCAAGCAAGCCATACAATTGATTCTCTCTTATGAATAGGCCTTAGGAATCACCCCTCATATCTTCATTGATCCATTCATCTCATGATTCCTTATATAATGGGTCTCCTCCCATCGGTGAAAGTCTGTAAAAATCAGGGAGCCTTAGTTGAGGTGATAATGGGCTATTGCTTCATTGTTGCCCTTGACCTAGTAGTTTCCCTATAGTATCCCCTCCTAGGATGCTTGTTAGTTTGAGCAGTAACAGGGACTCAAGGTTCTAGGAGGGAGGCTAAATCCTCTTGTAACGACTAGATTATCTCCACTTTTAGTTCAACATTCCACTAATTTGACCATAACAATCTCAACATTCCATTTTGAAGATAGAACGACTAATTGGGGAGGTTGACTTGACTTGGATGAGGCCCATCTAAATTGTAGATACCACGATTAGCACATGTTGATTTGCTCAATGAGGTAAATAGTAGCCCAACTACTCATCCCCAATGGCTACTTTGACCTCCCAACAACTCTCTTGACCACCATGTGTCAGTAAGGGAAGACGTCCACCTTGCATATATGAGTGATTTGCAAGATTTCCAACACCCTTGCTGATTTGATGAATCTGATACATGGATTTTGTCCAAAATAAACCTTACATAACTTTTGACGTTAAATTTTTCTCTACATGTCAAGTTTGGACCTTGATTTGCCACCTTTTTCCCCCACATGTCAATTTGCATGTGTTTTGACCAGTTCCAAAAACTGCCTTATGTAGAAAATTCCCTACCAGCTTTATCCAATGTTTTGCTTGAGGGAGGTAGGGCATGCCACGAGGAATCCCATGAGCCATCACTTTCCCAATTTGGCTCTAGGACGTTACCTCTATCTAATATCCCAGATGGGATATTTTAATTAAAAATGCAGAAAAAATACTGAACTCCACATTTGCCGTAAAATCAACATTTACTCAACAGAGGATTGCCATGTAAAATTAAAAGAAATGAAACACTACAATCCAATACGACATATAATAGGAAGAATCTTAGCTTTTACTATAAGTAATAATGAGGGTTACCTATAGATCTGACTCAAAAAGAGCTGAGATGGAAAACTGGTCACCAAGATAATCCGCTGCACTGCTACACTGCGATGACCTCCAAAACTGAGTTGCTGCACTCTCCCTCCGGCAACAACTACCACTGAATCCACTGAAGCACCTATTGAAGATTTGAATGATCCTCACTCGAATATCTCTGAAGCTCTACGAAACTTCTAAATGAAGTCTCCTCAAAGAGAGTTGGGTTTTCGTCCAACACTCACAAATCACTCGAGGGTTTCCGTCCTAGGGCTACGGCTGAAGTAGAGAACCACGTCTCACACCTCTCATACAATAAAATGATATGATCCCAAAGATATCTCTCAATGGCCTCCTCCCTTTCTTTTATAGATCTCTTGGAGCATTCTAGAGCATTATTTTATTATTATTTTATTCATGGAGCACTTTTCCCTCTTATTAAAATATTCCTTTTTAATGCAGAAAAGGGTAAATCAGCTACCACGCCTCCTTCGGTCACTGAAACTCGTGTCTAACCGTCCCACCATGTAGGAATCCTCGTCTCGGTTCCAATGAGCTATTACACTATGGTGTTCCATCATGTATTCCTCCTGGAATGCCACCTTGAGCGTAATCCGCTGAGTTAAGCCTAGAAATAACTCAAATTTTTGAAAGTTATCGGAATGCAGAGGAACGAAAGCCAAATTGCTCGGATGACGGTATATATCGAGCGAATGCCTCCGGACACCATGGAAACTCCTCAAGACTCCTGCAAAAAGCTCCTGAGCCCATTGATAGCACCAATCTGTACCTGTGACCTGTCTGCTCCTAACTCTGGAAGTCCAACCTAACCCTGTAGTAGGTGACACCAAAAAGGGGAATATTACAGACCTTCCGCCCCAAGATTTCTTGCCCTCAAGCAATCCAAATATGTGGGCCACCCTATTGGCCCGATGTAACTGAGACCCAATGCCTAGATCCCATACGAACCCCTAGGTGCTGTTTTGCACCTATGTCAAGCCACTCGGAATAGTCCCCTCAATGTTGGGATCCCAAACTGATCTCTCACTGTACCTATCAACAAACAATCCTCCCGGGCCCCAATGCCACCAAGGCCAATCATCGCCCAAGTCCCACCGCTCGGACTGCGCGTTGCCTCTGGCTATAGCTAATGTCCCATGAAGTGAAGTCTGCCAACAAACATCAATGCTCCCTGGCTCCTGCTGTGTTGTACCTCTAACTGTATAAGTTGCCCCACCAACTGCGTACCAACTCATGACCTCTCTCCAATCCAAGTCCCAACTCAATCCCATGATGATCCTGCTCTCCTGAAATCGGGATGGAGTGTTGAAGAAATGACGAACTATGCCCCACTAACAGCTGGAATCTGTAACATCTGCTATGTCTAAGGGCCCCTGCTCTGTTGTACTCCCTACAAAGAAAATTGTACCATTAAGAGGGTACCAACTCATGATCTCCCACCAATCCATCCTGAAAGAAGAATCTAGTGTAGTGACAACTGCATACAGAACACACCTGGAGTGTTGTCGCCAGCCCGTAATCAACTCACGCTACTCTGTCCTATCTGTCAATGAAATCTGCCTGCAAAAGAAAGCCCCTCTCTTTATAATGGGCCAAAATGGGCAAGATATACTGCAAGCCCCATCGATGTACTCCTGGAGAGTGCTACTCCCTAAAAGTACTGCAGCTCTGCTGACTGCATGTGCATCTATATGCACCTCATCAATGTGTCGGTCCAAAGATGGATGCTCCACCATCTCTAACAGCGCCCCCCACTCTTGATCAGGAATGTCATGCTCCTGCTGTCTACTAGCCCCCTGCAGAACTATCCCATCAACTTCCACCATCTCCAGAGGATATGGAACTGCAACTGCTGTCACCGTACTCGATGTTTGTGCATATGACTGCTCCTCAATGGCTGACCCCAAGGTTAGTTGCATATCCATCATAAACACAACGTGAGCCTCTATCTGGCTCTCCCCCAAGGGACTATCATGCGCGATGTGCATAGTCTCCTCCTCTGCTGACTCAAGCTCCATCATATGCTGCTCTGGCTGAATCGTCACAAGTGACTCATCACCTAGAGTATCTCTGGTGGAGTCCCCTGACTACTCACCCTGCACACTGGAATGCAGCTCCAGTCTACTGTCATCAACTCTGCATGACTACTCTCGCTCCCCAGAAGCATCCTCAACTGATCCCATGGACTCATTGGAAGAAGAGTCCTCACCGCATACAGAAGGAATGCCCTCATGTTCTACCTTCGTCACATTAGCTGCATCACTCAAGCATGAGTGTTCAGGCCCCCAAGGTCCTTTGCAGATGAAGCAAAGTCCCTTCCTCCTCAGCTCATTTCTGCTGCCAGATCCCCCAAACTGGAGCAGCTCTTCCCTGGTCAACTGTCTCCTGAATAGCCCAATATTTTGCTCAACCAGCCCTTGGGCTAGCTCATAAGTAGCAGCTGAGACCAACTACTCTCTCCTCCAAATGCTCAACAACCGAGTCTGCAACTCTCAGCCAATGGTCTTATGGTCTCTCATTCATGATGACAAGATGGACTATATGTGCGCTATGACGGTGTCAGTATGATGTCTCCTAATGCTGAAGAAGCATTGGAACATCTGCAGAATCAAGTCATCAGACTCAAGGTCAAACATGATGACATAAGTCTCGATTGTGGCCATACTCCATAAAATCTCAAGCTTCTTCCCGAAGGTAGAGCCTGCACTGTTGTCCAAATCCTGAAAAGTCTCTACTATCAATCTCATAATCCTTCTCATAACTTCATCATTGTATGGAGCTATAGGTGTGGTCAACTTCATGATGTTGTTGATGCATGATGCAACTGGAAGGTTGACCCCCTCACGTGGTTCCTCCAAGAATTTGGGCTGTATAAGTGCAAGCATAGCAGGTTTTAGAGCCCAAATCAGTTTCTTCCCTTCTTCTTGGCTCATTTTGGACAGAAGTTCATTAAGCTCATCGAGTTTGGAAAAAACTCTCCATGACATCTTCATGTGTTTCAAATCTGTCCCAAGTGCAAAAATTCTGTGACCAATCCCCAATTCTCCCTGCAAATCTTTTAGCTGTCCTTTTTGAAGGATGGCATATATTACTCTTGAAAAGGGTCTATTGTTCTGTTTGGTTTCTGGTTGTGTGTCATGGTTCACTGGGGTGTCGTTGTGTTGGTTAAATAGGTGTTTTAAAAACCCCATCATTCAACACCATACCATTTGTACCGTGCCTATAAAAATATATAATGCTTCTAATGTCAATGTTTCAGATGAAATCAAATAAATTTCTAATCACTATAATATGATGCTATAACCATCAGACCAATTGTATCTTTGATAAGCAACCCCAAAAAAATATATGTTTCAGATATGCAGTCTCATACAACCAATTAAAACTTAACTACAAAGCCTAAATTCTTTATAGAGGAACCTGGTTATAATGAGCAGTTGGTTCCTCTCTTCTGATATATATATATATATATGCTGCCCCAAAGGATTTTGACTGACAGCCAGGTCTAGCAAAAGCGATCTACAATGATTAGAATCAACAACAATTCCAACAATCAATATATTTTGGATTCCAGGTGTGATCTAGAAGGTAATTGGAGCGTACCCAAAATTTCTGAATGTTCAACGAAGGTCACAACGTCTTCCCTCACAGCACAAGAGTATGTGGGATTTGTTGTAGCAATTCTGCTGCAATCATGAGTATAAGAACTTCGACCCCCTCATCCTAATAATACGGGAGCTTGGCCAAAAGAAAAAAGAGAAGTTGCATCCCTTACAGCTTCAACGCATAATCATTTTATGCCCCAGCAACAACAATCTTAATTAATTTCAACACAACAATTTTGAAATATCGCGTTGTCACTACACACATCTAGCATACGCGTATATTAGATTTCTAATTAAGTTCTAAAGAGGGTTGACTACATAGTCACGCAAACCTCTGTTGCGATAAGCTACACCTCGAGAATGCTCCCCTGCCACCTATACACTTCAACCCGACTGAGCTAACAATTCACGTCGCACCAAAATTCAACCCATCACGATCTGTTCTGGATATTTTGTGGATATATATCCTGGGAATTCTGCCCGAAATTGCAACACACAGCAGATAATGTGACGCCCAGCAGTTTGTAAGTATGATATGGAACTCGGATCTTGAGAACATGTGATC
Source organism: Pinus albicaulis (assembly GCA_034641835.2). Lineage (NCBI taxonomy): Eukaryota > Viridiplantae > Streptophyta > Pinopsida > Pinales > Pinaceae > Pinus > Pinus albicaulis. The sequence continues at coordinate 881,178,093 of CM076574.1, forward strand.
ATGATGCAGTCCAGAATCTGAATGGCGGCTTCAGAATGTGATTCCAAATTCTGGAAAATTCAATTGCATTCGTTTTGGCCCCTTTAACCAACAGCTCCGGATAACATTCTCTGCGCCACAACCCACGCGAGAATTCAACCAATTTTAATCCTGGTAAATGCGGCTCGACTCACGAATGCGTAGCTCCTGCTGAGTGGTAATGCTTGGTCTCGAGAAATCTGCTACGATGAGACCACTCTGAGTATGACAGCAAAAGAAGAATGCTCGGCTCCCTTCATATTAACAGAGCTCGATCGCCCAACGAGTGATGGTTTTCGGCACTGTCGGCACAAATTTGTTGCAACTCGAATTACTTATCCAATTTGCTTGACGGCCGCACTACAAAAAATGATCACCCCACTTATTTAACCCATGAGATTGACCCCTGGGCTCACGCAGTTTCGCAATTTCCACTCTCGACTATGATTTTTAAAGGAGTGCGACCAAGACATGTCCGCAGTAAGAGAAGGTTCTCTCACCCTCATTTTTTAGCGGATTGCCTAGACTTTTTAATTATAATCATGACCCTTCCTTTTTAATTCGGCCTCATAGAAGAATGTTTGGCCCCCCCTTTGAAAATAATGTGAAGCTTATGATTTGATGCCGCATTCTCAAAATAGCATTCAATTCAAATTTGTCGAATCGTTATTATGCCCACAAAATTAATAAACCTTCAATTTTCCCTTAAAGTCGATCTTCAATAAAAATTCCATAAAAATTCCTTATGACCCTTGAAAAATGATTTCAACTTTTGGGCTTTGCAGTATTTTCTCTGATGGATTTTCTCACAAACCCTCTATTTTACTGAAGTTGATCCACAATGAACTTGCAGGCTGAGCCAAAACCAGTGCTATGATACCACTGTAATATCACGGATGGGATATTTTAATTAAAAATGCAGAAAAAATACTGAACTCCACATTTGTCGTAAAATCAACATTTACTCAACAGAGGATTGCCATGTAAAATTAAAAGACATGAAACACTACAATCCAATACGACATAGAATAGGAAGAATCTCAGCTTTTATTATAAATAATAATGAGGGTTACATATAGATCTGACCCAAAAAGAGTTGAGATGGAAAATTGGTCACCAAGATAATCCGTTGCACTGCTACACTGCAATGACCTCCAAAACTGAGTTGTTGCAATCTCCCTCTAGCAACATCTACCATTGAATCCACTGAAGCACCTGTTGAAGATCTGAATGATCCTCACTCCAATATCTCTGAAGCTCTGCGAAACTTCTGAATGAAGTCTCCTTAGAGAGAGTTGGGTTTTCATCCAACACTCACAAATCACTCAAGGGTTTCCGTCCTGGGGCTACGGCTGAAGTAGAGAACCATGTCTCACACCTCTCATACAATAAAATGATATGATCCCAAAGATATCTCTCAATGGCCTCCTCCCTTTCTTTTATAGATCTCTTGGAGCATTCTAGAGCATTATTTTATTCATGGAGCACTTTTCCCTCTTATTAAAATATTCCTTTTTAATGCAGAAAAGGGTAAATTGGCTACCACGCCTCCTCTAGTCACTGAAACCCGTTTCTAACCGTCCCACCATGTAGGTATCCTCGTCCTAGTTCTAATGAGCTATTACACTAAGATGTTCCATCATGTATTCCTCCCGGAATGCCACCTTGAGCGTAATCAGCTGAGTTAAGCCTAAAAATAACTCAAATTTCTGAAAGTTATCGGAATGCACAGGAACGAAAGCCAAACTGCTCGGATGAAGGAATATATTGAGCGAATGCCTCCGGACACCATGGAAACTCCTCAAGACTCCTGCAAAAAGCTCCTGAGCCCACTGATAGCACCAATCTGTACCTGTGACCTGTCTGCTCCTAACTCTGGAAGTCCAACCTAACCCTGTAGTAGGTGACACCAAAAAAGGGAATATTACACTCTAGGTCCACTTGAATCTTGCCATGTGAGAGCTAGAAACGAGGTCAATTTTTCCTTGCATGGGTAACGCCTTGCTTGTTTGATGGATCTAGGCATCTGGGTTTTGGCTTGAGCATGATTTACTTCAACTCTGACATGAAGTTTGCTCGTGCATGTCAATATTTTACCCTATTTTTCCACCTAGTGTTGAAATTTGTAGCCATGGTTGGCATTTCTATCGATGAAAAATAAAGGAGGAAAAAGGAAAATTAAAATTGTAATTTTTAATTATTATTTTTCCCTTCGAATTTATGAGTCGGCCTCATGTTTATCAAGTTGGTTGGGGTCCTATTAGACACCCCATTCGACCCTCTTTAAATCTATAAATATGGGTCATCCTCTCCTCATTTGATCATCATCAATCTTTCTATCTTAGAGCTTTGATCTAGCAAATTTCAGAAGGAAGGAGAACCAAAATCTATGAAGGAAGGCTTGTGTTTCTTTGCTTGGGATCTCACTTGGGTATTGGTTTTGGTTATTATCTTGATGATGTCTTTGATGTGAAAGTTTCAAAACAGAAACCCTACTGGAGTGTCTAGATCTACTTCACCTACTTGTTTAATTAACTTAACAAGTTATTTAACTGAAGTATTCAAAAAAAAACTGAAGCAGGCACAAACTGCAACCTACACATCTACAAATCATTTGCTGAACAATACGCAGATGTGACAAGATTACATAGATTTTTCGGACAAATGTCCCCAGAAAAACCCAAAGCGGGAAAACCGGTGCAACAACTCTAGAGGGTTTTATTATTATGAAGAATTTGAATACAACATTCTGGGCATCAGAAATGGTTGGCCCTACAGAGAAATTACACGGCAATTTGTAACTTTCACTCAGAGACAAAAAATATGGCTGAATCACACCCTCAATCGGGATTTACAGATAACAAGCCCAATCTGGCCCACTGGAACCCTTAGCGCTGCCTCTGCAGCCTCTATGTCAGCCCTCATTGGCCAGCGTCCCCACTGCGCCACCCTCACTAGTGCTGTGTTGTCTCTGCGCTGCCCTGGTTGGGCCTCTGTCACCCTGGCTGGTGCTACGCTGGCTGGGTTTGCGTCACCCTGGTTGGGCTTACACAGCCTCCGCACAGTCCTCTTCGTGGTGCTGGTTGAACTACGTCCTCCTGGTTGGCTCTGCGTTGTGTAGTACTCACTGCCTCTCTGTGGTTGTATTCTCGGCCTTGGATTAGATCATCCCTTGTCGATCTCTGCCCTTCACTGCACTACAAACTCGCTTCGAATTCCTCAACAAACCCTGCCCTAGAAATTTGACTTAGCTTCAGTGCTCTGCCTGTGTGCTTGCTCTCCAATTGACCCCAAGCCTTTTTCTTATACTTTTCTCGTTGGAAAACCAACGACTGTGATCTAATCTCTAATCTGTGGTTCACATTAAAAGACTTCTTGATCCACGCCACTTAGAACATTTCATCACATGTGCTTAATTAATTCACTTTAATTTTTCTAATTTCCTAAGCTAGACTTAGCGTCCTCATTAAAAAATTAATTATTTGATTAACTTCAACACCAGATGAAATTTCTCCAAACGCTTTCTGGGTTTTGGAGATCTCGCGTGTCTTAGCCCCTCCACAAAATTTTGGAGCTAGAGCACACCCGATGTCGTAATATCCCTGATGGGATATTTTAACTAAAAATGCGTAAAATACTGAATACCATAATTTGCCGTAAAATAAACATTTACTCAACAGAAGACTAAAAATGGGGATATTGCAGATGCTACCCAAAATCTCAACATTTGATATATTGATGTATCTTGAACTCTCTCTCTCTCTCTCTCGCATAAGGAAGATTTTTTCAGGGTTTTCCCCTTGTGGGTTTTGCGTTGGCCTCAGGCCTAATTTCTATGTCTCGTCTCATGGTTTCATGATGTTTCTACTATGATTTTCTTCTGCTCTATCATGCTTATGAATGTATTTTCTATTACAGCTTCATGATGAAAAATGCTACATGAAACCTAATGCTAATGATGATTATTTGAAGTTGTTAAATTGTATAAGAAAATTGTTCTAAGCGTCTCCCTAGTTAAAATTAACACTTGGAAGCCACATGTGCCACCAAGAGAGGGTATGGCCACCTTTAGACTGCAATTTATGAATGATGTCTTCACCTTTTATCAAAAATTTTATGTGTCGTGTCATTTATACATTATTTTGAGCAATTTGAGACCATGTTGATTTTTTTTTACGTAGGGACCCCCATGCATTGGGAAATGTGGAATGTTGAGAGTTTTATGATGAATATTTTGCAACATAGCCAAGGATGCATACAAATTATATGACACGTGATCATGTGGAAAGGCATAAGTGCAAAAGACATGGGGTGGATTGGCCCTACAACTGCAACCACCCCTACATAATCAAAGAATACTTTAAACCAAGAGTCCCAATGAGACCCACCCCAAGGCTTTCAATCCTATCCAGGATAAAAGGAGCTAAGAGTAAGAACCAAAGGGATTGGCCATGGCCAACCATAATAGGCCTAGGACACCATAATACATAACCTGACATGACCTACAAGGTTGTAACTTGCATCCTTTCGACTTAAATGGTGTTATCAAAAATGAAAAAAACGATCATATGTACCCATGTCAGAATGAGGGTAACATGCTCAATTCTATATAGGATTTGCTCACTCCATTTTCAAAATGGATTGGACGAGTGGAGAATAATGGGAAGAGGCTAGCTTCCCCTTTACAAAGCTATTGTGTAATATTGTCTATTTTTAAGTGTTTGTTCTAGCGTAATTATAGAACGATTTGAGTTGCAAGCTTAATGAAGTGGGAGCTATCACAATGAAGGATAATGTAAAGGAAGTGTGATTTTATTTATATTTCCTTTCTTTATTGAATCTAAATTAGGTTTCCATTGCATTAGAAATGAATATCTTAGAGTTTTCTCTCTTTACAATAGATCTAGTGTACAAATTTCCTTGTGATACTTGGGTTTATTTTGTAAGATTTAACCTCCCTTTTAGCCTTTGCAAGTTTTATGATCCTTAGCTTGATGCTTTTCTAAGCGATTTGTGATTTTTGCGATTTCATCAACCAAAGCAAGAGGAAAGATTCTCAAGAGTGGCTTAGACCCATAGCCCATGCAAGATATGTCCTAGTCTCCTATTCACTCATCGCCCCAATCCCATCTTTCACATTTATTTTTTCCATCACAATTATGGCCAGGTTCTCTTTACTCCCTTTTCCACTACAAGAGTGAGCCTTGTTGATTGACAGGAAAGCCCCCCTTGACTAGGAAACTCTTCCTGAGTTTAATGTGCAGGAGAGAGTTGGTGAAGTGACAACGGCCAACCTCCTGAATTCCACAAGGCTAGCACCCATCTTTGGCAATTTAAGCTAAAGGTGCTAATTTTTGTGGTAACAGAATGGATGATTTGTTAATTTAAATTTTATTTATCCTAAGCTATTAAAATGTCTCTGACAAATACTTTCAATAGTCTCTTAATTCACAAAACTAGTACATGGCCTGAAAGCAAAACTACAGTTAGCATATTTACCATCCTTCTAGTCTCAAACTCACTTTGCTTCTATGTAGAAGAGGAACAAGAACTGATATATTTTATCTCTAGGCTATACATTTTGTCCATGGATAGAAGATTTAATAGGGATAACATCTTTAAAGTTAATTTTTCATGTTGCGCCCTGCAGGAAGCTTAAAAGGCTTTCTTGAATTTTCCTTTAGAAATTGACTCATCAAGTAATCCTTTATATGCATAAATCATTTGAATAACATGGAATGATCTCTGCATGAATCATTTGAATAGCATGAATGACCCCAGGATATATCCAATGTAAAAGCTCCACTGCACATTTACATGCCAACTTTTTGTGAGTATAAGCAAGGATGTTTGAATCCTTGTGATATTTCAATATGCACGTTATACATAGCATAAAATTCAAATGAATTTTTATATCTTGATGGATTTTTTATTTGTATTGTTAGCCAATTCAATTGTTCTCTTTATGCCAGGCTTCCAACTCCTGTGGCTGTGCTTTTAAGTGCTAGTGTGTTTGCCTTTGCACATCTTACTCCTGGAGAATTTCCTCAAATTTTTATGATGGGTATGCTTATATTTCTACTTGACACAATCTTTTGTTCTCTAAAGATTTCTAGTACTGATTATGTTGACAGTACATTTTCATTTTCACAAAAGCATTGAAGGGACTCTCTTCATTATGTCCCCTTATATTTTTCATATGGTTCTTTTCTTGAAGAACCAAAAATACACTTCAGTATAATTTGTTTTTTCGGTATGCTTTATGTTATATGTATGTATGTGGTTAAAAATAAAAAATAAAATCTTCAGGGCCAGAGTTTGTGTGCATGTGTGCAGAGTGTAAGAAAAACTTATCCTTCAGGACCAAAGTGTTAGGTTCGTGTGTGGAATTGTACGAAATTAAGAATGTTTCTATAATGTGAATCTTGTGATGGGAATTGGGTTGACATATTATAAATGCACTCACAATAGCAAAGATGTCATTATGCATCCTACTAGCTCTGCCCCATTTGTGAACAACCTCCAAGCATCGGTAGATGTTTTCCGTATGATAGGCTTGACCCATTACTTTATTCGATGAAACAGGGACAGTGCTGGGCTTTTCATATGCTCAAACTCGAAATCTTCTCACTCCTATCACTATACACTCACTCTGGAACTCAGGAGTCATTATATTGTTCACAATTCTTCGAGTAAGAACTTTTTCTGTTTTCTTAAAGGCAATGTTGTCTCAAACAGCTGTCTGTGTGTATATTAAAAGAACTACAGAATGACATCATACTTTTAATTTGACATAATTTGTTGGTTTGCAGCTTCAAGGGTATGACATCCAGGAGTTTCTTTAATAACCACACAACGGATTTGTAAGCAATGATGGGATAACCCATGAAATATTGTAGCTTTCATGCATTCTACCTCTAAGTTCAACGGAGGGAATGTGTCATTATTCTATCTTGTTTATTGGTATGTATATTGTTCTATGCTAACCTCTCAACCAATTTCATGTAAAGTATGTCATGTAAAGTGATCCTGTTCTGCAGCTGTTTGAGGCGCAGTGCTGCTTTGCTAGAGACATTCTCATTCTCATACTCAATTCATCTAGTTAGTTTCAAAATTAATCTTAATAGATAAGAAATCTATGCGAATGGAAAATTTTCATAACAGTGCGGTTATTGCTTAGACACTTCCTAGAGGAAAAGCCCTAGCCTTACTCAAGGGGGAAGGCCTAAGGACACTATCAAGTGGTCACGGTTGCCTCAAAATCTTGCAGGCCTTGTGAGAGACCTCACAAGGCAAAGGCCAGACCTTGTTGCAACAATGAGGGAGATTGCCATTGTTACCTCAACAATCTTCCTCCTCTTCTTTAGTGGAATTGCACCACAAGGGAGGCTTCCCATTGATCAACTAAAAGGTATTATAGGTTATATGGTTCAAGGTGATGTAAATATTGGCTAGGTGAAAACACTCTTTAATGGACAGACACAATTCTCTTTTTGTAAAGGAACAACATATTATACACCATGCCCTAAAAGAGGCACGTGTGACCTATGGTTTCAAGATGTATAGCAACAAAGGAATTTCTAGGCATACATGCACCCAAGAAAGGGTTACAAATGGTATAATCAACAAATGAGAAATAAGCCTAGTCTGAAGCCCTAGCTAGGGCTAGGGTTTTACTAGGGCATGAATTGCCTAGAGATGATGACGTTATCCATTCTAGGGCAATTTCAACCATGTAAAATGCTAGATTTTGAGTTTAATGGGTCAACAAGGATGAAATCCAGGTCAATTACCTCCAACAGTTACCTAGAAGTGCCCTAATTGAATTCGGCCCTGCAAATAGTCCTAGCAACTTGACTTGAAAAACATAGAAAATAAAAGAAATGAAAAAATTGGAGTTTTCGAAGTTTTTGACCAACATCAAGGATGCCAATGCCTATTCCTACTTGGGTAATGGAATCCTTAGGGATAAATTTGAGAGATATTAAATTGATGCTTGGAGTAAGGGGGGAAACCTTGTTTTCACTTGTACAAACCCTAGCTATCTACTTTGTGTTGGAAAATCAATGTTGATTTTCCTTTCATGATAATTACTTGTGATATTTGTTGGCTTTTTATTATTTTAGTTTTAATTCTTCATCAAGCAATTACCAAAACATGAAGATCACAAAGACACAAAGAACACAAGATATAGGCTCCACGCCAGGGAAAAACCCCAAAACTAGGGAAATCCCGAACAATCCTCTTCTTATAGAATCGGATCAAAATGAGACCTCCAAGACCAAGACAACTTCCTCCATAAGATCCCCAATTCAGCCCTCCATTCACTGTCAGTAATCTGCCCTGTAGATGCAAAGAAGTTAATCCTCCTTGAAGATTGTAGATCACAAACTTCATAAGGTTTCCATAGCTTACATGACATGGTTATAACAGTCTTTTTGTAGTTCGCTTGTCATCACAGGAACAACTTATATATATATATATAAGGGATTCACACTCTTTTTCAGGTTCCTATCTCAGACAACTTGCATTCTTTAACATCCTTTATCACATCTATGCCTTCAAATAAACTTGCTTAACCTTCCACAGAAATTCGCATGTCCCTGCCACTAAACCTCACTTCATACTTCAGAACTAAACGATTGTTAAGCGAGTCGACTTGACCAATAAGAGGGACGACTTGGTCCTATGGTGGACTGTTTGACTCTTTTTGACCAAATAAAACTTTATTTTTCTATTCTTACAAAGAGTCCAAATGGACTTTGACTTAATTTCATATTTTTTATTCAACAAAACCCTAAACGCATGAAGAACATGCTTAACCTAGACTTGAGCATGAAACTCATGCTAAAATAAAATTCTTTTTCTTCTTTTACATGAAATACAAATTGATACAAGTACAAAGATAAATATGAAGATTGAACCTAGTTACTTTTCCAACACTCTCTCTTAACTAGGGAGGTATTCATAATGACTCAATAGGTCCATCTCAAGTTGAAATATTCTCATAAGTAGGGATCTAGATTGATGAGTATCAAAATATCATCATAATCAGCATTGTTACATTACCAAGGCCTTGACGGGTACACTCTACCTCTCACAAGATTAGAGCACAATGTTGGGAGGCATTTCATGGGACACCACACCACCTCACCAAGGTACATACTCCACCTAGGATATCCAGAGTATATCTTTCATTTGGCCATTTCCCTCAAGGAAATGTCTATCCATTGGATCATTCTTATCCAAGTACATGTGACTTAGGATCTTCATCCTAATCCATCACATTATATGACTCGAGAATGTCTTTCCAAGATGCTTATCAAGTCCATCATTCTCCTTATTCATGTTCGTGTACTTGACTTAGGATATTAGTCCTAATCCACCACAGTATCTAACACAAGGACAACCAAGCTAATTCAAATCATCATTCTCCCTATCCGTGAGGCATGCACTAGACTTACGGTTGTTAACCCTGGACTGGTACATGACACGGGGAAAATCAATGTCCAACCTTACTCCCTCTCAATTTGAGAGTTGAAATCCATGCTTTCTCCCTCTCAACCAGGAAGAATTCATCAAGAAGCTTGTTCTTGTGTGAGAAGTACTCATACTTCCCTTATGTTAGCTACTTGTAATTGTAGCTTTCTCACAACCAACCTTCTTACCACTTAAGACTGCTCACCATGCAATTCCAAGGGCTCCAACTCTGCCTCCTAACAGATAATTATGTTGTACTTGAGGTCTTCACTTGCACCATCTTCAAATGTGATCACCACTACTTCCTGCATTGCTTCCTTCAACTGACAAGGTTATCACAAGGTTAGCCAATCAATCTTTTTTAGTTAACATACCTCCATGGTCACAAATAGTTCTGCCCTCTATTTGCTATCTTGTTCCTCCAAGATTGCCAACTCATAGGGTCTTCAACTAACTTCCCTCTTTATCTTTGATATACTGTTTCAAATCACAGAACTAGGGTTTGTAATTTTATCCGCACATAGTCCAACAAACTGATTGATCTAGGGCTAAAGGATCTTCCTTTTTATAGTCAATATTTTGACTGATTTAGACTCCTTGAAATACTGCTACTCATTACCTATGAGTAGACTTCCTATTTTCTTCATCAGTCCACCTTTTTACCTTCACTCATCTGTTCATTTTTTGAGGCTCTTTTTCTTCTCAACATTGTATATCGACTTCTATTCATCCTTGTTAAATTTGGACAACTAGGTCCAAACTCCATCTTGTGATGCTCAGATGAAGATTCCAATACCTGTATTGGATTCCTCTTTCAAAGAGGTGTAAAATCGATCTAAAAATGATTTTAATCTGATGAGCAGAACATTTATTTTGAATTTATTATTTATAATAAATTTAAGTGCAGGTCGGCCTTAAGGTTTTTACCCCCAGCAGATGTGTCACACACCTCTCATGATTGGTATTTATAGGGTCAACATTGGAGCATTTTCCACTCATCTCAACACACATCTCCTCCTCTTATACGAGCATCTAAGCAGCAAGAAGGACGAAGTTTACTGCAGCAAGAAGGACAAAGTTTATCGCAGCAAGGAGGACGAAACTTACTGCAGCTAGAAATCTGCGATTAGGGTTTCTGGGGAAGTTTGACCAGTGTTGACTTTGGTCAACACATGGTCTGAATTGGCTGAAATTTGGTGGAGGGTTCGATTTTTTAAGGCCGTACTCATTGGCACAAAAATTGAGGTCAAAAGGTTGACTGAAGTTGGAGCTGCGTTGACTTTATTGCTGCTGCCCTGCGTTGACTTTTCTAGGGTTGACTTTGAGTTGACTGGGTGACAGATTTGAGGGTTGTTGTGACACATTCTGGGTTGGCTGACCAAGAAGACTTTGTTGGTTGAAGCATCCTGCTGACCACCTTAACGCACCAACACATTCTCCTATTTCTAGTTTGTCTTCTATAGATCCACTGGTATGTTCTATCAGCATTTTACTTAACTGTTTATGTGATTGTTGTTATAAAAGTAAAGTTGCATCAAGCATAGAACATCTACATAAATTTACATGGTATCAGAGGTGAGGTGAAGACAAGCCCTAACTTATAGCAATCACCAAAAGAGAAAAATGGGTTCCACAAGTTATGGCTTCAAGGAGGATGACAAGCTGACTAGAAGGGATGACTTCCATGCTTGGAAGATGATATTAGATCTCAAATTGGAAGACCATGATCTCATGGACTATGTACTAGGTAAGATACAAGAACCTCCATCCACTGCTACTGCTACTGCCAAAACCAAGTATAAGAAGGGGGAGATCAAAGCAAAGCTAATGATCAGAGAATCCATACATAAAAGTTTGGTTGCCTACATATCTGAGCTAGGCACATCCAAAGAGATGTATGATAAGCTGATACAAATGTTTAAAGTAAACAATGCAAACCAGGTGTTATTCTTCAAGAATCAATTGAAGAATCTGAAGAAATGCAGGGATGATTCTGTCCAAACATACTTTCTGAAACTGACCGAGATCAGGAACAATCTGTTGGCTATTGGGGAAACAATAGCTGATCGTGAGATGGTACTCACTGCACTTAGAGGGCTCCCATATGAATGGCAAGTATTCAACACTACCATTCTCAATAACAATACAATTCCTAACTTTGACGAGCTACTGTCAAGATGCATGCAAGAAGAGACAAGAATGAAGGCATACGAAAATGACAGAAATGCTACCTACGCTGCTCATTCTAGAAAGAAGAACTCTGGTGGTCCAAAGAACAAAGGAAGAGCAGGGGCCCAAGGAAAGAAGGGCAAGTGTTTCACTTGTCATAGGCCAAGTCATCATGCTAGAGAATGTCCTTTCAAGAAGGATTCTCCCGATAGTGATGACAACAACAACAACCGGAGGAATGGAAATCAAAGAAACAACAGGTCTAAAGGAAAGAGGAAGGCTCCCTCTGGCGGAAACAATCAACCTTTCAAAAGGTCTAGAAACTCCAGGTATGAGGAGTCAAATGTTGTTGATAAAAGAAATGAATACATTCTTGTATCTGCCCTCTCCGTTGCATCCCCGCCCGACACTATGGATGTCTGGCTGATAGATAGTGGTGCCTCAAGACACATCACTGGGTTCAAGGAAGCACTCTCTGACATGGTTGAGACAGATACTAATCTGGAAATTATCCTTGGAGATAATGCCACATATCCCGTGAAAGGGACAGAGACTGTGACCCTCCACTTGTCTCAAGGACAAGTCCTACATTTGCAGGATGTACTCTATGTACCAAAATTGAATAAGAACCTTGTGTCTATATCAGCCATGGAAGACAAAGGTTTCAATGTGGCATTCCCTGATGGAAAGGTGTGCATGTGGAAAAAGAATCTCAAGGAAGCTATTGTGATTGGTTTTAGAGTTGGAGCACTCTACTAGGTTGAAGGAAGTCCACTGGGAGCTATGACATGTGATACTATCCGACAAACTGAATTGTGGCACCGGAGGTTCGGACACCTTGATTACAAGGCCCTTCTCGAAGCAAGGAAGGTGGTGACAGGGATGCCCGAATTTGGAAATAATCATGAAGGTGTATGTAAGGGCTGTGCCGAAGGAAAGCATACAAGGGGACCTTTCCCCTCAAGTGTCACAAAGACATCTGATAGTTTGCAACTAGTCCATTCTAATCTATCTAGTATGTTACCTGTAACATCCCTGGGAGGATGTTCTTACTATATGACATTCACTGATGACTTCTCTCACAAAACCTGGATATACTTCTTGAAGAAGAAGGATGAGGCTTTCATGTGGTTCCGTACCTTCAAAGCCTTCGTGGAAAATATGACAGGGAAGAAGATCAAGATTTTGAGGACCGACAATGGCACTGAATATGAGACAAATGAGTTCAAGGACTTTTGCAAAGAAGCTGGCATTAAGAGGGAGACCACTACTACCTATACTCCTAAGTAGAATGGTGTTGTTGAACGAAAGAACAGGACCATTGTGGAAGCTGCCCGTGCCATGCTATGTGACCAGGGTCTACCGAAGTTTCTGTGGGGAGAAGCTGCAAATATTGTTGTATACATTCAAAACTGATGCCATCATTCCGCTCTGGACTCTAAAACCCCCGAAGAGGTTTTCACTGGTAAGAAACCTGACGTCTCACATTTTAGAATTTTTGGATGTCCTGTTTATTTTCATGTACCAAAAGAAAATAGAAGTAAGCTGGATGCTTCTGGGAAGAAAGGAATATTTGTGGGCTACAGCGAAACTTCTAAGGCCTATAGAGTCTATGTACCTGGTCAAAGGGAAGTAGAGATATGCCATGATGTCACTTTTGACGAAGATGCTTCCCTAAAGAAAGTAGTAGATCTTTCGAGATCTGAGGAAAATCATGAAGCAAGGCCTGGAAATCAAGAAGAACCGCAGGATGAGACAATGCCTGATGTTGAAGGACCAATGGACCCAATCGATCCATCTCCTTCACTGAGAAAGAGACCATCATGGCTCAGGGACACTCTCGAAGATGCTGATGGACATGTTGCCCCGAGGGGGACATTCCGAGAAAGCAAGAAGTCGTGTAGATACCAAGGGTATCTGGCTGCCATGAGTACTATTGTACAATCTGAACCTGGATCTTTTGAGGAAGCCGTAAAGCATCAAGTCTGGAAGGATACTATGCACAAAGAATATGAGTCCATAATGAAGAATGATGTCTGGGATGTGGTTCCAAGACCGAAGGACAAATCAGTTGTCACTGCAAAATGGCTCTACAAGATCAATCATGGATCTGATGAAAGTGCTGAAAATTTCAAGGCAAGATTTGTTGCCCGTGGCTACTCTCAAAAGGAAGGAATAGACTATGATGACATATTTGCACCTGTGGCATGATATACCACCATTCGATCAATCATAGCCCTTGCTGCTACACGAGGATGGAGTCTTCATCAGATGGATGTCAAGACCGCTTTTCTGCATGGTGCAATAAAGGAAGAGGTGTATGTAGAACAACCTTTGGGGTTTGAAGTCCAGGATCGGGACACCCATGTCTGCAGGTTGAAGAAAGCCCTCTATGGGTTGAAACAAGCACCCAGAGCTTGGTACGAGAGGATAGATAGCTACTTGATGAAGCTGGGCTTCACTCGAAGTAATGCTGATCCGAACCTTTACTTCAAGGTTGTCCAGGGGAAGCCTCTCATTCTGGTGCTGTATGTGGACGACCTCTTCCTGACAGGTGCTGACCCTCTCATTCATCAATGCAAGAGGGAGCTTGTTGCTGAGTTCGAGATGAAGGACTTAGGACTGATGCACTACTTCCTAGGCTTGGAGGTCTGGCAGAGACCTGGTGAGATTTTCCTTTCTCAAGGAAAATACATTGTGAAACTTCTGGAAAGATTTGGTATGGTGGACTGCAAGTCCGTGTCAACACCAATGGAACTCAACTTCAAGAAGTTGAGGAAATACTGGCCGGGGTCTGGTATCGGGCAAATCCTACCGAGTATCGTCAACTCGAGGGGCCCTGATGTTTTGGCTGAACACCCGTCCGCATATATGTTAATGTTTCTGCGTTGAACATTATTATTTTTTTGAGTCAAATGCATGGTTGAGCCTCATCACTTTCACCGGGTTGGTGCCAAGAATCTTCTGAGATATCTTCGGGGCACGATAAACCATGGGCTGAGATACACTGCCGGGAGTGTGATACTCCGTGGATATACTGATGCCGATTGGGCTGGCAGTGTGGTGGATCGTAAGAGCACATCGGGATGCTTCTTCAATCTTGGTTCTGCTTCGATCTCATGGATGAGCAGGAAGCAGAAGTCGGTGGCTTTGAGCACCGCTGAGGCCGAATACATTGCTGCAAGTATGGCCTGTTGTGAAGCAGTTTGGTTGCGTAAGCTCTTTAGTGAGTTGTTTGGACATGTGCTAGATACCACTGTGATACTCTGTGATAACCAGAGTGGGATTCGTATGACTGAGAACCCTGTGTTCCACGACCGATCCAAGCATATTGATATCAGGTACCACTTTATCCGGGATATGGTACAGCGAGGCGCCGTAAGGCTCGATCATATAGGAACTGATGAGCAGGTCGCGGATATTCTCACTAAGCCCCTGGGGAAGGTCAAGTTCCTAACCTTTCGTGAGAGACTTGGTATCGTGGAACGACCCTATGATGTGGGTCCTGTTGGACGATGAGCTCGAGGAGCTCTGGGGGGCTTTGGGGACAACTTCTCGGAGCTATGAGCAACCACAAGGCTAGGCTTGCCAAACCTTGTTGGTGTGCTTGGACCCCACCGTTGTGATTATTGAGTTGGTTCACCTCTCATTATCCGTGCCCCGTATGCATCCTACCCATTGAGTTCAGGGCTCATGGGAAGTACCTCTCATTTGGCCAATGAGGTGGGAAAAGCTAGAGACTAGTAGCAAAGACTGATGGACGCATCAGAGATTGTCGTACTCTCTATCTAGGATGGCACGATCCAACCACTTGATCTGGGATCAAGTCTAGTGAGGTCTCGGACCTCCGCCTGACTTCGGGTCAGATGAACCAACTTCGGGTTGGTTGGAGACTCTTTGTGAGTCTGATAGAGGTTTCGGACCTCTGGGCTGAATTTGTCAGCCGGGGGATGATGTCTTTGTGACTGACCCACTTCTGTTTTGAAATAAAGAGGCCAGCAAAGCAAGTTACGGCGGGATGACGCACGATGTTTGATTGCACTGGTGGATGGAGTTCTCCCTAGTTGAGAGGGAGTGTTAAATTTGGACAACTAGGTCCAAACTCCATCTTGTGATGCTCAGATGAAGATTCCAATACTTGTATTGGATTCCTCTTTCAGAGAGGTGTAAAATCGATCTAAAATTGATTTTAATCTGATGAGCAAAACATTTTTTTTCAATATATTATTTATAATAAATTGAAGTGCAGGTTGGCCTTAAGGTTTTTACCTCCAGTAGATGTGTCACACACCTCTCATGATTGGTATTTATAGGGTCAACGTTGGAACATTTTCCACTCATCTCAACACACATCTCCTCCTCTTATACGAGCATCTAAGGAGCAAGAAGGACGAAGTTTACTGCAGCAAGAACGACGAAGTTTACCGCGACAAGGAGGACGAAATTTACTACAGCCAGAAATCTGCAGTTAAGGTTTCTAGGGAAGTTTAACCAGCGTTGACTTTGGTCAACACATGGTCCGAATTGCCTGAAATTTGGTGGAGAGTTCGATTTTTGAAGGTCGTACTCATTGGCACAAAAATCGAGGTCAAAAGGTTGACCGAAGTTGGAGCTGCGTTGACTTTATTGTTGCTGCCCTATGTTGACTTTTCTGGACTGCGTTGAATTTTCTGGGGTTGACTTTGAGTTGAATGGGTGACATATTTTAGGACTGTTGTGACACATTTTGGGTTGGACGATTAAGAAGACTTTGCTGGTTGAAGCATCCTGCTGACCGCCGTAACGCACCAACACATTCTCCTGTTTTTGGTTTGTCTTCTATAGATCCACTGGTATGTTGTATCAGTGTTTTACTTAACTGTTTATGTGATTGCTGTTATAAAAGTAAAGTTGCATCAAGCATAGAACATCTACATAAATTTACAATCCTTGATCAATAACAGTGTTGTATATATCCTTTCAGGTTTTGGAAAGGATATATACAACAGTTATTCAGATCTTGAACAGACTTCAAAGTTCATATATCAACAAATTTGACTTAGAAACTCTTGCCCTTAAAGATAGCGCCAATCTGAACCACATAGTATTGTTCTTTATAGAACACTGGTTATAGTCCTCCTCAAGATCAATCTACCCATACACATATCTGCACACACCTTTGAAGAATGTTGCCCTAATCACTGGACTAGTTGTCCTCTTTTTAGGGTCTCGTTCTTCCCTTCTTGTGCATAGGAATTAAGGCATATGAATATTTATAAAAACTGATTCTTGGCTGAAAGAATCCTTAAAAAAGGCATGAATACCATCCCCCTTTAACAATGGTAAGACAGCCTTCTTACCACTGTACTTAGGACTTCCCTGGGCACCTGCTTGCTGCCCTTTAACAAACTTAAAATGCATAATATAAACTATCCTATACTAGGACAACCATCTTCTAGCAACAACACAACTTAAACATATCAACATACCTCATGAGCTGGTATACCTCTACTGTAGGGTTTGGTTAGGGCACATCTGCAATCCACATTAGCCCTCCAGATTTGCTACAAAAGTCCCTTCTTCAACTGCGGCTTTCCTCCTTCAAGCTTCTTTCCTTCGCTGATTGCCAGGCTTCTTTCAGCACCTATTTCAGACCTTTCGGTCCCTCTCCAAGACTGAAGTATAGGGCTCAACCCTCTTGCCTAGACATATCACAGGTCTCGGCCTAATTACAGAGAAATGCCACCACAGAAATGTCACATAATACAGCCCAAAACTCCTTCAAATACTCGGTCTGTACTTTGCTTGAATCTGCCCAACAAACATGGTAAAGTTATCCATGATGAAGTCTTTATTTTCCTCCTTTTGCTGAGCTCCAAATCCCTGCGGCCAATTTAGAGGTATCCTCCTTATGTTTTTTTCTCTTTTGGATGGATGTCTTCTTATAACCTTACTATACCTCCTCGACCTCCATAAGGATTATAATTTTATGAGATAAGATGATCCCTTTCAAAGTTGCTTTATTGCAAGAACAAATCCTCCATGAGTATAACCAGATTATAAAACCCAGCTTACTCCTTGAGAACCCGATCCTTCTTAAAAAAAAATTATTAGAATAGAGGTAATGCCACTTGTCATAGTCACTGTAGATGTGTTGATGCTTCGTATAAGCGATCATGGTAATAAGCCTCTCTAATGTGACATGGTAAATGTGTTGTAGAGACCAAATCACTGGAATACTTCTTCAAGGAATGCGAGCCACACAGTCACCATAGAATGTTATTGTTACAGGTAATATGAGCCATGATAATAAAGCCTTAGTGTTATTCTTAAGAAGATCCTTGTCATATATATATAACAAGGTTACTTGACAACAAGAGTATCAAGTCATCACAATCTCACTATTTTTCATGCGTGCTACAAAAACTTCAAATTGCAGTCCATAGAGTATAATGCGAACAACAGATGACACCCATAGGAGTGAAGCTACAAGGAATCATAAATGCAGCCTTGAATCCACAAAGATGCATCCGAGCCACTTTAAGATGTAGTGAGTCATTTTCTACCAATCTGTAAGCCATCTAATAGTATAGGCCATACTGTTGATCTGAAACAGTGTCTTCTCATTGTATCTACAGAAGATCAATCTGCAGATTATGGGTCATAAACTAAAACGATGCTACTGTCTTGTTACAAGTCACTTTACATCACAAGAAAGACAAGCGAGCCACTGAACTAGAACCAACAGAATGTGATCTTCAAAATTTCCTCTTCGTGAACTTAGCTCTGATCCCATGTTGGAAAATTAATGTTGTTGAAGATTAATGTTGATTTTCCTTTCATGATAATTACTCATGATATTTGTTGGCTTTTTTTTATTTTAGTTTTACTTTTTCATCAAGAAATTACCAAAACATGAAGATCACAAAGACACAAAGAAAACCCTTTCTCAGTCCAAGTATTCTTGTGTTCTTCTACACCACTTTCGCATGGAAGATTGTAAGCCAACCCTTTCTTCCTTTCAGTTTGGAGTCAAGATTTCAGTCACTTGTACTTCCCCTGAAGTTGATGCTACCTTATCCTGTCAACTTGTTGGCAAACTTCTGTATCTAACTCATACCCATCCTGACATTTCCTTTGTCATTAGTCTTGTTTCTCGGTTTATGCACAAACCTCATGAAATTCACTGGAAAGAAGCTAAAAGAATACTTCGATATATTTGAGGTACAGTTCAATTTAGGATTCATTACAGCGCAGTAGCATCTCCATTGTTGGTTGGTTTCACTGATTCTGATTGGGTTGGTGACCCTGATGATCAAAAGTCTACTGCAGGTTATGTATTCACTCTTGGTTCATGACCTATTACATGGTCTTTTAAGAAACAGACTACCATCTCTCTTTCTTCGGCAGAAGCAGAGTATCGTGGTGTTGTTGAAGCCAACAAGGAAGCCCCGTGGCTTTGTTAGATCCTGTCCGAATTTGGTCTTCATCAGCAACATCCAAATACCCTGGTGTGATAATCAGAGTGCCATTCAGCTATGCAAAGATCCAGTTCAGCATCAGCGCATGAAACACATTGAGCTACACATACACTTCATCAAAAATCTCATTCATGATCGTGTTCTTGAAGTGCACTATTGTTCAACCAACGTTCAAGTTCTTGATATCTTTACAAAGGCCCTCACAGAAGCGAAGTTTACCAAACTTCGATCTATGCTTGGAGTTCAGGAAAGTTATCATTAAGGGGGGATAGGCTCTAATGCCTCCTTCCTTCTCCTATTGTGTCACCTTTGTAAATCCTTCAATCATATCCCAAGTTGTTCTTAAGGGGGGATGTTAGGATATTTTGACACATAGGAAATAGTTAAGTATAACTTGCTCTAGCGTAGAGTTAGGTAAATTGTATTTCTTTACTATGTACTTTTGTAACTTATAATCCGACGGTCACGATATGTAGTGATCCGACGGTTCATTCTGTCCTCGATATTACCGACATTTGATTCGTGGCTTAACACCAAATTGGTCCATGATCTCTATTTAAAGAACATGGAGGTTTATTTGTCTGGTGACCATTTATGAGAGAAGCTCATGTAAATTTTCTTTCTTTATATTAATAAATTTCCTGAAGTGGTTGCATTGGCTCAGGCCGTGGATTGTTTTCCTCTTCAAGGGTTTTAACCACGTCAAATACTGGTGTACTGATTTGTGATCTGTTTGTGAGTAGTGACCTTTGGGTTTGATCTAAGGAACTTACCCTGTAAATTCCTATAGTTGAGAAATCCTCCATGCTTATTTCTTTCGATATATTAATGCATAATACGTTGAATTATTTATAAAGGGAATCTAAGTCAAATAAAATCCAAGAAGAACCAAAATTGTAAAACTTCAAAATGGGCATAATCTTTAATACTAATTAGCTTGCAATAGTGAATAATAGTGAGAAATACACAGAAAGAAAATGTAAGAGAAATTGTTGCAAATATGCATAATGCACACTTTGTCTTAGAATTGATAATTCGAGAAAATTTTATTAACTCGTGGAATTGAGTTAAAAATGATTAACTCGTTGTTTACTATTAAGGATTTTAATGTTTCTAATTGGATATACATGTGACATTTGACTTGGTAGACAAATTGTTTTTTTTAGTTTGTGGGTTCATGTCTCTAGGGACATGTTCTAACTGACCTGTTTGTAGCATTTATGAAATAGTTGTATCTGATATAATTGTGGTATCCTATCTTTCGAAGTTATTGATATTCTAGAAGCTCTTGTTGTAGTTAACAAAAAATAATAATGGTATCATTACCAAACAAAATAATTAATGAAATTTAGACAACAAAATACATAAACTATATAAAATAAAAGAAATACAATTATAAACAAAGGTTAGTACTTAAAAAAAAACAAAAACAAAAAAATTCTTCGATAAGAGTAACTAACAAATAATTTAAATGTCGAAAATAAATAAAAATAATAATCCTTGTATTTACGAAAAAGGAATGAGATTAATAAAATTGGATTTACTATAAAAATATTGAGTTTAATAGTATTGTTCCCTTAATTACTTGATAAGAATGTCAATTATTTCACGATTGCAAGGTTACTTAGACAAAAAGTAATTCTATCTCTCAAAACTCTTCTTTCCATGGTAAAAAAAATGTTTCATTGAAAGGAAATGACTATCAACACTTTGAATGCCCTAATTTCCCTACAAATCTTAGCAAGATCAATTGATAATCATATCTTCATAAACCTTACATAAACGTCCAACATTGAAATGGTAAAGAATTGCACTCATATATGACATATTGCAATATAAATATTTTTTAATCATGGATCCCTTTCACACCAAATGAAAATGAAAAAAAAGAACCATATAAAAATGTCATAAAACAATTGAGCCAATATAAAAGATATTTCATCAACTTATCACCATAATATTTTTCTAAATTTCAAGAAATTGAAAATCAATTTAATTCTACTTATATCCAACACATACAAAGGAATTACAATACTAGAGGATAGATACCTAATTCACACTTGATTCCATATATCAAAATCAGTTGCTCCAAACATTCGAAACCACCTAATGGTGTTCACTATACCAATCTCAGTATCTTCATTTGTAATAAAAAGAAAAGAATGGATTTAAATCTCAAGCAAAATCATGTTATGGACCTCTATCCTTTTAACTTTAATTAGACATAATCAATCCTCCTTAATCATGTCTATCATGTTTCATCTCCAAACATTCTAAACCACCAAATGGTGTTTGTTGAGAAATTGAGGCATTTAATTCAATTTCTCTTTCATGATAATTATTTGTGAACTTTTTATGCTTATTTTACTTAGATCTTATCTCCGTTATCTTATTATGTATTTCACCATGTCAATTATCAAAACACAAGAGACACAAGATTTAGGCTCTTCAAGCCATTGCCAAAACCTCTCCCTCTTGGAGAGGAAAACCCGAGAGAAATTATTCTTATAGATATTCAATTGATGAGTACCAAAACCATGCCACAAACCCTTGACACCAGTATGCCTCCAAGAGCTTGTCATTGCTCTTTCTCGACTCCTTATGCTGATCTGCATTTCTACATCGTACAACACCAGTTCCGACCTTGGTCCCTAACTGATGTGATTTTGTTTGTTCCTTCTTCTTCGCCTACTATTTGCACCTTTGATACCCAAGACAGAGTCTTTGTACTTGATGGAATATTCCTTCTTAATGCTAAGCTTATCCGAGAATATGATGGTCTCTTTAACACTTGTGATATCCTTTTCTTCGCTGTCAATACACCCACTTTAAGGACCATACTCCTTGCTGAATTATATCCTTTTCTTCCATGTTGATTAGTCTCCCTTCTGGCTTGATTACAGCCTTGTACCTTCACACCTAATCTCAAATCTTGGTGTTGTAGATTGGACCCAGAACAAAGGTAAGTTATCCTTCCTTTCTTTCGACATCCTGTCTTCTTTACAACACACCAACTGTACCCTTAACGCATCCGTAAACTTCAGAGCTCATCAAATCTTGATTGAACCATTGGTGTCACTTTAAGCCATCGTCCTGTCTATTTATAAGGACTGACTCCCTCTTCCTGGGCCAACATGATATCTTGTTATTAGGCTGACTTAACAAGGAGTGTCTTCAATACATTTGAGCCAACTTGTTCAAGGAGATCTTCTAGCATCTTCCAAAGAATTTTGACAAGGTCTTGAGGCATAATTTTTACATCAATAATGATCATTTACAAGTGTAACAACACTTCATATACATGACTCTAAATTATACATTTATGACAATATGACAAATCTTAAATACATTAAGAAGAAGTCTTTGAACTACAATAAATACTCCTTGCTCATGAAACCCATGAGGCAAGTATTACAAAATACATTTTATTATCTTTATCTTCTTCATTACATAAATTTGTAATTACAAGTCATTATGAAGACCAAACCTAGTTACAGTTTCCAACACTCACTCTTAACTAGGGAGATATTCATAATGGTACATGGTCACTCTCAATATTAAGAATCTCATAAGAAGAATTTGATTGGTAATCCCATCTGTATAGCATCATATCAACCAGCATTGGCACAGTGCAAGGCCTTGACTAACAACTCCATCTCTCCACGAGACCATGAGCTATAATGTTGGCGAGACCAATGATGAGGAGACACCCTCATCATTGTCTTTATTGGATCATATCACACCTGGGTTCATATAGGATATGTCCATCAAGAATATTCTTACTGTTGGATTCCTATTTCTTAAATAATATTCGTCCTTTCACAACTGCTCTTTCTGTGGATGCCCTAATACATCCCAAAAGAGTATTAGATGCCAGATGATTACCCAATACTGCATTCTATCTTTCAAGTGAAGACCAGAATGATGTGTCTATCTCTCCCTCTCAATTAGGGAGGACATATTCCAAAAAGGATTGTACTCATTCCTAAACAAGGAATGTAGCTAAGCTCCCTCTTGGCTTAGGAATTGTCGAGTTTCTTCCAAGTAAGAAACTTATTACTAGGCTCCCTCTTAATCAGGAACCTGTAGCAGCAATAATGAAAACACCCAGCTGCTCATGAAGAACTCCTTCCTTCAATGTCATGAATTTATTTTTTGTTGAAGAGTTCATCTTTGGGATCTCTACATAGGGCACAGGGCATCCATCACTTTCATCCAAGAGTCATGTCTTCTATCAAAAAGTGATCCATCAATCTTCTCATATGATCTAGCTTCATGCCATGCTGCTTTCTTTCAAACCATACTTCTTCCAAGGATCTTTCGCCCTGCTATATGGTTATCAACTTGTGGAAGACATATACTTCCCTTTGTCAGCCCTGCATAAGCTCATCAGATATTAATTAATTATAAATATGAACTTTAAATCAAAATTTACCTTAGTTTTGATATTTCACCATGACATCTTCTTGTAGGCATCGACATCCTTTGTTTATAGATTGACACATCTCCTAAAGATATGTATTGTCGAGGGTCTCCATATTTTCAAACTTCTATCAAAATCTACATATCTTTCCAGGAAATTTTCTAGTCAAGTTTTCTTGGCTTCCTTGGATGTTGACTGCTTCTTTCAATGGTTGTACTTCTCATTATCTCTTCCTTTTTCTTTCTCCACAAAATTTTATTTCATTCCTAGGAAATTCCACTGTGAAGTTCCTTGATAAAATGCAATCATCTCATATTCCATACGACATATTATGTTGATTTCATTAGTGTAGATCATGCCTTTTGGAAATCTATGCATCGAACGAGTTTATGCTTTCTATTTTGATCATACTTCTAAAGATAGAAGTATACTACTTGCAACCATGTGACATGATTTTATAGCATCGAGTGTCTGCATATATACATGTACCTCATCCTTTTTCCTTTTGAGTCATCCTGCATCAAGTTTCCTGAGAATTAAGAGTTTCATTCCCTTGATCTACTTCCTCAATATGTCATCATATCCCAATCCTAGAATTTTGCAAGATAGAACTTTGATGAAACCTTTTGCTTTCTTTCTAACTAGTGAACCCAAAAGAGGATTCCATTAGAAAATGTCAACACATGTTTCCTTATTGATTATTGAACGATGACCCTTGACCTTGATGGTTGCCTTTTATAAATGTTGCTTTTTATTGAGGTTGCCAGGAGTCACTTTTATCTCATAGCATAGATGTCACATAAATGTTTTTAGACTTCCTCCCATGAAAAGTGCTCCAACTTTAATGCTTCCATCATGATGCCAATTCTAAAGTGAAGTATTTATCTAATATACAATGCTTCCTACCATAATACTTTACAACCGACAGATACCTCTTAAAGAGGAAGATGATCTCAATCACAATAGAGATCTTTTGCTTCTTCTTTCTTAGGTTTCTTTGAATCTTGTTTTTTTATTTCTCTGGCGACATGGTCTTCTTCCTTTTTCCTCTTGTCCTTAGATTTGGGACAGTCTTTCTTATAGTGCCCAAGTTCATTACATCCATAGCATCACATATTATCTATGTTTGTCTTTTTCTTCTGAGGACCAAATTTACTAAATATTCCCTTTCTTCTTGACATGGCAACATAGGCTTGATTATCTTCATTTGATCCTATATCAACTTTAGCTTTTAACCTCGTCTCTTCTATCTTGCATAGAGACCATAAATCCTAGAATGGTGTTGCTTCTTTCTTCCCATGGATACTTGAAGTGAAATTTCCCCATCCCTTCGGTAGAGCATTCAGTACCACTGTAGTAATTTCTCTATCATACATTACTTCTCCCAATTCCTGCAGTTGATCTCGTATTTCATAAATCTTCATAAAATATGAAGTGATTCCTTCCACCAATTTATCATATATTTCTTTTGAAGATTCTAGTTTTGATACATAGAGAATGAGAGAGTCCTTTATGGATTCTATAAGAATCCTTTGGGCTATTATGCCACCCTTCATGTATTTGGCATGCTCTTGAGTATCTTCTTTTGAAGGTCTAATTGTTGACCCTTTGATATAGTCCATGACTTCATTCTCAATTAGATTTAGATCTGTCCTTTTCTTCCATGCAAGAAAGTATGAAACCCCAACCAATTTGTTGCCTTCTTTTCAAAAAGATATTTTGACAGATTCGGATGAAGGCATAAATATACTTACTTGAACATATGCTTTCTTCTTCTATTAGCTGCCTTGATGATGATATAAATATCAATAGGAGCTCCCTCTTAGATTGGCTTCTTCAAGAGATGTGAAGAGACCTAGATCACCTTGAATCCTTGATGCTCAAGGATAGCTTGATGATGACTTCAAAAATAATTTGATGAAGTCTTTAATGGTGTTGAACAATATCTTCAGTAAAATGGTGGCTTGATGATATTGTTGATCTTCTTGAGATGGCTGAGGGTTTCTCTAATTTCTGCAAGTTTCTTTTTGAATGAAGGTCTTCTTCCTTGGATCTAGGGTTTTGACCTTTTAATGTATATCTCTTTTCTTTGAATCTTTCTTTGAAAACTAATCGTTGGCCTCCTTCCCAAAAATAGATCCTTGTGTCTTCTTGCAAAACTTCCCTTTCTTGTCTTCAACACCTTATTTCTTAAACCATGTTGAGAAATTAGGTCATTCAATTCAATTTCTCTTTCATGATAATTACTTATAAACTTGTTATGATTCTTTTACTTAGATCTTATCTTCATTAGATTATTATGTATCTCATCAAGTCAATTATCAAAACACAAGAGACACAAGATTTAGGCTCTTCAAACCAGAGCCAAAACCTCTCCTTCTTTGAGAGGAAAACCCGAGAGAAATTTTTCTTATAGATCTTCAATTGACGAGTACAAAAACCATGACTTAGACCTTTGACACCAGTATGACTCCAAGACCTTCTCACTGCTCTTTCTTAGCTTCTTATGCTTATATACATTTCTACACCATACTGCACCAGTACTAAAATTGGTCCCTAACTGATGTGTTTATGTTTGTTCCTTCTTCTTGGTATACTGTCTGCACCTTTGATACCCAAGACAGAGTCCTTGTACTTGGTGGAATATTCCTCCTTAACGCTGAGCTTATCCGAGAATATGATGGTCTATTTAACACTTGTGATGTCCTTTTCTTCATTGTCAATACACCTGCTTTAAAGACCATATTCCTTGTTGAATTATATCCTTTTCTTCCATGCTGATTAGTCTCCCTTCTGGCTTGATTACAGTCCTATACCTTCGCACCTAATCTTAGATCTTGACGTGTTAGATTGGACCCAAACCCAAGGTAAGTATCCTTCCTTTCTTTCGTTGTTCTTTCTTATTTTCAATGCATCAATTGTACACTTAACTCGTCCTTAAAATTCAAAGCTCATCAAATCTTGTCTGAACCATTGGTGTCCCTTTAGCCCGCAATCCTGTCTATTTATAGGGACTGTCTCCCTCTGCCTGGGCTCTCTTGCTATTAGGCCGACTTAACAAGGAGTGTCTTCAACACATTTGAGTTGACTTATTCAAGGAGATCTTCCAACATCTTCTAAAGAATTGTGACAAGGTCTTGAGGCATACTTTTTACATCAATAATGATCCTTTACAAGTGTAACAACACTTCATACGCATGACTCTAAATTATACATTTATGACAAGATAAAAAATCCTGAAGACATCAAGAAGAAATCTTTGACCTATAATAAAAACTCCTTGGTCATGAAACCCATGAGGCAAGTATTACAAAATACATTTATTATCTTTGTCTTCTTCATTACATAAATTCATAATTACAAGTCATTATGAAGACCGAACCTAGTTACACTTTCCAAGAATGTTCACTATACCAATCTTAGTATCTTCATTTGTAATAAAAAGAAAATAATGGATTTTAATCTCAAGAAAATCTCAAGTATCTTCTTGATTAACTTTAATTTTTCTTTGAGCCTTTTCAGCTTTGGATTTAAGCTTAGCTAAAGCAGATCTATTAGCTTCAAATTCAATGGAATTTGTTTGCATGTCTTCTAAGGTATGAGAAGTTCTTTCCCTTAGCATGACTGCAAAATAATCTTCCAAGGCTTTGGAAAACCTAACCTTTGCTGTTGCTATTGTTGGTTTACAGTCAGCAAGCATATTATGATAAAGTTTGTTAAATATCTTAATGAAATCAAATACTGGTTCACCATAATTTCTCTTATGTTATTCAAATTTTGTCAGAAAATAGACAAGATCCTTTTTAACACCCCATTGATTCTTAAAAATAGTTGTTAATTCTTCCCAAGTTAGAATAGAGTTTTCCCTTAATTGCCTAAACCAGATCCTAACATTTCCTTCTAAAGATTGCACAAACAATCTCATATATACATTTTCATGTTCTATATTCATATTGTCAGCTAAGTTTTAAAATGTTGCTAAATGATCTTCAACAGATAAACCAATTTCCCCATTAAACCTTGAAAGATGTTTCAAGTATCCATCAGGAAAATCGTTAAATATGTTTGGAAGTAGTAAAGAAACATATCTTTCTTGAAATATAGGCCTAAAACCGGCCATACCTTGTGATGAAGATGAAGAAAATTATGAGGTGGTGGTTGTAGAAGATGATGAGGTAGATGTAGAAGATGAAGTTGTGGAAGGAGGTGAAGATGGAGGGGTAAAAGAAGGTGGTGGAAGAAGTAAAGTTGAATATCTTCTTACAGATCTCAAAGGTGTATGAATGACCAAATTTTGGACCTCTTCTTCTCCTTCTTAATGTTCAAATAAAGGGTTTGAATATAATGAGAAGAGATATTCTAGTTGAGCAGAAGTAGATGGAAAATAATTAGAGGTGGGAGAAATGAAATCAATAGGTTTGAATTCAGGTAAGTGTAAATCCAATTCATGTTCTGATGTAGGAGATTCATAAGGTACTACATGTAATTGATATAATTCTAATGAATGAACCAAAAGAATAGATTGGAAATCAACTCCTTTATAGATCAATTCATGCACCCTAGGTGGTAGATCTTTTGAATTGAAAGGAATAGATCGAGATCTAAAAGGATGAGGAACTGAGGTGGCCTCGTGTTGAGGAGAAATGGAAGAAGAAGGTGTTTAAATTCTTCTTCTTGAAGAGGCTTGTCTTACCATTCTCTCTGGATCTGACAAAGGTAAAACAATCTCAGAATTAGAGCGAGACTTGGTATATCTTGAAGGAGCCAGCTTTGGGTTCTGTGAAGTCACTAGGTGAAAGATGTTAACCTTACTAGACCTTTATTCACCTTTAAAGGAATAAGAATATTGTTGTCCAAGGAAAAATGGATCAAATTTCGTATCCTCGACAACGACGCCAATCTAATGTTGTCCTTTGAGATAATTCTAGGTCAATTAAATGCCAATGCATCTATAATGTTTTGTTTGTTTTAAATTGGGTTTTTGGATGACCAATGTATTAAGAAAATACAAACAGATGTATTTAAACTTTCGATAATATTAACTATTAAGAAAAGGGTTGTTTCTTTACTTCAAACAATGATTTAAGTTTGCATATGTGAAGGCGGAAACTGTAAGAAAATATTATTATTTAAATATTCAGATTGAATGTTTAATTTATCATAAGTGTGAAAGACTGTCAAACAATGTTTGCCAACTCAACAAAAAATATTTAACATTATGAAGATTACTGACAATTAATTGATATAGAGGGACTTATAAAAACAAATAATTCAATAATTCATTCTCTAAAATGGATTATAACTTTAGGGGATTTAAGATAGACTGAAACACAACTTTTTCTTACCTACTTATCTTCATAAAAATCAAATATATGCAAAAAATAGAATGAAATGAACACTGGAAAAACTTACAAGGGGACAAACTGATTGAAATAAATCTAGAATCCTTTTATTATCATAAATGATCAAAGCTCTTACACTTATGCTTACAAATGCTCATCCAAGGGTGCAACCCCTAATAACTCGAATGGAGAGTTATTTATACTAGTTTCTATCACTATGAAGTATCTAAAATTGATTACAAAAATAATATCAAATAGTAGGAAAACAAAAATTGATGAGTGCTCTGTCACTGTCTTTGAGGAAACAGTTGATGTTGTGGTCCAAATTTGTTTGTTGTGCTGACATGTTGTTGGAGACAAAAAGTTACTTGATGGTTTCACATAAGTGATCTCATCTCTCCTCACTTGGAATTTCCAGATTTACCAATTTCCTGAAAACTTCATCTACTTTTGTGTATCTTTCAAAAGTAGGCTTGTTGATGAAGAGATGTTTGATTTCATGTTTTACTATCAAATCAAAATCAAAATCTTCTAGAAAATCTTTCCCTGTCATGTGGCCTTTAATTCCTGCAAACTTAGCTTTGTCAATGGCAATGGTGTAGAGATTTTTGGAGTAATCCTCCAACTTGATCAGTTTGTCATTAGGAGCTACTAATCCAAGCAATCGTCTTTGATTCAGAAGATTAAACTTAGTGTGAAATATTTGGACATCAATGTCCAAAGTTTGACACTTAGTTTCTAAATGGTTCAACAAGTTCTTTTTTTGCAATACTTTCTTGATTTCAAGGATAGTAGTTGTTCTGTCTGAAATATTGATCTTCTCCAACTCTGCTTTGCTTTTTGAGTTCAGTATTTTAGTCATGTCTGATGCCTCTGCTGGTTTCTGCTTGAGTGATGCATTCTCTTGTTCAATGACTATTTTGCACCTGTTGATTAATTCCTCTTATTCAAAAATGATTTGTATGTATGCCCATAATTATGTCATTTCTTGGCTTATTTTTGTCCAGATACTCTCCTTGGCTTGGAACAAGGTGTCTACGATTAGAAGCTCACTTTCTAACTTTTAAACATTTAGTCCCAATCTATGAGACTTATGCATTTCTTCCATGTACAAGGTATCATTTTTTATCTTCTGAGTTTCCAAGGATTTTAATTTCCGCAGCAACTTCTCATTCTCTTGTTTCTGTATGGTCAAATCCTATACAAGTCTGGTTGAATCACCTGTTGTTGATGTAGATTCCATTGTTGTTGATGAAGAGTTGAGCTTTGTACCTGCAACGACAATTGGTACTGATGCAACTGGGATCATAGCAAGCTAAGCTAACTGTTCTTTTTCCTTGAGAAATCATTCAATCTGCTCCTCCATTTTATTTATCTTAATGTTATGCTCAATGATGTGTTTGAGAATCTCTTCTCTGTTTTATTCACTCTCCTCTATTTCCTTTGTCTAGGGGTCTTCTGTGGAAGGCAACTTTAGTTTTTTTCATAGAGCTGCAATGTCTGCATTTTTATTCTTTAAATTTCTTCTACAACTTTCCAATATTCTGGGTCATAACCAATCTTGACCACAATGTATTCTTAAAGACTTTAACTTATTGTCTTTAGCTAAAGAGGAGAGTTTTTCTATTTTAAGTTGTGACTGTGCATTTGATAATGTTGTTCTTAACTTAGACAAAGTCATGGTTGTATTAGTCATAATAGAGAAGAGCATCTCTCCAGAATGTCTATGCATGTCCATCTGATCTATGGGATGAATCTGGTTTGCATCAAATGAGAAAATGGTCTTCTTATAATCAAATAGAGACTTGGGAAAAGGGACTTGGGCTTGTGGAAAAGCCATTTGCATCCTTCTCTTTTCACTATCAAAAGCAGTGAGTAGCCTGTGTTGTGATGTGGAAGTCTACTTCCAAAACTGACTATATACGTTGGCCTTCAAGGCTTCATTCTTCGGTTTAATCTCCAAGAATTTGGAGAAGATGTTCTGGTCATCTGATGATTTGGTTTCCACTGATTGGATGATCTCCATAGGTTCTTGAGAGGCTTAAGAAGATGACGGAGTATTGGGAACACTCCCTCCTGCTAATGTAGACACTTATGGATCTCCCAAATCTATAATTTTTGGTTCCTTTTGGCTATGATTTGTAGAAATTGTAAAGTTAGTCTTTTGCTTCTTTTGCTAGATTATGAATTCTCTGACCAAATCTACAGAAGTTGATGTTTCTTCTTTGGACCTTTTCTGTTGCTTGCTTTGGGCAATTGGAGTTTATAGAGTAGATGTGGAAAGGATATGTTCCTCTGCCTTTTGCAATGCATTTTCCATCCATTGATCTTGATTCACGAACTTTTCAATTTCAGGCCTTGGTGTATGATATGGAGTTGTCTTCAACTCAACTCTTAGGTTTGAAATCATATTGAAAGGGTCATAAGACCAGGTGAAGCTTGGCTGGAAATTCATCCTTTTAAGGATAGCATCTGCCTCAATCCCTGCTGATCTGGTATTGCTAATAAAAGAACCAATCTTTGATTTAATCTTAAACTGTGATTTCCTCTTCCCTGAAACAAAATGCAAATCATCCATATTAGTCACCTGCTTAATATATTCCAAAGAGAAGATTCTCATTAGAACATATTTGGGCAATTTATATGGTGCCATCTCACTACCATATACTCGAATTTCTGTGTAATTCTGGTATAATACCAGTCTCTAGTTTTAACTTGGTCACTCAAATGAAGGATTCTTTTGATGTCCTGTCCAATTATAGTCTCATTCTGACCGCTAAGAAGTTGTGCAACTAGTTGGATGAATGAATCAATGAAGTCTGGAAAAAGAGAATTTATCTAAAATTGTTTTGACTAGTTGTGTCCAATGAATTACTGACTAGTTAATTACCTGTTCATCTTGCTTATACATTGTAATGGGCAGCAAATCTCCCTACTGAAACAAAAATATATGAATAATTACAGAGGTGTACTTAAACATTCATTGGGTTATTAAATTCAGCAATTGTTCATGCATATTATCATCCAAAAATTGACTGTAAGTATACATGAATGCAGGTTGATGATCTTTGGAAAAGATAGAAAAATATCCAAGGATGGGTCTGTCTACTGTTCTATCATCTAGATATCCTAACAAGCAAGAAAGTAATGAGATGATGTGTTTGGTAGCTTCAGGAAACATGGAGGATGGATAAGGTGGGTTTTTCTTTGGCAATTTGGCATCATCAGGAAGGAAGGTCTCAAAATTTTGGGCTCTCTAAGGGAAAGTGAGTTTATGATACAACTCCATTTGAGCAACTTGGGAGAAAAGGCTTAGAGATTCATTCTGAGGGATCAATAACATGTTTTTTATAGTATCTGGAGTGATGGATGTCAGAATGTTTCCATTCAGAGCCACCACTGCTCTTTTAATGGAATCATACATGGTTTGACACTAGGTGACTAGGTCTGGGAAGTCATGGATTTGAGGGAATGAAAAGAGAGGCAAAAGTGATTCCTAGAGCTTGATGTCATCTTGTTGATCCAGTACTTATGTTTCATCCACAGGTGAAATTCATGAAGTTTGAATTTGCACTCTGTGTCAATGATTTTAAAGTACGAATTAGCAAGGGGAACGTGGTCGAGATGGATCAGGGTAGAAGTAGCAGGGTTTCCCTCAAAGGCTAGCTTTCATCTTTTTCCCTTAGGGGCCATGTTTTCTATAGAGGGAAAAGGAGAAGAAGAAGCTGGAAATTTCTGCGAATAAATCTTTGTGTGTCAGATAGTTGAACCAATGACAGGATTATGTCTCTATAAAACCTGTAATTCAACAACAAACAATAAATTAAACAAAGTTGTAGAAGGTAGGGTGAGGTTTTATTTATAGAAGTGCTTGGATTATCGTTATGGAATTATTGTTGTGAAATGCAACCGTAGCGGTTTAATGCCAATGGTGCAGGAGATGGGGGTGATGAAACAGCTAGACAACAGCTAAGGGAGCAGGTCTAACGGGACAGGAAGGATAATGGTAAATGAGTGGAGTCACAACAGAATGCACAGGTGGTAGTGTTTTATTTGACATCGGGAGACGGTCAGGAGGAAAAGTCAAATGACTGTTGGCGGGAGTGAAAACCGTTGTCGAGAGAAAAGCATATTTCAAAGGGGGTAGGTGGCGGTAAACTCTTCTGAGCGGGGGGGTGCGAAGTGTTGTGGAGGTGACACGTAGGTAAGGGCCCGCCATTGGAAAAACTGCTTTTTGAACCCCCAACCACCCCCCCCCCCCCCGTTAACAAGAAATGGGAAAGGGGGGTCCGTAAAGGCTTCCCCACCATTGATCAGGGCGGTGAAGAGATCTGCCTTTGAAAATTGTTCGAGAGATAATCGCAATGCGACAAAAATCCTTTGTCGTTTGCAAACTTAGGATAAAAACTCGTGCTCTTTTATTGCAATTAAATTTAATTTCTTAATGAATAAATTAACATAATTAAAACACATTTTTAACTCCTAAATTAAATCTTTGGCGCATTTAAACAAGCAACCATTATTTTCTTTTCTTTTATTCAAACTAAGAAAACCATTTCTTTTATTGCTATACCTAACTTTTTTTTCAATATTTTGCGTTCATTTTTTAGGGCAACTATTCCTATCATTTTCTTGATATGAATAATTTATTTGTCATGAATCCTAACATTTTTTATTTTTTTGTCTATTCATATCCAAACTTAACATTTTTTAATTTTTCAACTTTTTCTAAAAATACTACCTTATCAAAACCAAATAATGTTACAATAATTGGAATTATCACTTTTGCAATTAATTCTCCAAGAGTTGATCAAAATTAGACTCTTAGGAGAAATTTGAGTCTACTGGACCACCAAGGGACATGAATCCACATATATAAAACATTGATTCCACTGAATTTTTTTGTTAAAGATGAAAATTCATAGGTTTTTTCAACCTTAATGAAAATTGCAAGTGCCAAATATTACTCTTTATTTTAACAAATTTCAAGTGGAATGGTTTTTGAATTTGCTATCTTTGTTACTTTTCTGTTAGAATTAATGGAATGGTTTTAGAAGTTGATTTTTTCTAAAATTCAACCAAATCATATGGAAAAGTTGCAAGAGTTTTGTTAATTTTAGCAACTTTTAAAATGCAAAAGTTTATAAATAATATTTATACATAATCAAATATTTTGACTTATAAGCATCTTGGTTACCTCTAAATGGTGTTGATATTAAGATATTCCGACACATAGGAAATAATTAAGTATAACTTGGTCTAGCGTAGAGTTAGGTAAAATGTGTTTCTTTACTATGTACTTTTGTAACTTATAATCCGATGATCACGATATGTAGTGATCTGACGGTTCATTCTCTCCTCTGTATTACCGACACTTGATCCATGGCTTAACACTTGATTGGTCCATGATCTCTATTTAAAGAGCATGGAGGGTCATTTGTCCAGTGACCATTTATGAGAAAAACTTATGTACATTTTATTTCTTTATATTAATAAATTGCCTAAAGTGGTCGCATTGGCTCAGGTTGTGGACTATTTCCCTCTTCGAGGGCTTTAACCACGTCAAATGATGGTGTACTAATCTGTGATCTGTTTGTGAGCGGTGACCTTTGGGTTTGATCTAAGGAACTTACCCTATAAATTCCTACATGGTATCAGAGTTGTTTGAGGGTCGGATCCGTTGTTGATCGAAATCTGATCCTAGTTTTGACCGCATGCAACTACCGTTTTCTAGATCTACTGTTTATGACCACTTTTGGGTCGGGATAACTACTTTGTTGTATCCAAAGCCTCTGTTCCAGTGAGGAACTCCTTTCGTTTCATGCGAAAAATTTTCCGGATGCCCTAGTTATGTCATTTTAGATCTGGAGGTATAAAGTATTTTTTTTGCAGTTATATTTAATTATCCCTCTATTTATTTCTTTTTATAGTCATTTTTTTATTACCGGATCTATACTCTCTTCTCTGCGTATGTTTTTTTCTCTGCGATGTGTGCGATCTGGAAATCCAGAAACAGAAAGATGAGATTTTTATCCTAAGTATGATTTTTCCCTGCAACTTTATGGGATCTTAGGAAATTAGAAATAGCGAGAAAAATATAAAGTTGCTGGGAGGACTAACCAGAAATCAGGTTATATTTTTTTTCTATTTTGTTGTTTGTGTGGTTTTTTTGCAGGAAAAATCACGCACAAAAAAAAAATAATAAAATAAAATAAAATCCTTCCTCCTTTCCAACAATTACATAATCCTTTTACTAGCTCACTTGGTATAAATTTACTTTATGCGAATAGAGGTCTTGGGATCAATTCTCTTTGTCAAGCTTCTTTTTCTAAAAAAAAAACTTTCAAATTACTTTTTCTTAAAGGTTTTTTCCAAAAAAAAATTGGCAAGTTATTTTTTTTTTTAAATATGGTTTTATTTTAAAAGCACATATAGCTTATGTTTTAAAGTTACTTTATGTAATAATGTTTCTCACCCATTATAAAAAGTGAGTCACTTACCATCTAAATTAATTTTATCTTTATTTAAGTTGCATTCTACTTGGTCATTATTTCATAAAATAACATTGTAAAAGTAACTATCACTTATTTATAAAAGTGGGCCACATAAAGTCGTATTTTTTTTAAGTGAACTTATTATATTAAGTTTGGAAAATGGGGGAAATATTTTTTCATCGTCAACTTTCAACCTATCACGTGACTACTCGGCAACTATTACAACTTTTCTTCAAAAATACATAATTGCTTCATCTGGAAGTCGTTTTTTTTAACCGGCCTAATTTTTCAAGATATTTCCATTGGAGCAGTTAGTTTCAACATTTACAGCTTCAGTTTTTAAAAATGGAAAGTGCATGCCCGGTTATTCTTAACAATACCAATTATTTCCAATGGCTATCCTACACGGTAGATTTACTTAGAAGTAAAGGGCTTTATAGAATAGCCTCAGGACTAAAATCTAAACCTATTGATGAAAATAAACAAGTTAAATGAGAGAATAAACAAGATCAAACACGAGGGTTAATACAAATGTCCATTGCTCAAGATCTTAGATTTCATATCCAAGAAGTTGACTCCTCGTATGAAGTTATGAAAAAGCTAAATATTTTTTTTGGCATTCAAAACAAAATTAGAACCCACCAGCTTGAAAATGAGTTGCTTACTTTGGACCCCAATAATTTCTCCTCTATTGAATATTTTTTATTCATATTCAAGTCCCTTAGACTTCTTTTAGAAGGTTGTAAGGTCAAAAAGGAAGATGGTAGTCTTATCTATTCCATTCTTGTTAAGCTAGGTCCTGCATACTCTGTATTTGTTTCCACCTTCCATTCCACTAGAGAAGCCCTCATTTCTCAAGGGACAACCTACAAGTCCCCCTCTTTTGATGTCTTTTGTGATTCTTTGATAAGAGAACAAGAAACACTCTTACACCTTGGTCTCATTAATACTGGAAACTCTTCAAAAAAAGTCTTAGCAGTCCAACAACAACCATATCCAAAAAATACTAAGCAACATCCTAAAAAGAACGGTCCTAAACCAAACAAGGGTCTTAAACAATTTTAGCTGCAAACTGAAAAACAACTCAACAAACTGATAAGGAAAATAAAACAAAGGGAAGAAGATAAATAGACATTGCAACTTTTTTAATCGTGATAGCCACGTAGAGTCAAAATGTTTTAATAAGATGGAAACCTTGGAAGCAGCAACGAAAAAGCACAACATCCATTTGGAGAGCTCTTCAACTTCAGGAATGGAACTTTCTCCATGTGGTTGTCAAGCATCAAGATCTAGTTATGCATTGAATGTGTCTTCTTCTTCTCATTCTCATGAGTGGCTCATTGATTCTAGCGTCTCTTACCACATGGCCAAAAATAAAGCCATGTTTTCTTTTTTTAAATGATTGTAACACCAAAAATATTTATGTTGGTGATGATAGATCTCTTAGTGTTGTAGGGTTTGGAACGATTCATATAGATAATGGTCAGTTTAATGATGTATTATGTTTTCCTACCTTTTCCTGCAACCTTCTATCTGTTTATCAAATAACTCATTCAGGTGAAGGGAAAACCGTAGAATTCTCAGCTTGTGATTTTGTAATTAAGGACCTAAGAGATCCTAGACATATTTTAGCTACTGGCATTGTTGATGATTCCACAATGTTGTATAAGTTTGAAAACTTTGGGTCATCATGTCTTCCCTCCGTTTTTGTTTCTCATAATGATGAAGTGAGAAAACTTTGGTATGAGTGATTTGGTCACTTAAACTATCACTCTCTTCAATCTCTGTGTAAGGAAAATATGGTGACAGGTCTTCCTATGGTATCTTGCCGAGATGGTGTTTGTTTTGACTGTGTAATTAGAAAACATCATCAGGATGGTTTTGACAAACATGCCTATTGGCACGCTTCAGCACCTTTGTAGTTTGTGCACAATGATTTATGTGGTCCACTTCCAGTTTTTTCTTTCTCTGGCTAAAAGTACTTATTAACTTTCATTGATGATTTTTCCATATGCACTTGGGTATACTTCTTAAAACTCAGGAGTGAATTTTTTAACATGTTCTTGGCCTTTAAGGCCTTTGTTGAGAAACAATATGGACATCAAATTCTTAAGTTAAGATCTGACAATGGAGGAGAATATGTTAATAACAAATTTATCAACTTTTTCACTGATCATGGCATTCAATTACAACATACTATTCCGTATACTCCACAACAAAATGGTGTAGTTGAAAGGAAGAACTGCACTCTAAAAGAAATGGATAATTGTATGCTTCAATCTAAAGGCCTTACTCTTAATTTTTTGGCAGAAGCAATTAATTGTGTAAATTACATAGTAAATCACACTCCTACTAAGGTTTTAAGGAATATCACTCCAGAAGAAGCATGGAGCTCAATCAAACCAAATGTAAGTCACTTTCATATTTTTGGAAGTGAATCTTGGGCCCATATTCCAGATGAGAAACATAAAGCCTTAGAACCTAAGATTAAAAAAGGTGTTTTTGTTGGATATTCTAAAGATGTCAAAGGATATCGATTTCTTCAACCCGAATCCAAAAATGTAATCATTAGAAGAGATGTAAAATTTGATGAAAATATATCGGCTTGCAAGCCTAGTTTGGTGGGTGTGCCACCTTTTGCCTGCGATCCTGATTCGACATATGTGCCTCCTCTCTCTATCTCTTCTACTTCTAACAGTATTCCTTCTATTTTGAATGATGACAACAAGGATGACAATCCTCCTCCACCTCCTCAGGATCTTCCTTCAGCTCCACAGTTTCCAAAATGGGTTTTCTCTAGTCGGGATGCAACAGGTTCTCTTGCAGGTGACCCTGCAGATCAACGTCATACACATTCTCAATTCGACAGAGCCTCTTCCTTATTGGCTCAAGTTCCAGAAATGTTAATTTTGGACAAGTAGGTCCAAACTCCATGCTGTGATGCTCAGATGAATATTCCAATATTTTTATCGGACTCCTCTTTCGGAGAGGTGCAAGATCGATCTAAAGATCATCTTAATCTGATGAGCAGAACATTTATTTTGAATTTATTCAAAATATGTGCAGGTTGGCCTTAAGGTTCTGTGCCCCACCAATTGTGTCACACACACCCTCATTGATGGATATATATTGGTCAACGTTGGAGGACATTTTCACTCATCTCATCCTCACAAAGTTCTCTCTCATCATCTGATTGGTTCGATGATCTTGGAGGCTCTTCTCTCCACACGTGGGAAAATTTCAGCAGCAACACATTTCTGTTTTTGGCCTAGGGTTTTTGTAGCAGTGTTGACTTTGGTCAACGCAAGGTCAAACGTACCTAAAACTCTCCAAGAATTTCGATTTTCCAAATCCACATTTTTGGGCACTATTCCCGAGGCTAGACGTTGACTTTGACTTGGCTGCATTGACCTAGCTATTGCTGTTGTTTGCGTTGACCATTGACTAACAGCGTTGACTTTTGGTTGAATTTTGGGTTGACCATTTTGGTTGTCCTAGAGGGTTGCGTGACATTTCTGGTTGGCTGACCATATTGAGACTTTGATGGTTGAAGCATCCTGCTAACCGTCGTAACGCACCAACACACTTATATTTTTGGTTTGTCTTCTGTCAATCTACTGGTATGTTCTATCAACATTTTACTTTGTTGTTTATGTGATTTTTATCTAATATTGGGATAAAAAGTAAAGTTTCATCAAGCATAGAACATCTACAAAAATTTACATGGTTTCAGAGCTGAGGTGAAGACAAAGCCCTAGTTTGTAGCAATCACCGAAGAAGAGCATGGGTTCCTCTAACTACAATGGCTTTAAGGTTGATGACAAATTGACTAGGAAGGATGACTTCCATGCCTGGAAGATGACATTGGATCTTATGTTGGAAGACCAAGATGTCATGGACTATGTGCAGGGTAAAATTCAAGAGCCTCCATCCACTGCAACTGCTGCTGCCAAAACAAAGTACAAGAAGGGAGAAATCAAAATGAAGCTGATGATTAGGGACTCTATTCATAAGAGTCTAGCTGCCTACATCTCCGAGCTAGGCACATCCAAGGAGATGTATGATAAGTTGGTCAACATGTTCAAAGCAAACAATGTGAATCAAGTCCTATTCTTCAAGAATCAATTGAAGAATCTGAAGAAAGGCAGGGATGAGTCTATTCAATCATATTTTCTGAAGCTGACCAAGATCAGGAATAATCTATTGGCTATTGGGAAGACAATAGTTGATCGAGAGATGGTTCTCACCGCACTTAGAGGTCTCTCATCCGAATGGCATGTGTTCAACACTACCATTCTCAATAACAATGTGATACCTGACTTTGACAAAGTACTATCGATATGCACACAAGAAGAGACAAGGATGAAGGAATATGAAAATGAAGGAAATGTTGCCTTCACTGCTCATTCTAGAAAGAAGAACTTTGGTGGTCCAAGGAACAAAGGAAGAGTAGGGGGCCAAGGAAAGAAGGGCAAGTGTTACACTTTTCACAAGCCAGGTCACTATGCTAGAGAATTCCCTTTCAAGAAGGATTCTCCCGATGATGATGACAATAAAAACAACAGCAGGAATGGAAATCAAAGGAACAACAAGTTCAAGGGAAAAAGGAAGGCTCCCTCTGGCGGAAATGGTCAACCTTTCAAAAGGTTGAGAAATTCCAGATATGAGGAATCAAATGTTGTTGATAAAAGAAATGAATTCATTCTTGTATCCGCCCTCACTGCTGCATCTCCACCTGACACTATGGATGTCTGGTTAATAGATAGTGGTGCCTCAAGGCACATCACTGGGTTCAAGGAAGCACTTTATGATGTGGTTGATAAGGATACTAATCTGGAAATTATCCTTGGAGATAATGCCACATATCGCATGAAAGGGACAAGTACTGTGACCCTCCACTTGTCTCAAGGTCAAATCCTCCGCTTGCAGGATGTACTCTATGTACCTGATTTGAAGAATAACCTTGTGTCTATTTCAGCCATGGAAGACAAAGGTTTCAATGTGGCATTCATTGATGGGAAGGTGCGTATTTGGAAGAAGAGTTTCAAGGAAGCTATCACGATTGGATTTAGAGTTTATACACTCTACCAGGTTGGAGGAAGTCCACTGGGAGCGATGACGTGTCATACTATCCGACAGACAAAACTATGGCACCGGAGGTTTGGACACCTTCACTACAAGGACCTTCCCAAAGCAAGGAAGGTGGTGACGGGGATGATCGAGTTCACAAATAATCATGAAGGTGTATGTCAGGGTTGTGCCGAAGGAAATCATACAAGGGGAACTTTCCCCTCATGCGTCACAAAGACATCTGATGTGTTGTAATTAATACATTCTGATATGTCTGGTATGCTACCCATGACATCCTTGGGAGGATGTTCTTATTATATGACGTTCATAGATGACTTCTCTCGCAAAACCTGGATATACTTCTTGAAGAAGAAGGATGAGGCTTTCATGTGGTTTTGTACCTTCAAAGCCTTGGTGGAAAATCTGACAGGGAAGAATATCAAAAGATTGAGGACCGATAATAGCATTGAATATGAGACGAATGAGTTCAAGAACTTTTGCAGAGAAGCTGGCATCAAGAGTGAGACCACAACTGTCTATACTCCTGAGAAAAATGGCGTTGCTAAATGAAAAAACAGGACCATTGTGGAAGCTGCCCGTGCCATGCTATGTGACCAAGGTCTACCGAAGTTTATGTGGGGAGAAGTTGTGAACATAGCTGTGTACATACAAAACCGATGCCCGCATTCCGCTCTGGACTCAAAAACTCTCGAAGGTTTTCTCTAGTAAGAAACCTAGCGTCTAACATTTTAGAGTTTATGGATGTCCTGTTTATTTTCATGTGCCGAAAGAGAAGAGGAGCAAGTTGGATGCTTTTGGAAAGAAGGGAATGTTTGTGGGCTACATCGAAACTTCGAAGGCCTATAGAGTCTATGTGCCTAGTCAAAGGGAAGTGGAGATATGCCACGATGTCACCTTTGACGAAGATGCTTCCCTAAGGAATGTAGTCAATCTTCTGAGGTCTGAAGAGGATCATGAAGCGAGGCCTGGAAATCAAGAAGAACCGAAGGATGAGACGATGCTCGATGTTGAAGGACCGATGGACCCGGTTGATCCACCTCTTTTGATGAGGAAGAGACCATCATGGCTCAGGGACACTCTCGAGGATGCCTAGGGACATATGGCCCCAAGGGGGACATTCCGTGAAATCAAGAAGCCAAATAGATACCAAGGGTATCTAGCAGCCATGAGTGCTATTGTACAATCTGAGCCTGGATATTTTGAGGAAGCCATAAAGCATCAAGTCTGGAAGGATGTTATACAAGAAGAGTATGAGTCCATAATGAAGAATGATGTTTGACATGTGGTTCCAAGTCCGGAAGACAAAGCAGTTGTCACCTCGAAATGTCTCTACAAGATCAAGCATGGATCTGATGTAAGTGTTGAAAAGTTCAAGGCAAGATTCATTGCCTGTGGCTTCTCTCAAAAGGAAGGCATAGACTATGATGATATATTTTCACCTGTGGCCCAATATACCACCATCTGATCTATCATAGCCCTTGCTGCTACACAAGGATGGAGTCTTCATCAGATGGATGTGAAGATCGCATTTATGCATGGTGCGATAAAGGAAGAGGTGTATGTGGAGCAACCTCTGGGGTTCGAAGTCCAGGATCGAGACACCCATGTCTGTAGATTGAAGAAAGCTCTCTATGGGTTGAAGCAAGCACCTAGAGCTTGGTATGAGAGGATAGATAGCTACCTAACGAAGCTGGGCTTCACTCGTAGTAATGTAGATTTGAA
Source organism: Pinus albicaulis (assembly GCA_034641835.2). NCBI lineage: Eukaryota > Viridiplantae > Streptophyta > Pinopsida > Pinales > Pinaceae > Pinus > Pinus albicaulis. The sequence goes on from CM076574.1 coordinate 881,220,292, forward strand.
CCTTTACTTCAAGTTTTATAGAGAAAAGCCTCTCATTCTGGTGTTGTATGTGGACGACCTCTTCCTGACAGGTGCTGACCCTCTCATTCATCAGTGCAAGAGGGAGCGCACTGCTGAGTTCGAGACGAAGGACCTAGGACTGTTACATTACTTCCTAGGCCTGGAGGTCTGGCAGAGACCTGGTGAGATTTTCCTTTCTCAAGGAAAATACATTGTGAAGCTTCTGGAAAGATTTGGTATGGTGAATTGTAAGTCCGTGTCAACATCGATGGAGATCAACTTTAAGAAGTTGAGTGGCAGCGCTACTGGGCTCGTGCTAGTAAATCCTACTGAGTATCGTCAACTCGTAGGGGCCCTGATGTTCTTATTAAACACCTGTCCAGATGTATGTTTTTCAGTGAACACTTTTAGTCAACATATGGTTGAGCCTCATCACATTCACTGGTTTGGTGCCAAGAATCTGTTGAGATATCTTCGAGGCACCATGAACCATGGGCTGAGATACACTGTCGGGAGCGTGACACTCCATGGATATACCGATGACGATTGGACTGGCAGTGTGGTGGATTGTTAGAGCACATCGAGATGTTGCTTCACACTTGGTTTTGCTTTGATATCATGGATGAGCAAGAAGCAGAAGTCGGTGGCTTTGAGCACTATGGAGGTCGAATACATTGCATCGAGTATGGCTTGTTGTGAAGCAGTTTAGTTGCGAAAACTCTTCAATGAGCTGTTCAGGCATGTGATAGATACCACCGTGATACTTTGTGATAACCAGAGTGGGATTCGGTTGTCCGAGAATCCTGTGTTCCACTATCGATCCAAGCATATTGATATCAGGTACCACTTTATCCGGGATATGGTATAGTGAGGCGTCGTAAGGCTCAATCATATAGGAACTGATGAGCAGGTCGTGGATATTCTCACAAAGCCCCTGAGGAAGGTCAAGTTCCTAACCTTCCATGATACTCTTGGTATCATGGAACGACTCTATGTTGAGGGTCCTATTGGACAATGAGCTTTGGGAGCTTTGGGGGGATTTGGGGATAGATTCTCGGAGCTATAAGCAACCATAGGGCTAGGCTTTCCGAACCTTGTTGGTGTGCTCTTCCCCACCGTTATGATGATTGAGTTGGTTCTCCTCTCATGATCTATGCCCCATATGCATCCTACCCATTGAGTTCAGGGCTCATGGGAAGTACCTCTCATTTGACCAATGAGGTGGGAAAAGATAGAGACTAGTAGCAAACACTGATGGACGCATCAGAGATTTCTGTATTCTCTATCTAGGATTGCACAGTCCAACCACTTGATCTGGGATCAAGTATGGTGAGGTTTCGGACCTCCAACTGACTTCGGGTCAGGTAAACCGACTTCGGGTTGGTATGAGACTCTTTTTGAATCCTATAGAGGTTTCAGACCTCTGGGCTAAATCTGTCAGCTAAGAATGATGTCTTTGTGACTGACCCACTACTGTTTTGAAATAAAGAAGCCAACAAAGCATGTTATGGTGGGATGACGCACGATGTTTGGATTGCATAGGTGGATGGAGTTCTCCCTAGTTGAGAGGGAGTGTTAATTTTGGACAACTAGGTCCAAACACCATGTTGTGATGCTCATATGAAGATGCCAATATTTTTATTGGACTCCTCTTTCGAAGAGGTGCAAGATCGATCTAAAGATCATCTTAATCCGATGAGCAGAACATTTATTTTGATTTTATTCAAAGTATATGCAGGGCGGCCTTAAGGTTTTGTGCCCCAGTAGTTGTGTCACACACACCCTCATTGATGGATATATATTGGTCAACATTGGAGGACATTTCACTCATCTCATCCTCACACATTTCTCTCTCCTCATCTGATTGGTTCGATGACCTTGGAGGCTCTTCTCTCCACACGTGGGAAAATTTCAACAACAACACATTTATATTTTCAGCCTAGGGTTTCTACAACAGCATTGACTAGCGTTGACTTTGGTCAACAAAAGATTAAATGAACCTGAAACTCTCCCAGGATTTCAATTTTCCAAATCCGCATTTTTTGGCACTATTCTCGGGGCTAGACGTTGACTCTGGCTTGGCTGTGTTGACCTAGCTGCTGCTGTTGTTTGCGTTGACCGTTGATTGACAGCCTTGACTTTTGGGTTGACTGTTTTGGCTGTCCTAGAGGGTTGTGTGACATTTTTGGTTGGTTGACCATATTGAGACTTTGTTGGTTGAAGCATCATGCTGACCATCGTAATGCACCAACACACTTATATATTTTGACTTGTCTTATGTCGATCTACTGGTATGTGCTATCATCATTTTACTTTGTTGTTTATGTGATTGTTGTGTGATATTGTTATAAAAAGTAAATTTGCATGAAGCATATAACATCTACAAAAATTTACAAGAAATTCATGATCCAGATACCTTTGAAGAAGCTTCAGGTCATACATATTAGGATGTAGCTATGAATGAAGTATATCGTTCCTTATTGTAAACTGATACTTGGGATCTTGTTCCTCTTCCAAAAGGCAGAAAACTTGTGAGATGTAAATGGGCTTACAGAACAAAGTTTGGACCAGATGGAAAAGTGGATAAACATAAAGCTCGTTTTGTTGCTAAAGTATTTTCACAAGTTGAAGGCATTGACTATACTGAAACCTTCTCCCATATTTCCAAAATGAATCCTATCTACCTTGTTCTTTCCCTTGTTGCCTCCTTTGAATGGGAATTCCATCATATGGATGCTAAATATGCCTTCTTACATGGGGACTTGCATGAAGAAATCTACATGGAACATTCCCCTGGCTTTATCCAAAATGACTCTAGCCTTGTTTGTCGCCTTAAGAAGTCTCTCTATGGTCTCAAACAAGCCCCCGGGCTTAGTATGCAAAAATGGATTAGTTTCTCTTAGATAATGGCTTTTCTAGATGTCATTCTGACAACACTGTCTACACCAAGAAAGTGGGTAAGTCCTCAATCAGCCTTGCTCTATATGTTGATGATCGTATACTTACTGGTGCTGATCCCAACCATATAAACCATGTGAATTCTAGCCTAAAAAATAAGTTTGAAATGACAAACATAGGACACTTGCATTATTTCCTTGGTCTTCAAGTCTTGCAATCCAAAGAAGGCATTACCCTTTCTCAATCCAAGTATTCCTATGAACTTCTACACCACTTTCACATGGAAGACTGTAAGCCAACCCCTTCTCCCTTTCAGTCTGGAGTCAAGCTTTCAGTCACTTGTACTTCCCCTAAAGTTGATGCTACCTTATACCGTCAACTTGTTGGAAAATTTTTGTATATAACACATACCCATCCTGACCTTTCCTTTGTCGTTGTTCTTGTTTCTCGGTTTTTGCACAAACCTCATGAAAGTCACTAGAAAGCATCTAAAAGAATACTGCAATATATTCGAGGTACATTTTAGTTCGGGATTCATTACAGTGCAGGAGCATCTTCATTGTTGGTTAGTTTCATTGATTCTAATTGGGCTGGTGACCCTGATGATCGAAAGTCTACTGCAGGTTATGTATTCATTCTTGGTTCAGGAACTATTACATGGTCTTGTAAGAAACAAAGTGCCATCTCTCTTTCTTTGGCAGAAGCAGAGTATCGTGGTGTTGTTGATGCCAGCAAGGAAGCCCTGTGGCTTCGTCAGATCCTATCCGAATTTGGTCTTCATCAGCAACCTCCAACTATACTTTGGTGTCATAATTAGAGTGCCATTCAGCTATGCAAAGATCCAGTTCAACATCAATGCATGAAACACATTGAGCTACACATACACTTCATCAGAAAGCTCATTCATGATCGTGTTCTTGAAGTGCACTATTGCTCAACCAATGATCAAGTTGTTGATATCTTTAAAAAGGCCCTCACAGAAGAGAAGTTTACCAAACTTCGATCTATGCTTGGAGTTCAGGAAAGTTATCATTAAGGGGGGATAGGCTCTAATTCCTCCTTCCTTCTCCTATTGTGTCACCTTTGTAAATCCTTCAATCATATCCCAAGTTGTTCTTAAGGGGGGATGTTAGGAAATAGTTAAGTATAACTTGGTCTAGCGTAGAGTTAGGTAAAGTGTGTTTCTTTACTATGTACTTTTTAAACTTATAATCTAACAGACACGATATGTAGTAATCTGGCGGTTCATTCTCTCCTCGGTATTACTGACACTTGATCCGTGGCTTAACACACGATTGGTCCATGATCTCTATTTAAAGAGCATGGAGGGTCATTTGTCCAGTGACCATTTATGAGAGAAGCTCATGTAAATTTTCTTTCTTTATATTAATAAATTTCCTGAAGTGGTCGCATTGGCTCAGGTCGTGGACTGTTTCCCTCTTCGAGGGTTTTAACCACATCAAATATTGGTGTACTGATCTGTGATCTGTTTGTGAGTGGTGACCCTTGGGTTTGATTTAGGGAACTTACCCTGTAAATTCCTATAGTTGAGAAATCCTCCATGCTTATTTCTTTTAAGATATTAATGCATAATATGTTGAATTATTTACAAGGGGAATCTAAGTCAAAGAAACTCCAAGAAGAACAAAAATTGTAGAACTTCAAAATGGGCATAAGATTTAATACTAATTAACATGCAATAGTGAATAATAGTGAGAAAAACACAAAAAGAAAATGTAAGAGAAATTGTTGCAAATACGCATAATGCACACTTTGTCTTAGAATTGATAATTTGAGAAAAAATTATTAACTCGTGGAATTGAGTTAATAATGATTAACTCATTTTTTACTATTAAGGATTTTAGTGTTTCTAATTGGATATACATGTGACATTTGACTTGGTAGACAAATTGTTTTTTTAGTTTGTGGGTTCAAGTCTCTAGGGACATGTTCTAACTGACCCGTTTGTAACATTTATGAAATAGTTGTATCTGATATAATAGTGGTAGCCTATCTTTTGAAGTTATTGATATTCTAGAAATTCTTGTTCTAGTTAACAAAAAATAATAATGTTATCATTGTCAAACAAAATAATTAATGAAATTTAGACAACAAAATACATAAATTATATAAAATAAAAGAAATACAATTATAAACAATGATAAGTACTTAAAAAAAAAGCCTACGATAAGAGAAAATATAAAAACTAAGAAATAATTTAAATGTAGAAAATAAATAAAAATAATAATCCTCGTATTTAAGAAAAAAGAATGAGATTAATAAAATTGGATTTATTATTAAAATATTGAGTTTAATAGTATTGTTCCCTTAATTACTTGATAAGAATGTCAATTATTTCACAAATGCAAGGTTACTTAGACAAAAAGTAATTCTATCTCTCAAAAATCTTCTTTCCACGGTGAAAAAAATGTTTCATTGAAAGGAAATGACTATCAACACTTTGAATGCCTAATTTCCCTACAAATCTTAGCAGAATCAATCGATAATCATATCTTTGTAAACCTTATATAAACGACCAACATTTAAATTGTAAAGAATTGCACTCATATATGATATATTGCAATATAAATATGCTTTAATCATGGATCCCTTTCACACCAAATGAAAATGAAAAAAAAAAACCATATAAAAATGTCATAAAACATGTTATTATTAATGAAAAATTATAGAGATAATAATTGATTTCGTTATATATATATATATATATATATATATATATATATAAACTCCATATTTTATACTATTTCAAGTAGGAAAATATATAACTCCATGGTTCATACTATTTCAATTAGGAAAAATCATAAAAATGGGGTTAACAGAATGGTGATACAATAAAGGTATCATCCCCATGTCAAAAAAAATTATGTGTTGGTTTTTACATGGTCATTTATATTGATAATTATTTTGATGATTTATTTTGTTTCATATCTTTAAGCATTACTTCATCATTCAATAATTATACATAAGACACCAATCATAAAACATTTAAGAAAATAAGAACATAAAGAGATAGTCCATGCAAAGAAAGAGATTTACTCTCAGAAAAACCTCATGGGAAAAACCCAGAAACCTTCGTTAATAGATAATTCTTCAAGTCAATCGAGACACATCTAAGTCAAAAACTAGATCACACATGGTCCATGGTCCCTCCTCCTAGTCAAGTCATAGTTTGTCCATAAATATGATCATCTCGATATGCCTCAGATATGATTTCTTCACTCTTGTGGGTCTGCCTCAGACACACCTCTTTGTTATCCTCAAATAATCTTCGTTGGCCTCAAATTAATCTAGATGGCCTCAAAGGAACTTTTCTAGCCTCAAATATATGTCATATGTTGCCTCGGAAATATCGCATACACTGCCTCAGACCTTGCGAAGATACCTTAAGAGATACAAGCTTCTACTTGGCTTGAGGGAGGAATGAATTGACCCTTTATATAGTTTTTCTTTATGTTGAATGGTTGTATCTCATGCTGGAGCCAACCTGACTATTGAGAAGGATGAGTTGAATAGGGAGACCGACATAACCATTTGGAGCCAAAAACTTTTAATTTAAAAAATTTGAATTTCTTTCTTTTGAAAGTCCAAATGGGACTTGGCACAACATAATTTTCTTTTGACTTTTAGCATTTAAAATATGCCTTACAAATTCATAATGACTAAAACATAGATTATGAAGATCGACCATAGCTACAAAAATCAATACTCTTAACTAGGGAGGTAATCACAATGACTATCTAGATGTTCTCATGTTGACATAATTTCTCTATGAAAAGGTTATAATAAATAATCATTAATCTTGTCAGCATCTCTGGCATCGCCAGTGTTATCATTATTAGCATCATCATCTACCATCAACATCTTCTAGTGGCCATATCTGAGGCAGTACCAAACCCATGGAAATATCATTATCATATCAAGACTCCTCTAGAGTGATCAGCCCCCATGGCCTCTCCTGTTGGAAAGTGTAACTAGGTTCGGTCTTCTTAATGACTTGTAATTATGAATTTATGTAATGAGAAGACAAAGATAATAAAATGTATTTTTTAATGCTTGCTTCATGGGTTTCATGAGCAAGGAGTTTTTACTATAGGTCAAAGACTTCTTCTTGATGTCTTTAGGTTTTTTTTCATCTTGTCATAAATGTATAATTTAGAGTCATGTATGTGAAGTGTTGTTACACTTGTAAAGGACAATCGTTGATGTAAATGTATGGCTAAAAGACCTTTTCAATATGCTCCTTGAAGTCAGCTCAAATGTGTTGGATACACTCATTGTCAAGTCGGCCCACAAACAACTGTTCAAGTCGGCTCACCCACAACAAGACATGTTGGCCTAAAAAAGGGAGATAGTCCCTATATATAGGAGGGGTTGCAGGCCTCATTTGGGTAGATCAATTCGGTCAAGTTCTGAGATCAAGTGCGAAGGAAAGGGTCTTTTTTGGTGTGACAAAGGAGATTGTTAAACGAAGTCAAGGAAGGAAGATCAACGAAGAAGGAGAGACTATCTTATGTATCTATCTTGGAGCTAAAGTATGTAGTAAAAGTTGGGATTACAGTGCAAGAAGAGAAAGGATATACCATTGAAAAGGAGGCCACAAATGCATGCGAAGAAACGGTCAAAGTCTCGGTCAATCTAGTGCGTGAAGAAGACTATTCAGTGCAATGACTAACTTCAGTATTGGGTAAATTCTCTGGCATAATCTCAAAAGCATGCACAAGATAAAGGAGGGTTTCCACTATAAGAAAGACACCTTGCTATGATGTATCAAGTGTGTATAAAGGACCGAAAGGAGATATATAGGAGGCCGAGTATAGATCTGAAGAAGGAAAAAAGGAACATGTTGTTAAGGGCTATTAGACTAGGGACTGAGTTCCCTAGTGTTGGCGTAGAATGGTGTGGTAAAGGAGATTTGTGTCTCTTGTGTTTCAATAATTGACTTGATGAAAAACATAATAAGCTAATGAAGACAAGATCTAAGTAATAGAAGCATAACAAGTATAACACAAGAATTTATCGAGTAAGAGAATTGAATTAAACTATGCCCTACCAAAGCCTCAACATGGTATTAGAGCTAAGGTGCTAAAGGGATATTTTGGCAAGAAGACACACAAGTATCAAGAGATCAAAGATCATTTTTCTAGAAGGAAACAAAGAAAAAGTCAGATATCTACATTGAAGAGTCAATCTTCATATTCTAAAAGGCAGTTTGCATAAATTGGAAAGCCATCTCAAGAAGATCAAGGTCCTATACATCAAGAAGGAGTAGATTGCAGAAATTGAAGAAACCCTCGAACCATCTATAGAAGACCAAAGACCTTAAAGTAATTATACATCAAGCTCCTCTCAAGAGGAAAAACAAGATCAAGTAGATGATATTTACATTCAAAGAATCTAAAACTATCTCGTGATTGAAGCCAAGTCAACATTTTTGGATCCATCATCAAGCCATCCTTGATCATCATCATCATCATCAAGGATTCAAGGTGATATATCTCTCATTCGCCACTATTGAAGAATTTAATATAAAGAGGGAGCTCCTAATGCTATCTAGATCATTATAAAAAAGGAAGCATATAGAAGAAATGTTATGAAACCAACTCCAAAAATAGAAGAAAAGAGATATCAACGCCTTATAAATAAGCAACTTCTAGGGGGAAACCTCCTTTACATTACATAAACGAACAATTATTCAATGATACAAATGACAAAACCGCCTTTCTATATGTAGGAGTCCATGGGGTCACAATATAATCCTAGCCGACCTAACAATAATAATGTAAGGGCACAATAATAACAATATGGGAGTTACAGGGGTACAACAATAACAATAAGGGGGCTACACTAACAATAATAAGGGACTACACTAGTAATATAGGGACCTAAGATGCCCCTCTCCTTCAAACAATTGTTGCCCTCAATGCTTGATTATTTCTGGATGCTTTTGTATAAAATTCTCATCGTCCCATGTGGAATCTTCAACAAGTAAGTTCTTCCACTTGCCAAGATACTCTGAAATTGATCGATTTGGTAGTTGTCAAGTTCTTGTTCTATGACTTCTTCAGAACTTCTTTCGCTGCGATATTGATCTTCCTGTTTTTTCATTTGATTTTGCACCAAAGTTAGGTTATCCTTTGAGAGTTGGAGAACCTGTTGTTGATGTTCGATGTGATCTTCCACTACTTTATAAACATTTTAGATTTCATTTGATCCTTCAAACCATCCAACTGAAACTCCATTTTTTCTTTTAAATCATCTATGTAATCTTTGATTTCTATTTGTAAGATCAAAATTTGTTGCACTTGGTACCGTAATTTTGATATCTCATACTGCAATTATTCCTCTTCATGCATCATAGTAAATATTTATGAGGGCTTAATGGGTGTGGAATTATTTTTGGGAGGCATTATAGAACCCAATACTGATAAAAATTCTTCAATATACCCTTGGAATCACTTCAAACTGTTTTTTCAAACAAACGTTATGCAATTTTAAAAAACAAATACACACATTTTTCTTGTTTTTTAGGAGCTCGATATTAACACTTAATTATCTATGTGATTTTGGATCTTCAATATCTGAAATTTGGTCCTATAGTAGCCCTCTAAATCATCTTTCCAATGCCACATGTCTGACCTAATTTGGATTCTTCAAGACAAAGTTATGCCCAATCTCTCACAATGACCTAATTATGGATTGGTTCAGTAGAGTGAACTTGTACGGTGTTCCACGTATTAATGTTTCCTCCTTCGGCTCTGAAATTGATACACAGAAAACTAAAGTCTATGCACTTTCGGCCACTTTTTATAGAACTCCAATCCGATGCTCAGAGATAGAGAGTTATGATGATTTTCCCAAGGTCCCCTCTTTTAGATGAAATCTGGGAGGCTGCAAAATCCCTAACTTCCAAAGATCATATCTCTGAAAATATTGCAAACCAAGATCTGAAATATTTACACAAAATTCAAAAGATTTCGGCTTTGCGTGTTAAAATTTTCAACTTCTAAACCTTCATATAAAAAAATTTATAGCCAACATGCCATGATGACCTGTTTGGAGCAGCGAAACCGTAGAATCCAAAGTTCTGATACCAAATATTATGAAACGAACTCCAAAAATAGAAGAAAAGAGATATCAACGCCTTAGAAATAAGCCACTTCGAGGGGGAAACCTCCTTTACCTTACATAAATGAAAAATTCTTCGATGATACAAATGACAAAAGCTCCTTTCTATATGTAGGAGTCCATGGGGTCACAATATAATCCTAGCTGACCTAACAATAATAATGTAAGGGCACAATAATAACAATATGGGGGTTACAGGGGTACAACAATAACAATAAGGGGGCTACACTAACAATAATAAGGGACTAAAGTAGTAATATAGGGACCTACCAAGAAGAAAATCATCTACTCAATTAAGTATCTTTATGACTTCATCTGAATCTGTCAAAATGCCTTTTTTGCAAATAAAGCAAAAAACTAGTTGGGGTTTCAAACTTTCTTGCATGGAAGAAAAAGAAAGACGCAAATAATGAAGTTGTGTACTATATCAAAAGTTTGGTAACTTCAAAAGAAGATACTTAAGGGAGACATAAGATCCCAAAGGATTCTTATGGAATCCATAAAGGACTCTCTCATCCCCTATGTATCAAAACTAGATTCTTCAAAATAATATATGACAAATTGGTGGAGATATTCTCGGTGAGTACTACGGGAGAAGTAATATCTCTGATATAAGAACTATCCAAGTTGAATATGTCAAGAGAAGGAATAAATTCATACTTTATGAAGTACAAGATCAAGTGCAGGAATTGAGAGAAGTAATGTCTGATAGAAAAATGACTACAATGGTGTTGAATTCTATACCAAAGGGATGGGGAAACTCCACTTCAAGTATCTATGGGAAGAAAGAAGTAACATCATTCCATGATCTATGTAAGATAGAAGAGATGAGGTTAAAAGCTAAAATTGATATAGGATCAAATGAAAAAAATCAAGCCTATGTTGCCATCTCAAGAAGAAAGGGAAGATTCGGTAAGTTTGGTCCTCAAAAGAAAAAGAGAAACATGGATAAGATACAATGCTATGGATGTAATGAACTTGGGCACTATAAGAAGCTCATGTCACCGGAGAAATGAAAGAACTAGATTCAAAGAAACCTAAGAAAGAAGAAGTGAAAGATCTCTATTGTGATGGAGATCATCTTCCTCTTTAAGAGGTATATGTCAGTTGTACAATCGTATGTTAGGAAGCATTTTATATTAGAGAGATACATCACTTCAGAATTGGCATCATGATGGAAGCATTGGAGGAGCACTCATCATAGGAGAATGTTTGTAACACAGTTATGTGACAACTATGCTATGAAAAAAGTGACTCCTGGGAACCTCACTGAAAATAATATTTATAGAATGCAATCATCTAAATCAAGGTTCATCACTCATTAATCATATGGAAATAGGTGTTGACATTTTCTAATGGAATCCTCTTTGGATTCACTAATTAGAAAGAAAGAAAAAAGTTTCATCAATAATTCTAACTTGCAGAATTCTGGTTTTAGGTATGATGACATATTGATGAAGCAGGTCAAGGGAATGAAACTCTTCATTCTAAGGAAACTTGTTGCAGGATGAATCAAAAGGAAAAGAATGAGGTACATGTATATATATTCTAACACTGGATGCTATAGAGTCATGTCATGTGGTTGCATGTAGTATACTTTTATCTTTAGAAGTATGATCAAAATAGAAAGCATAAATTATTTCGATGCACAGGTTGCCAAAAGGCATGATCTACATTAGATGAAATCAACATAATATGTACTCATATGGAATATGAGCATATGGAATATGAGGTGATTGTGAATTATTAAGGAACTGAATAATGGAATATCATGGGAATGAAATAATATTGTGTGGAGGACGAGATCGTGAGAAGTACAACCATGGAAATAAGCAGTCAACATCCAAGGAAGCCAAGATGTTTTGACTAGGAGATCTCCTGGGAAGATATGTGGACTCATAAAAGAACGGAAAACATGAATACCCTTGGCTATACAAAAATTTTATAGATGTGTCAACATATATGAAGGATGTCGATGCCTACAATAAGGATGTCATGGTGAGACATCATCACTGATGTAAATTTTGATTTAAGTATTCATATTTATAATTGAATAACATCTGATGAGCTTATGCAAAGCTTCCAAATGGGAGTAGATGATTTCCATGGGTTGATAACCATATGGCAGGACCAAAGATCCTTGGAAGATATATGGTTCGAAAGAAAGCAGCATAACATGAAGCTAGATCAAATGAGAAGATTGATGGATCAATTTCTGATAGAAGGCATGAATCATGGATGAAAGTGATGGATGATCTATGCCCTATGAAGAGATCCAAAAATTGAAGACTCCTCAATTCATGACATCAACGGAAGGAGTCCTTCATGAGCAGTTGGATGTTTCCATCGTTGTTGCGACAAGTCCCTAATTATGAGGGACCCTGGTAATAAGTTTCTTACTTGGAAGAAACTTTGTAATTCCTAAGCCAAAAATAAGCTTAGATACATTATTTGTATAAGTTTATTCCTATGTGGAATATGTCCCCCCAGTTAAGAGGGAGAAATAGACACATCATTATGGTTTTCACCTGGAGGAAAAAATACAGTGTTGGGTATTCATCTAGCATCCGATACACTTTTGGGATGTATTATGCCATCTATGGAAAGAGTAGTCGTGAAAGGATGGATATTATTTGAAGATTATCTATCCCGATAAGAACGGTCCTTAGAGGTTATACTCAGTGAACACCTAGGTGGAGTATGTACCTCAGAGATAATGATGAAGGTGTCTATAATCATTGGTCTCGCCAGCATCATAGTCTCATGGAGAGATAAAGTTGTTAGTCAAGGCCTTGCACTGTAATAATGTTGGTTAATATGATGCTATAACATATGGATTACCAATCGAATTATTCTTATGATATTCTTCAAATTGAGAGTGACCATGTACCATTATGAATACCTCCCTAGTTAAGAGGGAGTGTTGGAAAGTGTAACTAGGTTCGATCTTCATAATGACTTGTAATTATGAATTTATATAATGAAGAAAAATATAATAAAATGTATTTTTTGATGCTTGCTTCATGGGTTTCATGAGCAAGGAGTTTTTATTATAGGTCAAAGAATCCTTCTTGGTGTATTTAAGGGTTTTGTCATCTTGTCATAAATGTATAATTTAGAGTCCTGTATGTGAAGTGTTGTTACACTTGTAAAAGACAATTGTTGATGTAAATGTATGCCTAAAAGGTCTTGTCAATATCCTCCTTGAAGTCGGCTCAAATGTGTCGGATACACTCAATGTCGAGTCAGCCCACAAACAGATGTTCAAGTTGGCTCACCCACACAAAGACATGGCGGAATAGAAGAGGGAGACAACCCCTATATATAGGAGGGACTGCAGCCTCATTTGGGTAGATCAGTTCGGTCAAGTTCTGAGATCAAGTGCGAAGGAAAGGGGTTCTTTTAGTGTGAAGAAGGAGACTGTTAAGCGAAGTCAAGGAAGGAAGATTGCGAAGAAGGAGAGACTATATTATGTCTCTATCTTCGAGCTAAAGTCTGTAATAAAATTCAGGATTACAATGCAAGAAGAGAAAGGATATACACCGAAAAGGAGGTTGCAAAGGCATGCGAAGAAAGGGTCAAAGTCTGATGCAGGGGCATTAGGCACTAGCCATCAATGTAGGAAAATTGTCCACATGTTGTGGCTAGGAGGGTTCAAAATCATTCTGAATTGTAACAACAAGGTGTCAATACCTTAGATGTCTGTTGCTTTAGAACAGTTAGAGTCAGTAGAAGTCGAATAGTTTTAGGTTCAATCCATCTATCCTGTTTCAGTTATTCGAATAAATTGTAATTAGGCTTTTGGTTAGAAAAAGAACGGTCCTCAGAGAGGAACCGAAGAGACATATGACAATGCATATAATGTAACCCCCGGATACTCTAAAGGGGGGGATTTCCGTAGTAAATATTGTGTGAGTTAAGCATTTGCTTCAATTTTGAATAAAGGCCGATGTTTTATTGATTATATGTGTGTGATAGTGCGTGTAACTGTCTTGGTGTGCAATTTCTTAATTCCGAGGTGTTTGAACCTCCAGCTCTGTGTTTAAATTCGATGAAGTGAATTGCTGTGTAAATTCTCTGCAAACCTCTCTGTCTATGTTGAGCAAGGATTCCCATTGAAGTACTGGAATGCGTTCTGGTGTTCCAAATCCCTGTAAGAGGCTGAGTGTGAGTGTATTAAGCCTGGGTAGTAGGCGTTGGGTCGTGTGTTCTATTAACCTTTGACAGAGCGCACACTGTGATGTGGTTTGCCCGTAGAACTGTGAAATTTGTTTATATAGGAAAACCCCTATTTAGAGAAGAGGTAGACTTGTTTTGTTGTTAATAGAGAATGTTGTCCCGAGGTTCAAACGCTGGGTTAATCAACCGGAATGAATACAAAGGATTAGTGTTAATCGCGATCAAGTCTACGGCCAATTACTGTTCAAAACCTGGAGCGGTTTGGCAAAACCAAACCCACCTATTTCACATCGCTTTTGCATGGAAGCGAAACCGCCCAAAAAAAACTCGATCCTATCGGAGCGCGCCACATCAACTGAGCAAAACAACCCATTTCGCATAATTTCGGAAGGTTAACGGTTGGCTCAAGAAAAAGTGCAAAGAAGACCCGCACCGTCCGATCTGGTGGGTGTTTGATCGGACGACATTTGCATCCAAAGCTGCGCAAAAGATAAACTAAGGTATGGTCGATGAAACTTATTGAAATCTGTCATTTGTATGTGTGGGCCCGGGGCCAAAGTATATTAAATTGTTTCATTGGTAATAAAGTCGGGTTATTAATAATATCCTGGAAGTGTTATAACCTTGATTATAAGGTTAGAAAATATAACTGCAGGTTCGTCTAATTTGTTGTGGTGGACTTTGATACATTATATTTCCCGATGGTAGAACTTAGGCCTATCTTGAGTTATATTACGGAGTTATAAGGTCTCGGAGATATATTTAAAATACCAAAGGTATGGGTATTTGAAGGGTTGTAATATGAGATACATGTGATTTATGCGCGCGGAATTAAAGAAACCATAAAGGGGCTGTGTATATAAGGGGTTTATAACTAAAGTTAGACTAAAGTGTTTATTTGTCAATTTCTGTGAAATTGATAAATAAATGTGGCAAAGAAAATAAGGGAAGAATTCTTGTATTGAACTGATTTGAATTAAGTGCAAATGTGGACAAGGTTAGATTAGAGGCCAGCTCTCCTTGGGGGCCCAATTTTCAATTTGTTGCTCTCAATTGTGGTATCAGAGCTGTTTTTGAGTTATTTTTGCAGAGAATTAACATGGCAATCCGAGTTTTCAGAGGTGCTGGCAGAAGGAGAGGCAGGCCTGTTGCCAATGCAGAAGTGTTGGAGACCTTGCAGAGGGTCCAAGCCAGATTAGATGCCATGGAGCTAGGACAGCCCCGAGATCCTGAAGACATCAGTGAACCTGAAATAGAAGAAGCTGGAGAAAATACTGAGATTCCTCCTGAGATGAGGCTCCTCAGAACTATTCTAGGGTCCGCAGTTAAGCCCAAACTTGAAGTGTCAAGTTTTGCAGGAGGACTGAATCCAAAAGAGCTGGTGGACTGGATTAATGAAATGAACAAGTGCTTTGACTATGAATAAATGAGTGGAGATAAGAAATTCAAGTTTGCAGTAACAAAGCTGAAAGGACATGCTGCACTTTGGTGGGATGGAGTGCAAGCAGAGAGAAGGAGAGCTGGAAAATAGCCTATCAAAAGCTGGACCAAAATGATGGCTAAACTAAAAGGTAAATTCTTGCCTAGTGATTATCAGCTAACATTGTTTAGACAAATGCAGAACTTGAGACAGAGGTTGCTGACAGTAAAGGAATACACAGAAGAATTTTATAGAGTAAGTATAAGAGTTGGGAAATTTCAAAACACACCAGAAAAGATTGCCAGATATGTGAATGGTCTCAAACTGGAGATCTAAGATGAGATTGGTCTTCTATCTCCTAAGACATATGATGAGGCCTATCAGATGGCCTTGAAAGCGGAGGAGAAACTCCTGAGCAAGAAGTCTGCCAAAGGGAGAGGTACTTTCCGTGGAAAGGGAAGTCAGGGTGGTAGAGGAAAGTCTACAACACCTAGAGATGGAGCTAGCAGCAGCTCACCTCAGAATGCATCCACAGAGGGTGATGCAAGAGGCAGAAGGGGTTCCTATAGAGGAACAGGAGGCAGAGGCAGAGGTAGAGAATTGAGGTGCTATAAATGTCATTAAGTGGGACACAAGAACTATGAGTGCCCAGAGAATATGGGTGTTGGTCCAAGAAATGCTATTGTTTCCCAGGCTAGAGAAGAGGCAGCAATTGAAGAGGCAATTTTGCCATAGAAGGGAGAATCCTTGGTGGTTAATAAGGTCCTGTTGAAACAAGCCAAAGAGATCACTGAGCCTGCACAGAGGAAGACTTTGTTTAGGAGCATATGCAAAGTCCAAGGGAAATGCTGCCAGCTAGTCATTGATAGTGGTAGCACAGATAATCTGGTTTCCACTGAGGTGATAGAGAAATTGAAGCAAAAGAAAAGGGAGCATCCAACTCCCTACAAGGTGTCCTGGTTGCACAAAGGACACCAACTGATTGTGAAGGAGAAATGTGAGATAGAGCTGCAGATGGGAAACTACAAAGACAAAGTCCTGTGTGATGTGATGCCCATGGATGTGTGTCACACACTGTTGGGTAGACCTTGGCAGTATGATAGAGCAGCAGTACATGATGGCAAGAAGAACACTTACAAGTTCTTCAAAGATGGGGTACATCACACATTGATACCCATGGAGGAAGGAGAACCATCAAGCAGAGTGGTTGATCCAAAGACCTTGTCGCTGAGCAGGAAGGAGTATCTACAGCAGATTGAAGAAGAAGAGGCAATTTTTGCTTTAGTTTGCAAACCTAAGGTAGTTCTTACTTCTACAAAGATTTCTAATTTTCCAATAGTAATCCAAGAGATGTTAGACAGTTATTGTGACATTATTGTGGATGATTTACCTGATGAGCTGCCACTTGTGAGAAAGATCATCCATCAGATAGATTTTATCCCAGGTTCAAATCTGCCAAATAAGGCAACCTATAGAATGACTCCCACAGAGAATGAGGAAATCAGGAAACAAGTACAGGAATTAGTGGACAAGGGGCTGATCAGAGAAAGTTTGAGCCCATGTGCAGTACCAGCAGTATTGAGCCCAAATAAAGATGGAGGCTGGAGTATGTGTACTGATTCCAGAGCAATCAATAAGATAACAATCAGGTACAGATTCCCTTTGCCTAGAGTTGAGGATTTAATGGACTGTTTGAGTGGTGCCAAATATTTTTCAAAGTTAGATTTTAAAAAGTGGATATCATCAGATTAGAATAAAGGAGGGTGATGAGTGGAAAACTGCCTTTAAAACAAATGAAGGACTATATGAATGGATGGTAATGCCTTTTGGGTTGTCAAATGCACCTAGCACTTTTATGAGACTTATGAATGAAGTGTCGAAAGAATTCATTGGTAAATTTGTGATAATGTATTTGGATGATATATTAGTTTTCAACAAAACAAAAGAAGAAAATATAAGGCATCTTAACTATGTCTTGAAGAAGCTGCACCAAGAGAAATTGCTAATAAACTTAAAGAAATGCTCATTCATGAAGGAAGAGTTGGTGTATTTGGGTTTTTTTGTTTCTGTAGAAGGATTGAAGATGGACCCATAAAAGGTTAAGGCAATTGTGGAGTGGCCTTCACCCAGAAATGTTTTTGAGGTAAGAAGTTACCATGGACTTGCCAGCTTTTACAGAAAAATTATAAGAAACTTCAGTAAGATTAATGCACCCATCATTGAGACAATAAAGAAGAGCAAACAACCATTTAAATGGACTGCTGAAGCAGAAAGAAATTTTAAGCTTTTGAAGCAAAAAATAACTGAAAAGCCTGTCTTAATTCTGCCTGATTTTACTAAACCATTTCAAGTGAAGTGTGATGCCAGTGGGGAAGCCATTGGAGCTGTGCTGAGTCAAGATGATAGGCCTGTAGCTTACTTCAATGAGAAGTTGAATGACACCAGAAGGAAGTATTCCTCTTATAAGAAGGAATTCTACGCAATTGTTCAAGCATTGAAAAAGTGGAGGCATTACTTAATGTCTAAAGAATTTGTATTATACTCTGATAATCATGCTTTGCAGTACATTGTACAGCAGCCTACGTTAAATCATAAGCATGCCAAGTGGGTTGAGTATCTCCAAAAATTTAATTTTGTTTTGAAGCATATAAGTGGCCAAGAAAATAAAGTAGCTGATGCTTTGAGTAGGAGGCACATGCTTGTTCAAGAAACCAATTTTGAAGTTGTAGGATTTGATTTTCTCAAAGAACTGTATAAAAAAGATTCAGATTTTAAGGAAGCATTTGAAGCATGTTGTAACCCTGTTCTAACAGATAGAAGCCAGTGGCTGGATTATTTCTTGCAGGAGGACTTACTATTCAGGAGAAACCAATTGTGTGTACCAAAATGTTCCATGAGAGAGAATTTGATCAAGGAGAAGCATAGTGGTGGACTTGTTGGACACTTTGGTACTGATAAAACTTATGAGCAGCTGAGTCACTTCTATTATTGGCCCAAGATGAGAACAGAAGTGGACAAATTTGTGAAGAATTGCAAAATCTGTCAATATGCCAAAGGAAGGAGCCAAAATGCAGGATTGTACACTCCCTTGCCTATTCCAGACAAGCCTTGGGACATGGTGAGTATGGATTTTGTTCTAGGATTTCCCAAGACTGAAAGAGGGAATGATGCAGTCTTTGTTGTAGTGGACATATTTTTCAAGATGGCACATTTTATTCCATGTTATAAAACTGGTGATGCCACCCATGTTGCTAACTTGTTTTTCAAAGAAATTGTTAGGTTTCATGGGTTACCCAAGAGTATTGTTTCAGATAGAGATACCAGATTTGTGGGCCATTTTTGGAGGACACTGTGGAAGAAACTTGGTACCAAACTGAGTTTCAGCTCAGCTTATCATCCTCAGACTGATGGACAAACTGAGGTAGTGAATATAAGTCTGGGAAATCTATTGAGAAGTCTTGCAGGAGAACATCCCAAGCAGTGGGATCATATTTTGCCTCAAGCATAATATGCATATAATGATTCACCAAAAAAAAGCACAGGGCAGAGCCCATTCCATATTGTTTATGGAATGCACCCCAGAGGAATATCAGAGTTAAGAAATTTGGGAAAGGCAGAGTTGAGGAGTGTTGATGGTGAGGAATTTGCCTTAGAGATCCAAGCCATACATGAACAAGTGAAACAACAGCTACAAGGCAGCAACATAAAATACAAAGGCAGGGTAGACTTGAGTAGGAGAGAAGTCCATTTTGAAGTTGGAGATTTGGTTTTAGCACACCTAAGAAAGGAGAGATTCCCAAAGAAGCAGTATAACAAACTGAAGTTTAAAAAGATTGGGCCATGCAAGATGCTTAGAAATTTTTCTGCTAATACTTATGAGATTGAATTGCCTCCTGATGTTGGAATATCTCCCATTTTTAATGTTGCAGATTTGTACAAGTATGAAGATGATGGTGCAGAAGAAGGACCAGCAGACAAAGAACAGATTGAATGGGCAAAGCAACTACCTCTAGCACAACCATTGCAGCTAGAGAAGATATTGGATAAAAGAGTGTTCAAGAAGACCAGAGGACAAGAGTACTTTTAGTACTTAATCAAGTGGAAGGACCAGCCACAGGAAGATTCCACTTGGATGACTAAAGGAATGTTGCAAAAGATAGGCAGATCAGTGGAAGAGCTCATGGATAGGAGTCCATGAAGAAAACTGCCCTCAGGAGTCTGATGCAGGGGCATTAGGCACTAGCCAACAATGTAGGAAAATTGTCCACATGTTGTGGCTAGGAGGGTTCAAAATCATTCTGAATTGTAACAGCAAGGTGTCAATACCTTAGCTGTCTGTTGCTTTAGAACAGTTAGAGTCAGTAGAAGTCGAATCGTTTTAGGTTCAGTCCATCTGTCCCGTTTCATTTATTCGAATAAATTGTAATTAGGCTTTTGGTTAGAAAAAGAACGGTCCTCAGAGAGGAACCGAAGAGACATATGACAATGCATATAATGTAACCCCTGGATACTCTGAAGCGGGGGATTTCCACAGTAAATATTGTGTGTGTTAAGCATTTGCTTCAGTTTTGAATAAAGGTCGATGATTTATTGATTATCTGTGTGTGATAGTGTGTGTAATTGTCTTGGTGTGCAATTGCTTAATTCCTAGGTGTTTGAACCTCCAACTCTATGTTTAAATTCGATGAAGTGAATTGCTGTGTAAAATCTCCGCAAACCTCTCTATCTATGTTGAGCAAGGATTCCCATTGAAGTACCAGAATGTATTCTAGTGTTCCAAATCCCTATAAGAGGCTGAGTGTGAGTGTATTAAGCCTGGGTAGTAGGCGTTGGGTCATGTGTTCTATTAACCTTTGACAGAGCGCACACTGTGATGTGGTTTGCCCGTAGAACTGTGAAATTTGTTTATAGAGGAAAACCCCTGTTTAGAGAAGAAGTAGACTTGTTTTGTTGTTAATAGAGAACGTTGTCCCGAGGTTCGAACGTTGGGTTAATCAACCGGAACGAATACAAAGGATTAGTGTTAACCGCGGTCAATTCTACGGCCAATTACTGTTCAAAACCTGGAGCGGTTTGGAAAAACCAAACCCACCTATTTCACACCGCTTTTGCACAGAAGCGAAACAGCCCAAAAAAAACTCGATCCTATCGAAGCACGCCACGTCAACTGAGCAAAACAACCCATTTCGCATAATTTCGTAAGGTTAACGGTCGGCTCAAGAGAAAGTGTGAAGAAGACCCGCACCGTCCGATCTGGTGGGTGTTTGATCGGACGACATTTGCATCCAAAGCTGCCGAAAGATAAACTAAGGTATGGTCGATGAAACTTATTGAAATCCACCGTTTATATGTGTGGGCTCGGGGCCAAAGTATATTAAAGTATTTCATTGGTAATATAGTCGAGTTTTTGATCATATCCCATAAGTGTTATAACCTTGATTATAAGGTTAGAAAATATAACGGCGGGTTAGTCTAATTTGCTGTGGTGGACTTTGATACATTATATTTCGCGATGGTAGAACTTAGGCCTATCTTGAGTTATATTACGGAGTTATAAGGTCTCGGAAATATATTTAAAATACCAAAGGTTTGGGTATTTGAAGGGTTGTAATATGAGATATATGTGATTTATGCGCGCGGAATTAAAGAAACCATAAAGTGGCTGTTTATATAAGGGTTTTATAACTAAAGTTAGACTAAAGTGTTTATTTGTCAATTTCTGTGAAATTGATAAATAAATTTGGCAAAGAAAATAAGGGAAAACTTATTGTATTGAACTGATTTGAATTAAGTGCAAATGTGGACAGGGTTATATTAGAGGCCAACTCTTTTTGGGGGGCCGGTTTTCAATTTGTTGCTGTCAAAGTCTTGGTCAATCTAGTGCGTGAAGAAGACTGTTATCAGTGCAAAGACTGACTTCGGTATTGGGTGAATTCTCCAGCATAATTTTAGAAGTATACACAACATAAAGGAGGGTTTCCACCGTAAGAAAGAGACCTTGATATGATGTATCAAGTATGTATAAAGGACCAAAAGGAGATATATAGGAGGCAGAGTATAGATCTGAAGAAGGCAAAAAGAAACATGTTGTCAAGGGTTGTTAGAGTAGGGATCAAGTTCCCTAGTGTTGGTGCAGAACAGTGCAATAAAGGAGATCAACACAAGGAGCCAAGAAAGAGTAGTGACAAGGTCTTGGAGGCATACTAGTGTCAAGGCTCTGAGTCATGGTCATGGTACTTGTCAATTGAAGATCTGGGAAGGAATTACTTTCGGGGTTTCCTCTCCAAGAGGGAGAGGTTTTATCCTTGGATTGAAGAGCCAAAATTATGTGTCTCTTGTGTTTTGATAATTGACTTGATGAAGAACATAATAAGCTAATGAAGACAATATATAAGTATTAGAAGCATAACAAGTATAACACAAGTAGTTATCAAGTAAGATAATTGAATTAAACTATGCCCTACCAAATTCTCAACATCTCCTTAGGCCAAAGTGTTGAGACCTCAACTAGCTAGAACTCACTCACCTTTCCTGGTGAGCACTTTAGGCCAAGACCTCACTCAACCCCTCCTAGTTAGTGATCGGGTCTAGATGCTGAAAGGACCCGAATACACACTTTTTTGGTGTGAGTCCAGGACCTCACTACACCCTTCCCTAGTGTGTGATCGGGTCCAGATGCTAACAGACTTCACTACACCCTTCTAGTTTGTGATTGGGTCCAAATGCTAACATACCTTATTAAAGAATGTAACTAGTGTTGGTCTTCATAATTGTACTTCAGTCATGATGTATTGTATTTATCAAAAGAAAGAAAGAAAAAAATATTATTAAATAAATTGACTTATTAAAGCATGGGTTTCAAGATTGGGTCAATTGTCTATAGGTCAAATCCTCCATTGCAGACTTCTATGGTTTATGTCAAGTGTCCTTGTCCATGTCATAATGTAAAGAACCCTTCTTAGGATTTATTTGTCAACAAATAATTTTTTTTTTCATTTAAATTAGGTCTTCTAGGCATCCTCCACCAATTTGGCCTCAAAGAAGGACAATTCGGCCTAAACTGAGGCACATAAACACCTATACAAAGGAAGCAACTCGAGCTCATTTGTTACACTCACTCATCTAATTCGATCTGCAACTTCTGTGACCAGAAAAAGTGTGAAATTCAAGGGAAGAAGAGGAAAGGGCTAGCGAAGGAGAAGTAGGTATCTCTCAAGCATAAGAAGTCAAAATTCTCTCTCTCTCTCACTCACAAATGTGAAGTTGTGAAGCTGCTAGAGGGTCAAAATTTTGCAGTAGTTGGGGTTGAATTTTTGTAGCTAGGAAGTCATATTTCTAGATTTTTTTTTGGGCTGAAGCTACTGGATAAGAAGAGACTACTAAATCATCTTGGATGGTTGACTTGGTGGACGAGGATGTAGTGCCCTACTCTAGTTGACTGACAGTGATATGAATTTTAACATTATTTAGCCCTAAGGCTTGCACTTTATTTTTTGGGGACCTCAGGTTGAGGACCTGGATACATGACTCTATTATTATTGGAATAATGGTTATGCATGTTCTCTATTGATATTACGATGATTATATCATTAATGGTTATGTATGTTCTTTATTGATATGATTTTAGCATTAATGGTTATGCATGTTCTCTATTGATATTATGATTATGATAGCATTGAAGGATATGTATTCTCTCTATTGATATCATGATGATGATAACTTTGATGGATATTTATTTTTTCTATTGATGTTACGATGATGATAGCTTTTGTGGATATGTATGTTTCTCATTTTTGAATGATTATGATAACCATGATGGATGTGTTCCCTATGTTAGCTACTTACATTAGTTCTGGTTCACAATGAAAAACGATGTGAATCAATATGTCATGTTGATGATGTCATTATGATAATGATTAACACTGAGAAACTTTTTTACTGATGATGATTGAGTACGACAGGAAACGACCAGAGGCACTCGCATACGATGAGTTAATGACATCTGGTTTAATGGAAATCAATATTTTGTCTTTAAAATTATAAGTTTAGTTTGAAACTTGCTATATATATATACTTTGATGATATGTCAGTGGTTGTACGAACATGTTAGTTGCTTAGCCAAATGACTCACATATGGGTGATGGGGTTGTACAATTAGATGGAACAACATGGGAGGGGTGAGACAATGTCCCTGATCTCACTCGTTAGCACTCCTGTCGTGACTTAGGCTGGAAAGGTCGAAACACCTTTGCCTTGAATATCACGATGTCGTGGGGGCAGGTCCCAAATTTGGGCCACCCAC
Organism: Pinus albicaulis; assembly: GCA_034641835.2. Taxonomy (NCBI): domain Eukaryota; kingdom Viridiplantae; phylum Streptophyta; class Pinopsida; order Pinales; family Pinaceae; genus Pinus; species Pinus albicaulis. The sequence continues at coordinate 881,244,237 of CM076574.1, forward strand.
GAGGATTTTCTGGGGTGTGCGCATCAAGGCAGATTCCTTGATCCCCAGCAACATTAGTCTCACTATAGTGTACAACATAAGAGATGATAACCGTCTCTGTTGTTGCACCTATATTTTTCCCTCATATCCACTGAATGCTTGAAGGGTAAGTGGTGTGGCACCCTTGGAAATTCAAGAGAAGTTATTGAAGGGCACGATCGACCTGACACCCTTGGAATCACAAATAAAATGTTAGGCGTGGTACTCTTGGAACTTCGAAGGGATGTTCTTGAAGGGAATGAACAACTTGACACCCTCGACATCATTAAAAATAAATTGATAAATATAATCAAGATATGAAAATCCTACTAATTCATATCAAGTGGTAAATGATGTTAGAACCAAGGAAATTAAATCAAGAATAAAACTTGGGGTAAGGGAAGAATAGGAAGAAATAAAATATTTTACCCTGAGAACTCTACCCCTTTCCATGTTGAAAAGTATTAAGTAGATAATTGGTGTAAGTAACTTAATTAGGCAAAAAGGGAAAGAGGGAAATAGAGTTAAGTATAAATATTAATCATAAATAGTTAAAACTTCATTGAGAGAAGAGGGTGGTGAATTAAAATAATATTAATAAATTAAAATTGGAGAAATTTAGAGAACCTCCATGTGGCAAGAGCCAACATAAGAATATCCATCTAAGAGGAAAATTGAGTTAAATTAGGAGGTAGTTAGAGGACTAAATCTGAGACTTATCAATTAACCTCAGTAATAAACAAAAATTAAGGAGTAGGAAAAGGGGGGATCAAGAGACAACTAGGAGAAGAAATAGGAAGCCTTGTTGGGGTGAGGAAAATAATATTTTAAATTAAAATTAAGTAAATGATTTTGGAGATTCTTGGTGAGAGGATGACACATGGGTGGGTGAATAATCAAATTTTGGGTTAATAAAAATAATTAATTATGCATGAAATGCCAGGTGTCACCTATGAAGCCTCCTATAAAATAAGGGGAAAGCCATGGAAAAGTGACTTTTTTCTTACCCTCTTGTTGGATGGAGGAGGTTATGTCATTGTGAGTGTTTACGAGCTATAATTTATTTTGGTGAGGTAGAGGACATTAGAGAGGGGTCTCTTGAGCCAAGGAGGGCTCACCTCTATCAGCGAGTGAACTTGCTCCATTGTAAAACCCTATTGCAGCTCGAGGGTTTGCGGGGAAGGAGAGGACCCAAGGAATAGGTTGGGAGGTCAACCAGTGGGTCTCTACATTCAGTCTAAGCACGTCGACATTCACATTTGGAGGCGGATGACATCAACAAAGTGTAAGTAGCGACAAGTCAAGATTGAATCTCATCTGCTAGTGAATGATACATATGTTAGTTATGATGTTTGTTTATATGATTTCATTTTGCCTATAGTTAATAACATGTAAAATAGATGATATGTGAAATACGGTAAAATTTATGGATGTTTGGTGTAAGTGCCTAATATTTCTGAGTTTCCAATGTTGTATGCTTATGGTTTTATTCCTAGTTTACCGTATTATTCTTAAAAGGGAAATAAAATAAAAATAAAGTAAAGTAAAGCATAATGTTGGTCCCTACACTATAAGGTCTGTATCAGAGCCTAGGTTTAGCCTCTAGGACCTATGGACCCTTTGAAACTTACTTTGCATGAGTGACACCATCAATTATCATTAAGACCAACATTCTCGTAAAAAATAATAATAATAATAATAAAATAAAGAAAAGAAAAACATTTGCATACTTGAAAAAATAAATAATATATATATATATATATATATATATATATATATTTCCTTACTGTAAAAAGTAATTATATCTAAAGGTTTGTGTCTGACAATATAAAAGTGGAAACGGAAAAATTCACTATTTCCACACACAACCCAACAAATGTCAATTTGTTCCTTTCCTCCTCCTGAAACTCCTGGAGGATTATGCTAGAAACCTTTAATATGTGCATCTTCCTATTCACAATTATTATCGCTTTGGAAACCACTTCACATTATATATAGGCCAAGACTCAAACTAGAGCTTAGAGCCAGTGTTCATAGTTTCTCTTATGTGTATTAGGGCACAAACATAAAAGGTTGTATTCATGATAATTCATGATATTGCAATAATTGATTGACAAAACAAAAAACATTCGAGAAGGGATGGGCCAGATTCCTTTACAGATTTGATGTGTCGTATGGGTTTGAATATAAGTTATCATAAAATAAAAAATTAGATTTTCTTTAACGTTCGAGCCTTACACCACTCATCAACATAATTTATATGTTTTTGTTTTTATGATCACGGATACATCGAATGAAGCCATGCTATCACATATCAATATGAGTCCTTCTAAATCTCTAATGAACTTGTAAGTTGTAAATGGTGAATCAATCAAGTAATCTCAAGATTCTGAATTACTGTTAATTTTATTTTTTCTGCTACAACCAACTATGTGGTGCGTATATGAGTTTCACGTTCAATGAAAATTCAAACCTATCCAAACTCAGTGATGATAAAGAATATGGCCAACTTCAGATGACTACAAAGTAAATTTTAGTGAGATTGAGTAATCCATGCCTTCAAACTAGCTCTGCAATTTCAGAAACCTAGCGAAACCCTTATCAAATCATAGAATTGCCTTTAGAATGAGCTTAAAAGAGAATAAAATGTTAAAGAATCTAAACCCAAAACTTTTCAAAAAGTTCCATGTAGATCCACAATACTCCACAGGGTAGTGATGATTTTAGAGCTCAATTGCTTGATCAGATGTACATAAATCCATACTTTGTGTGGAAATTCCATTAAGAGTTAATATGGCGGAAGCAGGTAATGCAGATTCATGCCTCTAGTTTCTGCAACAGCCTCTGAGAAGAGATAGTGGAAATGTGTTCGTGGCAGCTTATATAATGTGACTGAACCACTCAACAAATTTTCTTACCTTACTCATCTGGTACTTGCTCAGCGTGGTGAGTGAAATAGTCCATTTGGGCATGCAAACTTTACTTATCTGTGATTTGATAATCACCATGCGATTTCATATTTAATTCGCTGAGATTTGGTATTTCACCATGTAATTTCATATTCACCATGCAATTTCATAATTAATTCATGGTGATTTGATATTTACGTGCATGAAAACATTATTTGGTTTTATAAACACTGTAATGGTCAATTGAGCTACTCGGTGGGCTCAATGTTTTAATTATTTTAGTGAGTTTTAACCACTGTGATATTAAATTTTAATAGCACTGCCCTATGTGATCCATGTTTTCAATATTTGAATAAATGGTAAATTGCATTAACTTTGATTTTATTAATAAATTCCTTTGCTTGGTTCTTGTTTTTTTAGTTTGACTCACAAAAATTTCTAACCTTAATTTTAATAAATTTGTAATCACCAATTAAACTGCCCAATCTTCCATGTCTCAATTATATTAAATAAATTGTAAAGTGTGTTTTATTTAAATAATTGTGCATTTTATAAAACACACAAAATAATTTTGTTTTATATGGATATAAGTTGATTTAATTGCACATTTTAAGAGTTATAATAATTCTCTCAAAATAATTATAATTCATAATTCTTTTATGAATTATGAGATGCCCATCAATTTTTATATGGGTTATGTCGTTCAGTCAAGCAAAAATAATTTGTAATAATTTGTCGATACACACAAATTTGTAGTGTTAAGAAAGAAAATCTTGCAATCCAACATACTGGTGGAAGACATACAAATATTTTGAAAATAAAGATGAATATGACATATATCATCAAGTCATTATTGTATTATGAATTGATTAAACTTTCAAAAATAATGACTCATTAAAACTTACAACAAAAGGAGGCAGTTTGTAAGGGAAGAGTAAAAGGGAAACTAACAACTTCAAAAGAGGCAAAACTTACCTCAATAATTTTACTACTTAACTTGTTCAACAACTTGCATAAATTTTGATGGGTAATAAATCTTGGTAGATCTACCTATTTACCAGAAGGGAATACTGTATAATGTCCCAAGTAACTCTTGTACTAATGCCATTCCAACCTTCTAAATTAATGGTTGTATTAATTTTAACGTTCTCAGAATAATTACACTCACTTAATTATTTAAATCATTTCCATATAATTAATGGACTTTATTATTATATATTCTTGCATTATTAATACTTGATCTTAAATATTTTATATACTAAGGTATAACATTGTATCATACCATACAATTTTAACTATACAAACACTTATATATAAATATTTATTAATGTAGTCCTAAATTATCCATTGTTTGGAATTGGCATCCCTATCAAATATTCATGTAATTTGATAAGTACCCTATTATTTATAATTACCACATTCTAGTCATATATTATATAACATAATATTTATCTGTGCTTATTTATTACTAATATTATAGTTTTACTTCGTTATTGAAATCATAAAACAATAGAAACTTGTTATCTCTCTTTACTAATGACAATATCAGATTATGTTATGATAATGCTACCAACCACCTCTATCATTTAAATGACATAATGTAGACTAAGCCTACCATGATGAGTTATATTAATTGTATCCTTATGATTAAATCTTATAGGAAGGTTTGAAATTGATAGGTGAATTAAATCATCAAGAACTTATAAATCCATAAATTGTTCCTTTGGAAGTATATAATAATAACAATAAATTATAGAGCCACTCAGGTTGGTTATATTTTTTATTGATTGGATTTATCTTATAAGGAAAATTGTGTTAAATTGTGTCAGGATTCATCGGTGAACCATGGTTAGAAGAAGTACAAGGAGTGGGGCAACTAGAGGGGGCAACGTGGCACCACCACAACAACCAACTCCTGCCAACCCACCCAATGATGGGGAAAACATCTCAACACAAGAACAAATACCAGTCGGAGAAGTGTTGAAGTTAATGAGATCATTCCAGCACATGCTTGAGGCATTAATAAACCATTTGTAATAGGAGCATGGAGGACCAGTCATACAAAATGAAGCACCCTGAAACACTACAAAACTGATGTACGCCGATATTTGGAAAAGGTAAAATTTCCATAGTTTTCGAGGTCCATGAATGGTCAATCTGCAGATGCATGGTTAGAAAACATGGATATGTGCTTTACCCTGAGAGATTACGCCTCAAACACGAAGGCCAAGATGGGTATATTCCAGCTAAATGGAAACATACTACTTTGGTGGAAGACATTATTACCCCAATTGGGGATGGATATCTCAAAAGTAACTTGGGAATTATTTGAATAAAAGTTTAGAGAACGCTACCTGCCAGTGGATTTCCTTTAGAGGAAACTAAATGAATAAAATGCATTAAAGCAAGGGAATCACTCAATACCGGAGTATGAGGCTCGTTTCATGGAATTACTTTGTTATGCCCCTCACTTAAACACATAAAGGCTCAAGCTGAACAAATTTGTGTATGGAATAAATGGTAGCATTCGCGCTAAGGTTAGGATCTTAATTCCTCTCACCTTACACGAGGAAGTTTAGCGGGTGATCATCACAGAGGAGGAGATGATGAATAATGGACCCAATAAGACAACCAGGCCCACAGGATCAGGAGTACCCAGTGGAAATAGTATGGAACGTAGAAATTTTCAAAGAGGTTCTATGCTCAATCATCAAAAGTGGTAAACAGGAAATCAAAGAACACCATATAGGCATCCATATTAGCAGTTGCATAGGGTACCTAAACAAACTCATCAACAACAACATCATCATCCTATGTGACAACACCAAGTCACACCACCTTAGCATCGATCCCAATGGTCTAGCTCTTTCTAGCAGAGTTCCACGCCAACTCCCAGTTCAGTCTATAGTAGGAGCCAAACTCCTAAGAGGGGGTTTTGGACTTGTGGAGGTCCTCACTACAAGAGGGATTGCCCTCAAAAGACAGGTAATACCAACTCAACTCAGAAAACATCTACGGTGGGGGTTCTGGAGAAGGCTCATCGCATCCATGCATCAGTGAATAATTGTCAGATAGAACACCATTCCATTGTGTTGGAAACCTCAGGTAATATTGATGGTATGAGTTTTTTCATTTTAAGGGATCTGCGAGCTAATGGTTCTCTTATTTCTTTAAATGCATTATCAAGGATTAAACATGAACGAATTGCACAACATGATTTTAGACATGTAGAAGTGGCATGTGGTATAAAAAGAAATGTAGGAAGGATGGTAAAGGATTATGAGATGGACCTGGGTGTATGTAAAACCAAGGTATCCTTGTACTCTATGATCTTATGATTCTATGACGTAGTTATCAGAATGGATTGGTTGGAACGACATGAGGAACTCCTAGACTGCAAAGACAAGGTACTGCATTTCATATATGATGATGGAAAAAGAAAATCATTGAGGGGAAAGAACCAAGGGGTGTTGCTGAGGTTCATATCCTCCATGCAACTAATGAAATGTAGATAAAAGGGATGTAAAATGTTCACATTGGTAGCCCTAAATGATAAGGGTGATTTTGAAAACCTTGATAAACATTTAATTCTTGTTGAATTCAATGATGTATTTCCTGAAGAATTATTGGGCTACCTGTTGGTGTCCAAGTGTGAATGAATATTCAAACCCTTTCCCACATTAATTATCAATCCAGGTGGGTTGGTTATTGCAAGACTAACGCGCATAGTATATGCAAGAGAAATAGCATAATTCGCTATTGAATCACAAATTTAATAATTAAAACAAGCAAACTATTGTAACAGCAATTAAAGATAAATCGCGGAACTATAAAAGCATTCACATCAATTACATAATCATACTGGAACAACAGTTATAATTCCAAACATAAATGCAAAACCAAAAAAAGGGAAATAATGCAGCACCTAATCAGAAGAGTGGGCCTAACTCTCTGATCAAGGCTGCGGTAAACTCACAACTCACAAATCGAATAGCAAAATGATGTGTATTCAATTGATTAAAAATACTTCTGTTACAATATCAGTCTATTCACGCTTAGAAAAGATTCACAGCCCGGAGGCCTTTCTTATACAAATGTTCAGGAAAACCGTATTTCCCATCTAACAACTAAATATCTACAAATACACAATTTTTACAACAGCCAACTAGTTGTCGAGAGGAAGCCACGAAAGGCATGAAATAGATCTGGGGTAAGTTGGAATCTGTTGTGTTGTTGCAACATATCGAGATAATGTTGAGAATTTAGAGTTTCTTCGTGACTTGCAGATGTAACCCCTTTACTTGCCAAATCTGTGGAAATAACGGAGTTAATACTTGCATAGGTAAAATCTCCACGACTATTACTCCATTAATCAAACATTCCATATAAGAAAATGGGAAGGGATTTACCTCGTGTGTTTAGAACAATTAATGATACAAAGAGGTAGAAAGGTGGGTGAAAATAGGAGAGAAAAGTATACAGATTTGGTACCAACATCTCCCCCCAACTGGTCTATCTGCATGTCCTCATGCAACTCGTCGTCTTCTCATATATGTTTTGGACTGGCTGTGGATGGAATGAACCTTTGCGAGGTCATGTTCTCTGGCCATCTCTGTTCTAGGGGGTTTATATCCTTCTGTCATAACAACATCCTTTCACCAATCTTGACTAACATTGTATGCGGGAGTATACTGCTCTGCTAGCAACCAAATGAGGGGGAACTGAAACCTTAGTCCCATCCACTGGACCCCACAGGTCTAAATACAAGCAACAAAATGTGGCACTCTTTCTAATGCTCGTGAAAATTTGGGTGCTCCAAAAGGTTCTCGACCTTTGACGACTGATGATGACAACATCCATCTCCTTTGACAACTGTCCAACACTTCATTTCGAAAAGCTACTATCTATCTAACACAGAGGTCATGACACCATTTTTGGGTTGCCAGCATATGTTCCTTATGTCCCTCAATCTATAAAAAGGTAAAATGCTTATTATAAATATTTGTTTCCTGGCCATGCTTTCTCCTTATCATCAGCGGCCCTGTAACTTGATTTTCTTCAAACATATCATAGGCCTTTCTCCATTTAACCTGATTGATAGTGTAGGAGGTGAAGGCTCTCAAATGAATGGGATTGAAGGCCTGATCGTGCTTTAGGAAGTAACCATGCATGTAAAGTTCGCACATTAAGTGCTGACCTATGATATCATGAATTTTCAAAATACGGAGGAACTATATTGGATCCTCAATTTCATGACAAATTTCCTTATAGATACTCTCTAAGAAAAAGAAAAGGAACTGTTCATGAAGGAATAAGGCATAACTATGAGCAGGAGGTCTACAAGCCATTACCTGTTGCGCCAAGGTAAACATCTTCTCCTTATCTGATTGCAAAATTTGCACTTGTTCTTCTAACTCCTTTATCTTACCCTGTTGTTTTTGTTGCCTCTGTCGTGCTCTATCTAACTGGTCTATATACCTTGTAACAATCTCGGCAGCCTGCTCTCGAACCCGCTTTGTCTCTTTCTTATTTTCATTCGCAGAAGATTTCCATTTCTGAATTTCAGCAGCCAGGAAGAATTCTCAGGATTCAAACAGATGTTCAATCGGACCAGTCTTTGTAGAGGCAGAGGAGACCTCAATTTTAGGTTTTATTGCCTTCCATTTATATATTTTTACCTTCTTCTTCAATCTAGATACTTGCTTCCTCAGCTTCCAAACTTCCTTTTTCGATCGCATGGTTTCATTAAACTGAAGCTGATACCTTTTCTTGAGAGGTACACTCCTGCTTTCACATTGTTCTATACATTCTTGCTTGACAATGAATTCATCTCCCAAGCCTGCATCAGGTTCAGGAGGCAGTGGAACGCTATTAATGTCATCAACTAGTTTTTCTGTTAGTTCTTTCTTACTCGGTTCCCCTTCTTCAGGAACATTCTCCTTCTCATTCTTCCTTACCTAAGGAAATTTTTTCACCTGGTCATCGACCATTCTATGCTCCGGTGTTTCCACAGAATTTCCTTCTCCCTTTTGAGCCTCTGGATGCCCTTGCTGAGAATCAGTAATTGATGGACCAATATCAATCACATCTTTCCTTGAATCGACAAACCTCAGTACTGGTGGAACAACAATCTCCTCCATTAATCATCGGGATGAGCAAAACCCCCTTGCTCCTCTAGGCATCATAAATTGAAAAGGAGAATTGGGAATACCTTCATCACCCTCATTTCTTACTTGGGCTGAGTCTTCATGCATTGCTTCTTTAGTTGGAGTCAACACTAGTTCTTGTGGAATAGTGTTGACTTTGAGGATCATTTCCTTTCTATCCTCCTGTCCTTCGTGCATTGCTTCCTCACCTGCGGTCGATACTAGTTCTTGTGGAACAATGTCGACTTCGCGGGTCATTTATTCTCTATCTCCCTGTTCTTACTGAGTCGGGGGTGGTTCTTGCGTGACACCCCTACCTGTTTCAATATTCATGTCTTCTTGGGTAGGTGATGTTGTTTCTTGCAAAACAGAATCACTTGCCACCCCTCTAGCTGGTGTTCCTCCTTCCTATTATTCATTAATGAAAGTTGATGACTATAGGATAGTCTCAACTTCATCCCTTATACCCATGATTCCTTCATCTGTAGGTTCTTCAGGCGAGGATGGTTCTTTTGTGGCAGCCTCGACTGTATCACCAATTGTCTCCTCCATTTCCATTTCTTCCAGTTCTTCCTGATCTATCTCCATTTCCATTTCTTCTGATTCTTCCTAATCTATTTCCATTTCCTCTGACTCTTCCTCTTCTGCTAAATCAGCCAGAGGTACTGGTTCTTCCTCTCTAGCAGCAATAACAGTTGTTATCTCTTCTTCCGATGACCCACAGAGTTTTGTCCAGGAAACTTGAAATCGAACTATTGCATGCATGACCAACAAACGAACCAATCCATGGTTGGAGAGGACTGCCAGCATCTGGCGCGAACGCTGAGTGGACTATGCCATGTGCTGAATTTGTTAATAAAAAGAAAGGCATGTTTAAGGAATGAACCTATGCCTACGGAAATCGAAGGTGAGCCAGGATTTTGAAATGGTATTTGAATAGAGTTGTGGCATGTCCTTCGCAGGTTATGTATTTCATCACAAAGCTTGCTACCTCATTCCATGGATGCGGTATAGATTTGTGTTCATACCCTCTCCCATATTGAACGACGCTTTCTCCTGCCTACAAAAAACAATTCAGGAAACTCCGAGAGGGGAATTATCCGAGCAAACCATTGTTGCCCTTGCTGTCTTAGCTCGCTAACTTCCGCGATTACTTATTCTATGACAGGAATTTCTAATCCTCTGACTTGAGAGAAATTCTCATTCAAATTTAGTGCAAACTCCATCATGATTCCCTTGTCAAATACCTGCAATCTATTGAAGTAGATATCCCATCATGCATTAACAAAAACTTGCCACACATCTGCATTGTTGCGGACTAAGACTATATCTTCAGGTTCATGTCGCACGGCCAATCCACCCATCCTGTAGAGGCTGTAAAGCACTCTGGACACAACAGATCGTTGGAAAGAGTGGTGGGTACCAAATTTGGCAAAAACATCATGGTGAAAAATGAGGTGAAATAACGGTAAATACGGCCGATGATTTCTCGGGAAACGAATAAAATCATGGAAAAGTATGGTAAGTGCGATGGATGAGATAGTAATTATTTTGTATGAGGTGGAAAGGACTAATCGATTGGTATCATGTGCGTGTTTCCGATCCCATTACATCTTTAATTATTATATGGAATATGGTAAGGATCATAGGGCGTACCATCACACGAAGTTGTAATAATGACTTTGGAATAATCATTACGTCATCATTTAGTTATGACGGCACACCCCCTCCCCCCAACTTAAAAGTAGCCATCCACGGTGTCAACGTCTTATTCATGGAATATTTAATTAAATCCATAAGATTCAAATGAAGACATACCTGGCAACCTACCTAGAGGAAGTGACATTTGATAGAACAACAGCTCAGTAATGATGCGTACGGAGTAACATCATCGAGGAGTAGCAGCATTACAAGTAGCAGCACCCGGAGTAATAGCATCAAGTAGCAGCATCGCGAGTAGCAGCATCTGGAGTAACAACATCGAGTAGCAGCATCACGAGTAGCAGCATCCGGAGTAACAACATCTGGAGTAACAACATCCGAAGTAACAACATCACGAGTAGTAGCATCTAGAGTAACAACATCGAGTAGCAACATCGGGAGTAACAACATCGAGTAGCAGCATCCAAGGAGTAACAACATCACGAGTAGCAACATCCAAGGAGTAACAACATCAATACTTAGGAAATTTTCAAGTTCTTGCAACATTACTCCTCAGTAGTAACTCCTGCAAAAAGACAACAAATATATATATATATATATATATATATATATATAATAAAACAAAAAAATGTTAATATATATATATATATATATTAACATTTTTTTGTTTTATTATTATTGTTATTATTATTATTTAGAGCCAGGATGCAGAGGAAGAGTTCTCTGCGCTAATAACCTTCAAACCAGATTTCTCGAAGAGATGTTTGATGAAAGCATCCTTATAGGTTGAGCGGTGGTATAGTCTCAGGCGATGTCCATTTTCTACAAAAGAAGCATGTGTATCATCAATTGTGATTAGCCTGACTGTTCCATTATCAAATACAACGTTCACCTCGTAAGATCCCATCCAGCGAGTGCAAATCTTTCCCTTAAAATCCTTAAAGCGGGAGTCATAAAGTAATGCCCAATCTCCCCTATGAAACACCTTGTTTTTTATAAACTTATCATGCCATTTCATCCTCAGTTGCTAAATAGCAGTAGTCCTTTGGACAACCATTGAACGGATTTCATCGAGTTCATTGAGCTGGGCCAGTCGTTGCTTCTGGGCATCTGACAAGTCCAAACCTACTTCAAGAGTTGTTCTGAGCATACTGATTTCAAATTCTATTAGAAACAGCAGGGATTTCCCATAAACCAACTCAAATGGTGAAAACATAGTTGTGTTTCGCCATGTTGTTCTGTATGTCCAGAGAGCTTCAGGCAGCTTTTGAGCCAAATCTCGACGATGGTATGCCACAATTTTTTTCAAGATATTTTCCAATGTCTTGTTTGTGCTTTCCACTTATCCATTCACCTGGGGGTGGTATGGAGATGTCACCCTGTGCTTGACCCTATATTTTTGCATAAGCTCTGCTATCATATGTGATGTAAATTATGCTCCTCCATCTAAAACAATATCCCTCGGAGTACTGTAACGAGAAAAAAATTCTTCAAATAGAAATCTGAAACTTCTTGTTCTGTTGCTTTCGCGACAACTTTGGCTTCTACCTGCTTAGTCGCATAATCAGTGCAGACCAAAATGTGAACCTTTTCCTGGGAGGGTGGGTTGAAGGGTCCAACGAAATCGATAGCCCATTTCTCAAAAGGTCCGAGGACTACCTGTGGCTGAAAAGGAATTTCATCAAATCGACCGGGCTGCCCCATGCGCTGGAAACTATCACACCTCCGAACATAAATTTGTGCATCTCGAAAGATAGAGGGCCAGTAATATCCCATTTGTAACACCTTATGGCCTGTTCTTTTATATGAAAAATTCCCCCCCACAAGGGACATCATGAGCAACCTTCAGCACTTCATAAATATCATCCTCAGATACACAGTGCTGAATTCGCTTATCAACTCTTATATGAAAGAGGTACCCTTCCATCCAAGAATATCGGGCACTATGATGAATAATTTTTCGATGTTCCCTGTATGACAAATGATGGGGCACCTTCCCTGTAGCTAGATAGTTAGCAATATCTGCGTACCATGGAGGGTTAGTAGAAATTGCAAAAATATGTTCATCGGGAAAACTATCTTCTATAGGTGTGCATTCATCATTATTATCCATTGTGGATAGAAAATCAACAACTAAATTATCTTTTCCTGGTTTTTCTACTATTGTGATATCAAATTCTTGAAGCAATAACAACCATCTTGTAATGCGACTACGAGTGATAGGTTTATTCATTAAATACCTTATTGATGCATGATCAATATGTACGAAAGTAGGATACTCGGTGATATAGTGCCGAAACTTGTTGATAGCATAGATAACATCCAGGAATTATTTTTCAGTCACCATGTAATTCAATTCAGTAGGAATTAAATTATTTCTAATGTAGTAAACTGCATATGGTGTCTTGTCTAACTGTTGTCCTAAAACTGCTCCTACTGCTGTCTAAGAGGCATCAACATGTGTGTGAAATAGTAATGCCATATGGAGTAAAATGAGTTCCTACTTCAAATGAGTTCCCATATGGAGTAAAATCATCCATATAGATTTCAACACTGTCATCGACTAAATCAGAAAAAATTCCCAAAATTTCCCTCTAGAAAGTTGCAGGTGCATTACACAGACCAAATGGGAGGACCCTGTATGCAAAGGTCTCCCATGGGCATGTCAAAGTTGTTTTATCTTGGTCTTATGGGGCTATCTGGATCTGATTATACCCGATAAACTCGTCTAGGAAGGAGAAGAACTTCTTCCTAGCTAGGGTGGCCAGGACTTGGGCAATAAATGGCAAAGGGAAATGGTCTTTTTGAGTTGTCTTGTTTAGCTCCCTATAGTCTACGCAAATCCACCATTTACCATTACTTTTGGGAACGATAACCAGCGGGGACACCCATTGGCTATCCGAGATGGGGTAAATGAAACCTACATCTAGTAATTTATGCAATTCTTTTTTGATAATGTTCTTTAGAGCGGGATTGATTCTCTGTTGGGGCTGTCTCACAGGGCGGAAATATTCCTTAATATAAATATGATGAGTGCATAAACTAGCAGGGATCCCCTTCATGTCAGTATAATCCCAGGAAAAAGCTTCCTGATGGTTTTGAAGGACTTTTAAGAGTTGCTTTGTTTGGGATTTTGACATATTCGGGTTGATATTGAGTTTCTTCCCTGGTTCAATTTCAATAGGGATACTATCATGGGATGTATTGACAGGAATGTCTTCAATTTCATCTTCTGGTTCAATATTTTCCTATATCTCACAGCTCATGGCAGACTCTAAAATTTGACGAGTTGAATCGGAAACAGAACAGGGATAATTAATAAAAGTGTTAATGGTATCATCCTTAGTTTCTGTTTTGAATTGAAGGGCCTGCCCAATAGTAAGGATTGGTCTAACTTCTTCATTTTCAGGTTTAGACTCTTCCATTAGCATAGGTCTTTGTCTGGCTAATAGTTTCTCAGATGGGTTGGGTTCCGCAGGAGGATAGAGAGTGAGGTTCTTTGTAACTGTCTCATTTGATATAATCATATGTCCAAATTGACACCCAATATAGGCATCTGTGGCCGTGAGCCAAGGTATTCCCAAGATCAAGGGATGACTGCCAATTGGGGATCGTGTCTGTAATACAAGGAGGTCCACGTGATAGTGCCATGAGTCCACCAAAATAGTAACGTCCTCCTACTTCCCTACCGGTTTAATTGTAGACCTATCTTCCAATTCCAAGATAGTAGGGGTTGGCTTAATTTTTTCAAGACCTAATGCATTCATTGTTTCGGAGGTAATGATATTTATGGCAGCACCCAAATTTACCAGTACATTTGGGATTTCAACCCTATTGATTTGTACCATTAGAATTGGGTTCCCTGGGTCCCCATATTTTACAGGCATAGTTTTTCCTAGCATGATGCCAGAAAGTCTACCCATCATATGAATGGTTAATGGATCCCTTGGTTTCTTCCCAGGTTCCTTAGAACAATATTCTTTGAGATTTTTTGCATATATAGGTACATCCCTCATAGCTTGGAGCAGGGGTATTTTAACGAACAAATTTTGTAATTCCCCCAGGAAGTCAAATTCTTCTTGAGGGCTTAGTTTACTCAGGGTAAATCTCTTAGGATATGGTGGAGTAATTGGACGACCCTGGTTAAGAGCAGGTTGGGGAGGTGTTTGATTTATCATGTTTTGGTCTGGTTTATCCCCAACTGTTTTTGGTTCTAGTTTTATAACTTCACTGTCAATCTTTTATGTGATAATAGGTCAAGTTGGAGAATTCACTACCTGCCCAGATTGTAAGTTTATCTCATTAATTCCTACGGTAGAAATTCTATATGTTGGAAGGTTAAGGGTGTCAGTTCGTTGGACCCCTTTATTATTAGGATTCGGATTGGGTTGGATAGGAAGTTAGGATCGAAGGGATGGGTTGCTTGGAGGTACATTGGAGGGAAACTGAAGTTGTTGTTGAGGCATAGATTGGGGAAACTGCCAAGTAGGAGAGGGTCCATGCCAGTTTTGAGCCCATGAAGGATTCGAACTAGTCTAGGGAACCCATTGTTGCCAGGGGGAATATTGATACTGAGACCACATTGGTGAAAAAGGTATAGACTGGGGACCCATATTAAAATTATTAAAATACTGAGTTGGGTCATGGGGCATACCTAGATTCATAATTGGTGGCCGGGGTTGCCATGGCTTCTTCGGTCCCATGAAGTGCAGTTTATCCACCGCATTTTCTTCACTTTCCCCTTGAAAATCTGCTTTCAATCATGGCAAGGAAGGGCACAAACTGATCGCATGGGTCTGTTCGAAAATTGTGCAGGCTTCAACTGTGTTTAATGGGAATTATTTCAATGGATGCTTCTTTCTACATTGTGGGCAGAATATAGCCATAGTCTTCTCCAACTCCATTTTTTTTTTGTTTCACTTGCAAAGTGTCCATTTGGGCGAATAATGTACTTAGGATATCAGTCCTTAGGTTATCCAGTAGGTTTCTTATTTCTGCCTTTGTGACCCCTCCACCAGAAGTTTTTGATGACCGAATTCCTTGTCCACTTCTTGCAGCTCCTCGTGAATACTAAATGCACAGCTCACAGATAGTGTCAAAGTCTTCCTTTGAAATGTCCCCCTTTCCTACAATGTTCAAAAGTTGCAGGGAATCTTCCCTAAGTGCCCGGAGAAGGATGATCTTCATAATATCTTTATCCAGGTCACTATGGGCCGATCTCTGTAGTATGTATTTGAATCATTCCACACAATATTCCACACTCTCGTCCTCTTTTTGTGCAAACTTAAAAATCTCCTCTTTGATGTCACGGGATTTACAGTAATCCTGGTATTTCTCGAAAAAGACTTCCTTCATCACATCCCATTAGGAGATAGTATTCCCCCCTAAACCCATGAACCATCGCAGGGATTTCCCTTTTAAAGTAGCAGGAAATATTTTTAACTTCTGAGCATCGGCAATATAATCCTACCCTCGACATACAACGTCAAATTCGAAGAGGAATGTATCAGGGTCTTCATAGGAAAGCCCATGAAAATTAGGCAGAGTCGTTAACGGAATGGGCTTCATCGGTGCATCACCTATAATGTTTCCAATTGGAAAATCAATAGAGGAACTTGTATGTGCCATGAATATCCTCCAATACTCACCTAGGATTTCAACTAGTTCTGTAACTGATAAATTGGGTGATTCAACTGCAGGAAATTTCACAACACTCCCTTGGTCTTGTGGTGATGCGAACTCCTTCAAGAGTTCTTCTTCCCAATTGGAATTTTTCAATTCAACTGCAGGAGGTTTCACAGCACTCCCTTTGTCTCGTGGTGACACAAACTCCTTCAGGAGTTCTTCTTCCCAATTGGAATTTCTCAATTCTTCTGACCCCCTGCTTGTTATTTCTTCCCCCTCTGCTGGCAGCAATGATATCTCTTCCACTGATACCTTATTTATTCCTCCTTCTGCTGTTGAAATAATTTCCTTTGGTACTGTAAATGGCACTAGTTGCTCAAACTACTGCCCTTCGGACTTCGTCTGAATCCTTACCCTGACAGCAACACGAGAATATGCTTCTAATTCAGCCTTTGTGATGATCTCTTATATGTACGTCTTCCTTACCATATCCTTTCCCTTCTTTAGGGGTCTTCCTCTGCCCCTCTTATTCAGATCTTTGTTCATGCAATTGGTGGGAAGAAATCATTAAAATAATGGAAGTGCTCAAGACTTGGAGAAGGATGGATAGTTTCCTCCCTAAGACAAGAGTGTGGGTTCAAAAAGAAAATCAAATAAACTAAAAGAAATCAAAGTTCAGGACCTGAAGTAGGGTGATCAAATACCCTCCTTAAGATGAGAAATTGGCCCTTAGGAAAAATAATCAAAAAACAGAAAAGCAGAACACTACGCTCAGGACTTAGAGCAAGGTAACTAATTCCCTCCCTAAGATGAGATATTAGTTCTAAAAAACAATGAAAAAGAAAAGAAAAAAGAACACTACGCTCAAGACTTAGAGCAAGGTAATAAATTCCCTCCCCAAGACAAGAGATTAGTTCTTAAAAAAAATAGTGAAAAAGCAAAGAAAATAGAACACTATGCTCAGGACTTAGAGCAGGGTAATAGATTCCCTCTCCAAGGTGAGAGATTAATCCTTAGATCAATCGCAGATCGTGTCCTTGCACCTGTTATCCTTGCCCAGCAACGACGCCAAAATCTTGGTGTCCAAGTGTGAATGAATATTCAAACAATTTCCCACATTAATTATCAATCTGGGTGCATTGGTTATTGCAAGACTAACGCGCACAATATATGCAAGAGAAATAACATAATCCGCTATTGAATCACAGATTAAATAATTAAAACAAGAAAACTACTGTAACAACAATTAAATATAAATCACGGAACTATAAAAGCATTCAAAGCAATTACAGAATCATACTGGAACAACAGTTACAATGACAAACAAAAATACAAAACCAACAAAAGGGAAATAACATAGCACCTGATCAGAAGAGTGGGCTGAACCATCTGATCAAGGTTGCGGTAAACTCACAACTCACATATCGAACATCAAAACGATGTGCATTCAATTGATTAAAAATACTTCTATTACAATATCGATCTCTTCAAGCTTAACCCCGACTCACAGCCCTGAGGCCTTTCTTATACAAATGTTCACGAAAACCGTCTTTCCCATCTAACAACTAAATATCTACAAAAACACAATTGTTACAACAACCAACTAGTTGCCGAGAGGAAACCAGGAAAGGCCTGAAATAGATCTGGGGTAATTTGGAATCTGTTGCGTTGTTGCAGCATATCGAGATAATTCTGAGAATTCTGAGTTGCTTCGTGACTTGCATATGTAACCCCTTTACTTGCCAAATCTGTGGAAATAATGGAGTTAATACTTGCATAGGTAAAATCTCCAAGACTTTTACTTCATTAATCAAACATTCCATATAAGACAGTGGGAAGGGATTTACCTCGTGTGTTTAAAATAATTAATGATACAAAGAGAGAGAAAGGTGGGTGAAAATAGGAGAGAAAAGTATACAGATTTGGTACCCAACACTACCCCCAAAAAGGGAAATTGATTTCACCATTGACCTTAAACCAGGCACTGAGCCTATTGCAAAGGCATGTTATCGTATGTCAGCTCCAGAGCTAAAGGAATTTTAAATCTAATTAAAGGAATGATTGGACTTGGGGTTCATATGACCCAACATATCTCTGTGGGGAGCTCCTGTGATTTTTGTTAAGAAGAAGAACGGGACTTGGCGATTGTGCATTGACTACCGTCAGCGTAGCAAAGTGACGATACAAAATCAATACCCTTTACCAAGGATAGATGACTTGTTTGATCAAATGAGGGGGCCAACCATGTTTTCAAAAATAGATCTGAGGTCGGGATATCATTAGTTGAGAATCAAGGAAGAAGATATACCAAAGACATCCTTTAAGACAAGATTTGGGCATTATGAATTTGTAGTTTTACCCTTCAGAATGACAAATGCCTCGGGCGTTTTCATGAGTTTGATGAATGGAATATTTATGGATTTCTTAGACAAGTTTGTACAAGTCTTTATCGATGAAATTTTGATCTACTCAAAGACCCTAGAAGAGCATGACGAACACTTGAGGATAGTTCTACAATGTCTTAGATAAAACCAATTATACGAGAAGTTTTCAAAGTGTTCCTTTTACCAAACAAAGATTCATTATATTGGGCACATTGTCTTAGGGGATGGTATCGCGGTAGACCCGACAAAGATCAAGGCCATCATGGAATGGCTAGCATCAACCAATGTTCATGAAATACGCAGTTTCATGGCCATGGAAGGGTATTATCATTGATTTTTCGAAGGGTTTTCGAAGCTAGCAAGCTCGATTACCAAACTCCAAAGAAAGAATAAGAAATTCATTTGGACTGAAAAATGTGAAGAGACATTCCAAAGGTTAAAGGTGTTATTAACGACAATGCCAATTTCGAAAGTGCCAGATATGGAACAATAATTTTTGGCTTGCACCGATGCCTCCAATCAATGGTTGGGTTGTGTATTGATGGAATAAGGCAAAGTAATAGCATATGCATTAAGAAAACTTAGAACCCACGAATAATACTACGCAACCAATGATCTAGAAATGGCAGTAACTGTTTATGCACTAAAGATTTGGAGACACCACCTTCTATGAAGGAAGTTTGAACTTAGGACTAACCATTGTGGGCTACAACACATATTCACTCAAGACCACTTAAATACAAGGTGGAGATGGTAATCGGAGCTAATCAGTGAATGTGATTTTGATATTACTTACATAAAAGGAACGGTAAATAGGGTATTTGATGCTTTAAATAGAAGGCCTTAGATATTTTTAATGACTCCATTAAAGACAATTTTGAGGGAGAAGTTACTTGACTTGCAATTTAAGGACGCTTGGTACAAGGAGGTTAGCAAGAGTTTGAGGGAGGACGAAATGATGATCCCAAAATATGAAGAATAGTCCCTTGATAGTGATGGGCTGCTACGATTTCGGGGAAGGATATATGTGCTACCAAATGAAGACAGTTGATCTTGAATGAAGCACATCACACAATATACATGGCACACCCTGGTGCTAAGAAGATTAGTTCGGACCTAAAACCACACTTCTTTTGGAAAGGGATGAAGAAGGACATTGTAAACTTTGTAGCAAGATGCTTAGAGTGTCAGCGAGTAAAATTTGAACACAGACAACCAACAGGGTTATTGCAACCCCATGAGATACTAGAATCTAAATGGGAAGTTATATCAATGGACTTCATTATGGGAATACCAATGACCTCAAGATGACATGATTCCATATTTGTAGTGGTGAAAACATTGACCAAGAGCGCCCATTTTATACCAGTTAAGACACATATAAGATTATGAGATTACATGGAGTTCCTAGGAAGATCATATTAGATAAGGGAGCAGTGTTTATAGGAAGGTTTTGGACCAGTTTCCAAGAAGCCTTGGGAACCCAGTGAAACTTCAGCATTGCATATCACCCTGAGACAAATGGTCATACAAAGAGGACTAATCAAATCCTTGAAGACATGCTACGGATGTATGTGATGAACCAAAAAAAAAGATGGGAGGAGTTTTTACCCCTGGTGGAATTTGCTTACGATAACAGTGATCAAAGTTCCATCAAGATGGCACCATTTGAGTTATTGTAAGGAAGACCGTGAAGAAAACCTCTCAGTTGGGACCGAGTATTAATAGGACCAGAAGTGGTACAAGAGATGGAAGAAGAAATGACTATGATTAAGGGGAGGTTAAAAGAAGCACAAGATCAAAAAAAGAGCTTTGCTGATACTCATCAAATAGACCGAAGTTATGAAGTGGGAGATAGGGTGTTCCTCAGAGTAAGGCCCCAAAAGAGCTCTATAATATTTGGAAAAGGAGAAAAATTGTCTCCATGGTTTGCGAGACATTTTGAAATCTTAGAAATAAAAGGGTCAGTGGCATATAGGCTTGGCTTACCTCCATCCCTAGTGTGTATGCATGATGTGTTTCATGTTTCTGTTTTGTGTCATTATATTTCAGATCCTTCACATGTTATTGACTTAGGTCATTTGTAGGTTTCAGAGGAGGGCACTGGTCGAGCCAATTCACATACTGGACCAACGAACTTTGTAGCTTAGACAATAGTTATTAGACCAGGTTAAGGTTCAGTGGGAAAATTATAGTCCTAGTTCAGCCACTTGAGAGGATGCTAAGGAGATGCGTCACCATTTTCCTTATCTATTCCAAGGACTTCGAGACGAAGTCTATTATTAAGAGGGGGTGTATGTAGTTCCCTACTCTATTTTACTAACCGTGATATGAATTTTAACATTATTTAGCCCTAAGGCCCACAATTTATTCTTTGAGGACCTCAGGTTGAGGATCCAGACACATGACTCTATTATTAGTGGAATAATGGTTATGCATGTTTACTATTGATATTACGATGATTATAGCATTAATGGTTATGTATGTTCTTTATTGATATGATTGTAGCATTAATGGTTATGCATGTTCTCTATTGATATTATGATGATGATAACATTGAAGGATATGTATTCTCTCTATTGATATCATGATGATGCTAAATTTGATGGATAGGTATGTTTTCTATTGACGTTACGATGATGATAGCTTTGATGGATATGTATGTTTCCCATTGATATATGATTATGATAACCATGATGGATGTGTTCCCTATGTTAGCTACGTACATTAGTTCTGGTTCACAATGAAAAACGATGTGAATGAATAGGTCATGTTGATGATGTTATTATGATAATGAATAACACTAAGAAACTTTGTTACTGATGATTATTGAGTATGACAGGAAACCACCAGAGGCACTCACATATGATGAGTTGACAACATCTAGTTTGATGGAAATTAATATTTTTTCTTTAAAATTCTAAGTCTGGTTTGAAACTTGCTATATATATACTCTGACTATATGTCAGTGGCTGCAGGAACAAGTTAGTTGCTTGGTCGAATGACTCATATATGGGTGATGAGGTTGTACAATTGGATGGAACAACATGGGAGGGGTGGGACAGTGTCCCTGATCTCACTCGCTAGCACTCTCGTTGTGACTTAGGCTGGAAAGGTCGAACCACCTTTTTCTTGAAGATCACAATGTCATGGGGGCAGGTCCCAAATTTGGGTTGCCCACGAGGATTTTCTGGGGGGCGCGCATCAAGGTGGATTCCTTGATCCCCAACACCATCTAAAATTCTTGAGGAAAAGTAGATTGAAATGCTCTTCTATGGGAAGGAAAGGGACTAAATGCCAAATTGCAAGACGTATTTCTTCTGGGTCGTTTTAAAATATATATATATATATATATGATGTATTGATAGAATGTTCAAGGTATACTAACAAGTGTTTCTTGGGTGTCATTTTGAAATATTAATTTTTTATATATATAAGCCTTAGATGATATCATGTCTATATTGTTTGATACAATGTTTGGGGAAATTTATTATGGAGAGCATTTATTTTTATTTATATAACAACGACTTAAAAGAATATTTAATTAATTGTTTTTATTATTTATTATGTAAAAGAAAGTTGATGTTCAACTTTTAATTTTCTTATGATATAAAAAAAGATTGATGGAAGGCACAGATGGAAAATGGTTTAAGAACCTTTCTACAAATTTATATATAACTTGTAGATGGAAAGTGTAGTGACAAGTAAGAAATGAGAAACTAGTTGGAAATTTCAAGCTATATATGAGAATATATTGTAACCTTAAACTATATTATTATTGTTGATGTAACCATTCAAAACTTATAACACTAAATACATAGTCAAAAATATTTTTCTTTTGGAGAAGGGGGTTTTCCCTCCTCACAACCTTCAAGGGTAGCCATGACCAAAGCTATCTTGAAGGAATCCCATTTTTGTTCTTGCTATTTTCTATTTTAGTTTTCACAATTTCAAATTTGAAATCACTCTAGTAATAAATCACTCTAGGCTTGTGTACATGTAAAACCCTAGCCTTAGGGCTAGAAATGGTCATCATACCATAGTCAATGAAGAGGCATTTCAAAGGTTGAAAGTATTGTTAACGACGACACCAATTCTAAAAGTGCTAGATATGGAACAAGAATTTTTGGTTTGCACTGATGCCTCCAAGCAAGGGTTGGGTTGTGTATTGATCCAGGAAGGAAGAGTAATAGCATATGCATCAAGAAAACTTAGAACCCACGAAGAGAACTACACAACCCATGATCTAGAAATGGCAGCAATTGTTTATGCACTAAAGATTTGGAGGCGACTCCTTCTAGGGAATCATCCACCTGAAATTAAATAAGAACTCTTGAGGGTTAGAGTTTCATTTCATATCTGGGACAAAATAATGACGAGAACAGTAACAAGCGTGTTTCATCCTTTCATCTTGAGAAATCCTGGATGACGGTCTATCGCTTTTCTTATATTAGGTTTTTAGTATTTATATAGTTTTACCAAATACTTTTCCAAAGGAAGGCCATAAGTATGTGTTCATGTGCGTGGTTCTTCACCTAGTTAGTCAATCTCATATGATCATATCCCTTTACTATAAGGCAATATGGTTCATGACATAGTGGTTTTTGGAATGCTTAGCCATCCCAAGTGATTTGGAACACCTAGGGACATGTTGATGGATCCAATAATAACTCTGAAATTACTTACATTATACATACATACATATATATATATATATATATATATATATATATATATATATATATATATACACACGTCAGGGAATAAATGTATGGGATTAAATTTTCATGTCGATTCCTTTATGGGAGAAGAAGAGGGAACATGCAATTGCTTGTTATTCAACAATTGCACGGTAGAGACGTGCCATGTATGTGATACATGAAGGATTTTAGCTTAGGTGATTGTTGAAACAATGATGATTAGACACATTGAAATTGATAATTACAATACTCTTAGGTTCAAATATGTGACAGCTAAGAAATTCAAAAGGATTATTACTAATTTGATATAGGTTGATTTTTGAGTGCTAGTTTTTGGAGCCTATCATATAATTGTATGGTTTTATTTATTTTTGTTGGAGCTTTATCATATAAAAATATTAATGATATCATGTTAAAAGGATATCTACTATGTGATGATTCCTAGCCTAAAGGCCATTTTATTAATTAAACATAAGTGATGTAAGTGATGTAGTTGAGATTAATTCACAAGAAGAATTGATGCACCTTGATGTAGGTTCATTACACATGTGGGTTGAGTTAATGGTCACTCATTAAGTGTACATTCTCTTGTGAGATATTTCATGGTGATAGATGTTAAACATATATAACTATGATCATTTTAATTTCATAAGAAATCAATTGTGTTAATATATGAGAAATAAACATATATAAGTTGTAGATATTTTGTTAACTTACTTGGGGATGGTGTTTATACGAACTAATGGTTCCCAAGTAGTCCAATTTGTTACAAAGGGAATATTGATGTAATGTATTAGGAATATCCATACACATATTATACATTGTTGAATGACGTTGTGCGCCCTAAAAGCATTGGCATCAAGAATGATAAAATATAATCGTGGGGCTTGATTGTCAAGCATGCGACACATAATCACCCAAGACCATTTGAACACTATATAAGGGAGGTAATCAAAGTTAACAAGTAAATATGATGTTTATATTACTTGTGTAAAGGGCACCATAAAGAAGATGGAATATGTTTTAAGTATGACCCTCAAATATTTCGGTATTCCTTAATGGACAAAAATCAGGGAGAAATTGCTTGATTTAAAAATTGAGGATACTTGTCACAATGAGGATAGAAGATTTTAATAGAGGATATTAAGGATATGCATCCATGTCTTAATTTCCTTTCCTAATCTAAGGACTTTGGGGCGAAGTCCATAATTAAGAGGGGGTGAGTGTAGTGCCCCACTTTGGTTGATGGACACTGATCCTTCATACCTTATTCTTGGAGGACCTCAGGTTGAGGATCCAGACACATGACTCTATTATTAGTGGATTTGATGGTTATGTATGTTCTTTATTGATACTGTGATGATGAAATCATTGATGGATATGTATGTTCTCTATTTATATCATGATAATGATAGAATTGATGGATAGGTATGTTTTCTATTGATGTTACGATGATGATGGATAGGTATGTTTTATATTTATGTTACAATGATGATGGCTTTGATGGATATGTTAATTTCTCATTGATGTTATGATTATGATAACCATGATGGATGTGTTCCCTATGGTAGCTACTTACATTAGTTCTGATTCAAAATGAAAAACAATGTGAATTACGGTCATGTTGATGTTGCCATTATGATAATGACTAACAATGAGAAACTTTGTTACTGATGATTATTGAGTATGATAGGAAACCACCAGAGGCACTCGCATATGATGAACTTACAACACCTGAAACATGTTAGTTGCTTGGCCGAATGACTCACATATGGGTGATGGGGTTGTACAATTGGATGGAACAACATGGGAGGGGTGGAACAATGTTCTCGATCTCACCCACTAGCCTCTCATCGTGACTTAGGCTGGAAAGGTCAAAGTACCTTCGCCTTGAATATCACGATGTCATCAGGGCAGGTCCCAAATTTGGTTCACTCACGAGGATTTTTCTGGGGGGCGCGCATCAAGGTGGATTCCTTGATCCCCGGCACCATTAGTCTCACTATAGTAGGAAACATATGAGATGATAGGGGTCTTTGTCGTTGCACATATAATTTCCCCTCGTAACCACTGGATACTTGAAGGGAAAGTGGTGTGGCACCCTTGGAATTTCAAGATAAAATCTTGAAGGGCACAATCGACTTGGCACCCTTGGTATCAGAAATAAATTCGTAGGCATGGCACCCTTGGAACTTCGAATGGGAGTTCTTGAAGGGCATGATGAACTTGACACCCTCGACATCATTAAAGAAACTAATAAATATAATCAATATATGAAAATCCAACTAATTCATATCAAGTGACATATGATGTTAGAACCAAAGAAATTAAATCAAGAATAAAACTTAGGGTAAGGGAGGAATAGGAAGAGATAAAATATTTACCATGATAACTCTACCTTTTCCATGTTAAAACAAAATATTAAGTACATAAGACTTAATTAGGCAAAAAGGGGAAAGAGGGACATAGAGTTAAGTAGAAAGATTTATTAAAAAACTTCATTAAGAGAAGAGGGTGGTGAATTAAAATAAGATTAATAAATTAAAATTTGAGAAATTTAGAGAACTTCCATGTGGCAAGAGCCAACATAAGAATATTCATCACAAAGAAAAATTGAGGTAGTTTATGGACCAAATCTTAGACTTATCAATTAACTTCAGTAATAAACACAAATTAAGGAGTAGAAAAGGGGGAATCAAGAGACAACTAGGAGAAGAAATAGGAAGTCTTGTTGGGTTGAGGAAAATACTATTTTAAATGAACAATTAATTAAATTATTTTTGGAGAGTCTTGATGAGAGGGTGACACATGGGTGGGTGAATAATCAAATTTTGGGTTAATAAAAAATAATTATTTATGCATGAAATTCCAAGTGTCACCTATGAAGCATTCTATAAAAGAAAGAGAAATGGAATGGAAAGGGACCTTTGGTTTACCCTATTGTTGGATGGAGGATATTATGTCATTTTGAGTGGTTACGAGATATAGTTGAGTTTGGTGGGATAGAGTATTATAGAGAGGGGAATCTTGAGCCAAGAGGGGCTCACCTCTATCAGATAGCACAGTCCTTCATTGTACAACCCCATTGCAGCTCGAAGGTCTGCGAGGAAGGAGAGTACCCAAGGAGTAGGCTGGGAGGTCAATCAATGGGTCATTACATTCGGATTAAGCATGAAAACATTCATGCTTGGAGGTAGACAACAACAAAAGAGCTCAAGTAACGGCAAGTCAAGTTTGGTTCTCGTCTAAGGGTGAACGGTACATGTGTTATTTATATTGTTTTCATTTATGATGATTTTATTATGTCTATAATCAACAAGTTAAATAGATGTATGTGTTATGAAGTTAAATTATGTACTTGGATATAAGTGATTTAATTTTACTGAGTTTCAACTTGTATGATTCTGGTTTAAATTCCTAGTTACCGTGTTTTTTTTTTAAATAATAATAATAATAATAATAATAATAATTTTAAAGCCTAGCGCTCATCTAGTAAATTATAGGGTTGGTCTCTACAACCATTTTTGAATTATTTTGATGAAGTTGTAGGTTTCCATCAAGGTTAGATTAAGAGGGAGCCTCCACCACTTTATCAAAAGATAAATATTTTTTTTTCTCTATTTTTCATATTTTGACTTTTGGTTTCCTCCTCACATCCATACTTGTTTGTATTGTATGTTAATAATATATTTCTTAAATTTTTCTTGGTTAGGAAATCTTGATAAATGTTCAAAGGAGACTTCAAATGATATATATATATATATATATATATATATATATATATATATATATATATATATATATTCAGTCTCTCTCTCATCTCTCTGGTTTTATTCCCCTCCCTTTGATTGTAATTTTCTTTTTCTAGTTTTGTCCTTATTTTCTTTTTCTCTCGTTTTTGTTTTTAGGCATTTTTTATTATGGTATATATTATCCCTTCAATTATGTTATAATATTGATTCTTACCTATATATATATTTCCTCTCTCCGCTTATTATAATAATTAATTTAATCTCTCCTTTTAAATTAGTTAATATCTCTTATTAATTTAAGATTATTCCCTATGCTATTATTAATCCTTCTCCCCTTTTTATATTAATGTTATAATTTAAACTTTTTATTAAATTATTAAATTATTATATTATTCATTGACCTTTTATATAAAATTAAAAAAAAAAAAAAAAATTAATATTCTAACTAATTAACTAACCTAGTCAAATAACGACTACTATTTAATGGCTGGTTTTAGCAGTAATGACCGGGCAATGTTGCAGCCTTAATTTTTATTCTTTGAGATCGATTTATTTCTTCACCTTGTCTTGAGGATGAACCACATTAGATGGTTCGAAATGTCGACCAAATCCTAATGATGTGATTAATCCGAAAGACATTTATCTACATTATGGATAATCTTATATATATATTTTGCAAAGGAAGCCCTTCAAGAATTGATGTCCTACAAGGTTTTTTAAACAACAATTCAAGGTATGTCTTAAACTACAAGTTTTGATACAAGGTTCTGTTCATAGAAAATCTATGTTCATTCTCTTTTGAAATTTTCTTTATATCACTGACATCGTTATGTACAGGGTTTTGAATCACAAAGATTCTTGTCAGGGTGATTAATCATTAGATTGAATCTACCCTTGTGATATTATTTGATCATTATTATCTAACAATAACCTTTAGGGTTCACTATAAAACCCTAGCCTCTTGTTTTGCTAAGAGTATGTCAATATTAATTATGAAACCTTATTTTACTTAGGGTTGTTAATGAAATCTAGAAATCCTATTCTTTTGATGTTTAGGTTTTGGTATTATAGAAAACCTAGTCCTATAGGGTTTGTTGTTAATGTTTAAAATATGTATTGAAACCATAGATATTTAGGGTTTGATGAATTAGGGTTTAATATCTATGGTAAGATCCTAGGAATCAAACCCTAGGTGTATACTCATTTGTATGATCGAAGCCCTAGCTTGATTAAAATTGTTGTATATCTAACTTTTATGTATTGATGTTTGTGTCTTGTGTTTATCTTGTAAGTGTGAATAATCAATCCTAGTACATCATAGATATGTATATCCGAGTATGCTAACTTGCTTTTTGATACTCAAGTTTTAGTTTGTGAATTCTAGTGTTTGAAACAAAACCCTAGTAGAAGATTAAAATTCTAGGGTATGATGATATTATTTTCGATTAGTGATATCATTTAGCTTTAATGATAAAATATATGGGTTTGAAACAAATCCTAGTAGAGTCTGGCATGAAATTATAAAATCATATTGGATTGTAGTTTGATTTAATTACTGATATCCAAGGCCTCGTGCCTCAAAGATGGAGTATAGGGTTTACAACAAAAATCCTAGTAAGAAGTTGAAGAGATGTAACTTTTGTTGATTATGAACCTAACTAGGTTTAAGTATTTGATGTCAAAAAGTATGTTGTTAAATATTTTGCAGGTAGATAATCTTAAAAATGTTGAAGATGTTTGTAAGCATGATGAAGGAAGCTATAAGAATGATAATGATTAAGATTACCTTTATGTTGTTCATTTTTTGGTAGCATCGGATGTCCTCTAACTTCGAAACTTTGTGGAGAGGCTAGGACACATGAGATCTCCAAGACCCAGAAATTGTTTGGAGAAATTCCACCTGGAGCTAAAGTTATTAAAATAATTAATTATTTTAATGGGGACCCTAAGTCTAACTTAGGGAAATTAAATAATTAAAGTGAATTAATTTAACATGTGGGTGAGAATGTTCTAAGAGATGAGGATCAAGTATTTTCTAATATTAGCCATCGATTAGAGGTTAGATCATGGTCGTTGATTCGTCAACTAGAAATGTATTAAAGGAAGACTTGGCGTCAGTTGGAGGAACACACGCAGTGGAGCTAAGAGATTGAGCTATTCTAATGGAGCAGTGCTTGGACGAAGTTCAGATTTGAGTGATTCAAAGAAGTGGTGAGGGGAAGATGTAGTAATTGATCGGAGGACCAAGAGTACATTATAGAGCAAGGGCAGCATAGACACAGAGGAGGCATCGCAGCCACCAAGGGAGGTGACGCATGCCCCAGAGAGGGTGACGCATGCCCACGTAGAGCTCACACAAGGGCAGCGCAGAGCCTCTGAGGGATAGTCTAGAATCAGCTAGAGATCGGGGTTTTAAACCGACAGGGCTGAAACTCGATTTATGGAGAGGAAGATCAACGAATAGAAAGGGTGGCATAGTCCCTCAGTCAGACCCATGCATGATTACATAGTGGAAACATAAAGATTGTGCAGAGGCAGCTGAGGTTTCACCAGTGTCTGATGTGGGTCAGTCGGGACTTGCACAGTGAGGTAAAACTCACAATTTATTTCTGTTTTCCAAGGTTTTCTCTGTTGGGTGAGCTAGATTATGTCACCCTAGATGTACTCAGAATATTGTTGCTTAATAATAAAAACCCTCATAACTACGACATCGATTTTCCCGCATTAGGTTTTTCCGAGGATATTTTTCCAAAAAAATTGTGTCTTTTTTCTGTTTGATTTACTTATTTTTTAGCACTTGATATGTATAAATGTGTAGGCTGTAGTGTATTTACTTTGATGTTTTCCTGAATTATTCAAAAAATAACTTGTTAATTAAAGCAAAACAAGTAGGAGAAGTAAATCATATTTACTACAGTAAGGTTTATGGTTTAGATTCATAAATATTTACATGGTATCAAAGTTGTTGCAGATCAGATAGAGTTGAAGCCATTAGGGAAGAGATGAAGAAAAAATTTTGCTACAAGAAGGCAACGATCCCGAGTGACAGTATAGATCCAAGAAGAGGCTAGGAAGGGTGACGCAGTCACTAAAGGGGCTCACGCATAGCTTGCATCATCCAACTGGGGTGACGTTGTAGCTACAACAGAGGCAGTGCAATGTTTTTTGGGCCAGCACAAAGGTTTGAGCCTTCATCTTTCCGATTATCATGGCTAGAAGAGAAATTTGTTTTTCTTTAGGAGTTGTTGGCGGGGCATTGTTTCTGTTGGTGCAAAACAGTGCCTATTGGGGTTGTGACAAAGTAGAGGGAGCCAGTTCTTCAAAAGAATTCTCACTAAGAATTCTAGATCCAGTGTTGATCATCAACAAAGAGTGATCAAAGAGGGTTGATTCGACATCAGTTGGCAGAGGATTTCCCGGAGGGAAATGATTTTTCAGAGGGAGTGTGGTTCCTTAGAGGGTTTTTAGCGCAAATAAACCTAGATTTGATTTTTACTGGGGTGACAGAAAAAGAGGGAGAAGAGGATCAATTCGACATATTTTGTTGAGAATAGATCGCCACGCATGGACCGAGGGATCAGGAAAGGTTGGATGGAGCATCCAACTTTGTCATTTGGAAGGCCAGAATCCTATCAGTATTGGATGAGCATAGTATCAAGCATCTCACTGAGAGCACAGTTGTTGTTCCTGTTGACCTTGATTTGCTCAAGAAGTATGAAGAAGCTCAAGCGAAGGCTAAGCGCTTGATCATGGATGGATTCAAGGATCATGTGGTCCCACACATTGCTGATAAGAACACATCACATGAGATGTGGACTTATTTTACCAGTTACCACATTGTATCAGGGGACTTATGTTCAAAGGAGGATGCTTCTTGAGAAGAAGCTTTGATTATTCCAGATGTTAAAGGGAGAAGAGATCGACCGCTTCCTCATTAGATTGAAGGTGATCCGTGATGAGTTGGTTGTTGTGGGGGGTACACTTGATGAAGGTCTTATGGTGAGGACTGCTCTGAATGAAATTTTCGATAAGTTGGATAAATTTTTCCAATGCATATTGAGCAGAGCAACACTTCCAAGTTGGGAAAACATGTGGGCAGCTCTTCAACTATAAGAGATCAGGAGGATGACCAAGGCGGGCATGAGAAATGGAGGGATCAAGATCAAGCAGTAAGAGGAGGAAGATGCGGTTATCACATCAAAGGGACGACATGGGCAGTAGAGGAAGAATAATAAATACCTTTCAAAGGTCAGATGCTTTAGGAGTGGTGAATTAGGACATTTCGCCACAACATGCCCTATGAAAAATAAGGTTAAAGAGGAGTCTGATTCAAAGGTTGCCTTAGCTAAGGACGATGATGGAGATGATGATGGAAAAGAGGTGGGGTGACATTGATCCGCAATTATTTCGAACTGCAGTGTAAGGGAAGAATCCTTGAGGTTCCCATACGGGAGCCCTTAATGACAACAAAAAGATGAATGGAGTCAATTGGTGCGAGGGATTTTGGAGCAACATTGACAAAGATAGAAGGCTAAATACTGGAGCAGCGCAGAGCAGTGGCAGCAGTAGTGCAGAGATTGATGGAATTCAACAGCGTAGAGGTAGTGCAGAGTAGCAACAACGCAAAGGCACTAGAGGGACCACACATATTAGAAGCATAGGGTGCTTCAATATTGAGGTGCACCCAAAATGACTTGTATGTCAAGATTTTTGGGTGATGAATTATGTTTCTTAACTCTTAGAAACTTAGTTGCATTGCTATGGACAACATGATGCAGCATTTTGAGAGGGAGTTGCAATACAGATGTAGCAATTTTAGTGGAAGTGACATGGGCAATAGTACAGATAACAATAACGCAATGGATGAGTGGCAGCAGCCAAGCATCGGCAACGCTAAGGACTGATGTCGTGGATCAGGGTGATGCTTTTGGTTGAAGTATTGATAGAGCACATTCCTTGCTAAGAGGGAGTGTTGAGTTTTGGGTAGCATAGAATGTGCTCTAGCTCCAAAACTTTGTGGAGGGTTTAGGACACATGAGATATCCAAGACCCAGAAATCGTTTGGAGAAATTCCACTCGGAACTTAAGTTATTAAAATAATTAATTATTTTAATGGGGATCTTAGTCGTTGATTAGAGATTTGATCACGACCGTTGATTCGTCAACTTGAAAAATATTAAAGGAAAGCTTGGGGTCAGCTAGAGGAACACACGCAGTGGATCTAAGAGATCGAATTCTTTTGACGGAGCAATGCTCAGACGAAGATCAAATCTAAGTGATTCAGAGAAGCAGTGAGGGGCAAATGCACTAATTGATCAGAGGACCAAGAGTACATTGCAGATCAAGGGCAACAGAGACGCAGAGGAGGAAACGCAGCCACCAAGAGAGGTGATGCAGACCCCAGAGCGGGTGACACATTCCCACGCAGGTCTCACGCAAGGGCAGCGCAAAGCCTCCGAGGGACAATCCAAAATTAGCTAGAGATTGTGATTTCTAAGACAACAGGGCTGAAAATTGATTTTTGGAGAGGTAGATCAGCGCAAAGGAAGGGCGATGCAGTCCCTCAATCATACCCATGCAGGCTTACATATTGGCAGTGTAGAGACTATGCAAAGGTAGTTGGGGTTTCACTAGTGTCTGGTCTGGATCATCCGAGACTCGCAGAGTGAGGTAAAACTCACAATTTATCTCTATTTGCATAGGTTTTCTCTATTGGGTGAATCAGATTATGGAACCCTGGATGTACTCATAATATTATTTCTTAATAATACAAACCCTCAGAACTGTTGCACTGGTTTTCCCGCATTGGGTTTTTCCAGGGACATTTGTCCGAAAAATCTGTCCTTTGTATGTGTGCTTTACTTACTTTTCAGCACTTGATCTGTATAATTGTGTAGGATGTGGTGTATTTAATTGTTTTTTTGCTAGATTACTCATAAAATAACTTTTTAATTAAAGAAAAACAAGTGGGAGAAGTAAATCAGATTTACTGCAGCAGGATTTCTGGTTTAGATTCAAAAAATTTCACAGATGCAATGAATCCTTGAAAGAATGAATTTTCTCGGATACTATGAAATTGTTGATCTCCTTAAGTTGAAAGGGAACCTGGATAGAAGAAAGGGTATATCTATCCAATTGAGAGGGAGGGCATATTATGATAGTAAATACCTTGAAGTAAAAATGAAGATAAATGTACCACAAATGAATGTTCATGATTCATGAAGTTGCAAAAGAAAAGATTTGAGAAAAGTATTGAGGTTGTATTTTGTGCTATTGAAGGAGTAAAAGAAGAAAGCTTCCTACTTGATAATGATATAAGCATCATCCGAATGAATGAGGACCCTGAAGGTTTGTGTTTACTTGTATGTATATTTGAAAGTTTATTATTGATTGGTGTTGTGTTTATACATGTAAATCTATCCATAAGAAGGTTAAACACTTTTGGAAGCATGCTTGGACAAATGCATATATCTAATTTAGTTTATTAAGGAGAGATGGAGCATCTAATGGCAATATTATTGGGAGGACATTTGGTTTACCTATGTGTTGATGTATAAAGAGGGAGGGTGATGTTGGTCATGGATATTTGACCTTGGATACGCACCTAGATCCATGGGTTGATGGTTAGCAAGTAAACCTAATGGTACCTAGAGTGGATGAAATCTTGAGTCCATCTTAGTCCCGCCCAGATAGATTACCTTGCTCAGGTATCTAGTCTGTAGCACTGAGTGTGCTAGAAATCTTCATAGTTCATTTTGAGATCTTCCATGTTCCTCTATATATATGTCATTATGAATACCTCCCTAGTTAAGAGGGAGTGTTGAAGAATGTAACTATTTTTGGCCTTCATAATTGTACTTGATTCATGATGTAATTTATTTATCAAAAGAAAGAAAAATAAATTTTATTATTAAATAAATTGACATATTAAAGCGGGTTTCATGCTTGGGTCAATTGTTTATAGGTCAAAGCCTCAGTTTTAGGCTTCTAGGGTTTATTTCAAGTTTCATTGTCCATTTCATAATATAAAGAACCCTTCCTGAGGAATTTTTTGTCAAGAAGGAAATTTATCTTCATTTAAATTAGGTCTTATATGTCTCCTCCCCAAATTCGGCCTTAGAGAAGGGCAAGTCAGCCTAAACTGAGGAGAAGAAACACATATATAAAGACAAAAAATGTTAGGTCCCTAGAATACTAGTGTATTCCCATTTTTTTATTGTTAGTGTAGTCCCATATTGTTATTGTTTTGCCCATGTATCCCCCATGTTTTTATTGTTGTGCCCTTACACTATTATTGTTATGTACACTTTGATTATATTGTGACCCCTTAGACCCTTATATATACCAAGGAGGTCTTATCATTTGTATCATCCAAGAATTGTTCATTTATGCAATGTAAAGGAGGTCTCCCCCTCAAATAAGACAATATTTACATCGTTGATCTATCTTTTCTTCCATTCTTTGAGCTGGTTGCATAACATTTCGTATCAGAGCTTCACTTCTTCAAACAAGCCATCTTGTAATTTTCGTTATAACGTTTTTTCTATGAAGCTTCAGAAGATGAATTGCAACCACGTGGAGTCAAAATATTGGTGAACATCGTGTATGAATTTCAGATCTTGGTTCGCTATATTTTTGGAAATATCATCTGAAGAATTTAGGGTTTTTGCAGGATCCAAAATTCCATCTCAAATAGGTGACCTAGGGAAAATCATCTTAAATTTCTCTTTGAAAATCGGATTTGAATTTCGTAAAAAGTGACTGAAAGTGGACAAACTGTAGCTTCTTGGGTACCAATTTCAAGTTCGAAGGTTGAAACAGTGACACGTGGAACTCTGTACAAGTTCACTCTATTGAATACGTATATAATTAGGTTAGTGTGGGGGATTGGGCATAACTTTTTCTTGAATAATAAAATCTTGACCATAGTTATGGGGTTGTAAAGAAGAATCAAGGGGATACCACAAGACGAAATTTCAGTGCTTGGAGATCTAAAATTATAGATATGCAACATTTTAAATATTGAGCTCCTAAAAAACAAGAAAAATGTGTGTATTTTTTAAAATTTGCTTAACTTTTGTTTGAAAAATAAGTTTGAAGTTATTCAAAGGGAATAGTTAAGCATAGATATCATTCCTTGATTAAAAAATACCTCGAAACAAAAAAAGGGACACACCTAGTGGGCAACCAAAAATCTCTTCTATGACGCATGAAGAAGAGGAAGAAATGCAACATGATATATCAAAATTACGAGACCAACTGCATCAATTTTTTCTCTCGCAAAGAATAACCAAAAATGAATTGGAAGAGATGATGAAAGTTGATATGGATGGTTTAGAAGTAAAAATAAAAGGGACATGGAAGGCTTGAAAGATGGTTTAAAAGAGGATATGGGAGTTTTGATAGTAGACATGGATGCGATGAATGTGAAATTGGAATGGTTGACAAAGTTGTTGCAAGAAAGGCTTCCTAGTGGTAACAAGGTAATCCATGAAAATCATGATGAGGACAAAAGGAATATGAATTATGATTTTAGAGACTCTAATGTTGGGTTTAAGAACCACCACATTCCCAAGATTGATATGAGGAATTTTGATGGCAAGGATCCGAGAACATGGATACTACAGATGGAGCAATATTTTGATCTCCATGATTTGCAACACACACAAAAGGTACACATTGTAACTTTATATTTAGAACCGAATCAATGTGTATGGTATTGATGTCTTTTTTCTCGTAAACCACTTGTCACTTGGTCAATTTTAACGGAGGAAATTATTTCACATTATGAGGATACAAAGAGAAGCACCTTCTTAAGCCAATTGATAAATCTCAAACAAAAGGGTTCAATGGCAGAGCACATTGAGGACTTCTAAAAATTGAATATCAGGGTAACTGATATTCTAGAGAAGCATATGATTGATGTCTTCATATTGTAGTTCCCTACTCTATTTGATTGAAAATGATATGAATTTTAACGTTATTTAAGCCTAAGGCCCACACGTTATTCTTTGAGGACCTCAGGTTGCAGATACAGACACATGACTCGATTATTAGTGGATTTTATGGTTGTGAATGTTCTGCATTGATACTATGATGATGATATCATTGATGGTTATGCATGTTATTTATTGATATTACGTGATGATAGCATTAATGGTTATGTATGTTCTCTATTGATATGATTGAAGCATTAATGGCTATGCATGTTCTCTATTAATATCATGATGATGATAACTTTGATGGAAAGGTATGTTTTCTATTGATGTTACGATTATGATAGATTTAATGGATATGTATGTCTCCCATTGATGTTATGATTGTGATAACTATGATGGATGTGTCACCTATGTTACCTACTAACATTAGTTTTGGTTCACAATGAACAATAGTGTGATTAAATAGGTCATGTTGATGATGTTATTATGATAAGGACTAACACTAAGAAACTTTGTTACTGATGATTATTGAGTATGACAAGAAACCGCCAGAGGTACTTGCATACGATGAGTTGATGACATATGGTTTGATGGAAATTAATATTTGTTTTTAAAATTATTAAGTCCAGTTTGAAACTTTCTATATATATACTCTGATGATATGTTAGTGGCTGCAGGAACAGGTTAATTTCTTAGCCAAATGACTCACATATGGGTAATGGGATTGTAAAATTGGATGGAATAACATGGGAGGGGTGGGACAGTGTCCTGATCTCACCCGCTAGCACTCCCACCGTGACTTAGGTTGGAATGGTTGAAACACCTTCGCCTAGAAGATCGCAATGTCGTGGGGGCAGGTCTCAAATTTGGGTCACTCACGAGGATTTTTTTGGGGGTGCGCATCAAGGCGGATTCCTTGATCCTCAACACCATTAGTATCACTATAGTGGACAACATAATATATGATAGTGTTCTTTGTTGTTTCACCTATACTTTCCCCTCGTAGCCACTGGATTCTTGAAGGGAAACTGACGTAGCACCCTTGGAACTTCAAGGGAAGTTCTTGAAGGGTACGATCGACTTGGCACCCTTGGCACCACAGATAAACTGTTAGGCATGGAACCCTTGGAACTTCAAAGGAAATTTCTTGAAGTGCATGACCAACTTGACATCCTCGACATCATTAAAAAGAAACCAATAAATATAATCAAGATATGAAAATCCTACTAATTCATATCAAGTAGTAGATGATGTTAGAACCAAGGAAAGTAAATCAAGAATAAAACTTAGGGTAAGGGAAGAATAGGAAGAAATAAAATATTTTACCCTAAGAATTCTACCCCTTTCCATGTTGAAAAATATTCAGTGGATAATGTACATAAGTAACTTAATTAGGCAAAAGGGGGAAAGAGGGACATAGAGTTAAGTATAAAGATTAATCATAAAATTGTTAAAAACTTCATTAAGAGAAGAGAGTGGTGAATTAAAATAAGATTAATAAATTAAAATTGGATAAATTTAGAGAACCTCCATGTGGCAAGAGCCAACATAAGAATATCCATCTAAGAGGAAAATCAAGTTAAATTAGGAGGTAGTTAGGGGACCAATTTTGATACTTATCATTTAACTTCAATAATAAGCACAAATTAAGGAGTAGAAAAAGGCAAGATCAAGAGACAACTAGGAGAAAAAAATATGAAGTCTTATTAGGGTGAGGAAAATACTATTTTAAATTAATAATTTAAGTAAATGATTTTGGAGAGTCTTGGTGAGAGGGTGACACATGGGTGCGTGAATAATCAAATTTTAAATTAATAAAAATAATTAATTAATCATGAAATGTGGAGTGTCACATATGAAGCCTCCTATAAAAGAAGGGGAAAGCCATGGAAAAAGGAATTTTTCTTATCCTATGGTTGGATGGATGAGATTATGTCGTTGTGAGTGGTTACGAGCTATAGTTGTGTTTGGTGAGGTAGAGGACATTAGAGAGGGGACTCTTGAGCCAAGGAGGGATCACCTCTATCATCTAGTAAACTTGCTCCATTGTACAATCCCATTGGAGCTCAGGGGTCTGCGGAGAAGGAGAGTACCCAAGGAGTAGGTTGGGAGGTCAACCAATAGGTCACTACATTTGGTCCAAGCACGTTGACATTCACATTTGGAGGCAGACGACAACAACAGATTGCAAGTAGCGACAAGTCAAGATTGAATATCGTCTCCTGGTGAACAGTACATATGTTAGTTATGATGTTCTTTTATATGATTACATTGTGCCCCTAGTTAATAGCATGTAAAATAGGTGATATGTGAAATGTGGTAAAAATTTATGGATGTGTGATGTAAGTGCTTAACATTTTTGAGTTCTCAATGTTCATCTACTTATGATTATAGTCCTAGTTATTCTGCATTGTTTAAAAAATAATTGGTTAGTCCCTACACCTGGTATCAAAGCCTAGGTTAAACCTCTAGGACCTATGGACCCTTTCAAACTTACTTTTCATGAGTTTCACCATGAATTATTGTTAAGACCAGAATTCTCGTTAAAAAAATATAAAGAAAAGAAAAAATTTCATATTAAAAAAAAATATGCCAATCTCATCAACAATGTAAAAATGGATAATGTTATGTCAAGAAAGACTTTTACAGGAATTAAAGTTTGGAACCCACCTCATTAAATTGATTAAATTAAGGCAGCCCCACGGGGGTAGGCGAGTTGGTCATTGAAATGCTGTTGGAAAAATACTGAGAGGGGGGGTGAATCAGTATCTAGAGCTGACTGAAAATTTTTGTTTTTCCTTTCTCTTAAAAACATATGTTACATTACTGCATCCAACTTGTATGTCCAGAGATCTTATTATATCTTTACTTAGATCATTGCATCATTTATTCATCAGATAAGTAGTAAGCATGAACAGAAATAACAGAACAAACCATCAAACATAAGCAACACATATGAACACCAGGATTTAAGGTGGAAACCCAATTCGGGAGAAAACCACCGCTACTGTTATCTCAAACTTCAATCTTTATTATAAAGAGAACTTCTTACAATTTTATGCTGGTGCAGACTTATACCAGCACGCAGGCACCCACCTGCAGAAGGCTACTGCCTTCTCTCGTTTACCAGCCTTTCCTGGAAGGGAGCTACAACCCCCTGTTCTCGTTTACCAGCTACCACTGGAAGGGAGCTACAACCCCCTCACTGAAGGCTTCGACCCTTAGCACTCCTACGGACCACGTTTCATCAATTTTCAGTCTGGATCCACCAGATTCCACTCGACATACCTTGCTGGCCACTAGATTTATTCATTCAGTACACTCACACCAGTTCTTCATGATTTCGTCCGTCGTTCAAAATCAGAGATTCATCATCGTCAGTTCATTATATCCATGGGTGCATCATAGATTCAGATTTTTCAATTAAGAACAGAGTTTATTCATACAGATATCTCTAAAAGAGATTTGTTTATTATCAACCATTTCGCATGCACACCGTTCTTCATGATTCTCATCACCTTATATAGTTTACCCTTTATCAATACCATGAGTAGAAAACCACTCAACCGCTAATGGTATTAAAATTCGAACCAATCCAAACTCAAATCCCAATCTTCGTTATTCCATGCACGAATTGTCCCATGGGTAATCTTTATCTCCGCCAAATAATACTATAGCCAAGGTTAAACAGTATTAACGTGCCGCTAATGGTTTTCTTTTTATTGGAATTTTATTTATCAAATTCGTGGAATTTGATAAATAAATATTATTCACAACCTTTGGATAATTAAATATTAATAATCCATGCTTTTATCAAATGGCCTTTTTTAAAATAGACCTTTGGATCCGGCCCCACATGCACAATCGACGACTTAATCAATATTATTTAAAACTAGGGCCCATTGCTAACAATCAACCCGATCGAAGGGCTCATGTTCCATCGCGCCACATCATCCAATCCGACGGATATCTCTTGGGCAACTTGCACGGGCAATCACGCGCGATGGCGCGCCGTACTTGTGTTATTCTTCTCGCAGCTTCAACAAATGATGACCGTCCGATGACCCCTTTCCAAATCAACGGCGCTCAACGATATCGCTGGGCATCCTGGGTCGAACTCTAACGCGCGATGGCGTGCAGTGGTAAGTGGTTTTGTGAAATCGTATAGGGACGTGTGTCGCCCGTTCTATGGAATCGCTCCCCACCTCTTGAATACCGCTTACCCGTCGAAAGCAGTGCGATGAAAACTAGAAACCGCTTGTACTGTTCACTCGGTCATGGTTCTGCTCTTCCACGTAGGGTTCCGTCGCCTTTTCAATGTATTATTATAATTAAGTTGCGCTTTAAGGTTTAGTTCCTCTTCTAACTGTACATTCAAGTTCTTGATTCCGCAAGTTGATCACTGCACTATGGTCCATCGCAATTATAATCTTCGCTACATTCATCATATCTCTGCAACCATTAATTCCTTCAATGGATTTCTTACTTATCACAGATTACCATTCACTTATTCTTTTCTATTCGATGGCCTTTTTCTCCTACTCTGTCTCTAGACAATTCTGCTTCAATTATGCATTTTACTTCTATTCACTGTCTCTGCGTTGTCTACTGCCTTAGTTCCTTATCTGCCTTGCTTCCTCTCTGCTTCTTTGATCTTTTTGTTGGTCTCTTTGATGCCTCTGCTATCTCTCTGTTACTATCTTTGCTTCTTGTTTAATGTTGCTCCTTGCTTCTATGTTTGCCTTGTTGCTGTTTAGATGCTCCTTCTTTGCTACTTCCTTTGCCATCAATGACAACATTTCCAACAATCTCCCCCTTTGGCATTGATGGAAATACTCTTCCTCTGTTTGTCTTATAGAAGCCCTTTGTTGCTTTTCCTCCCCCTTTGACATCAATGGCAAAGAGTTGATCAAGATCCTTTGAAATGATAATATCATGCTCCCCCTAAGATCATGCTGCATCTTCAAACATAATATGACCGACCATGCATCCTTTTCATATGACCAATGCTCCCCCTTAGCCTGTCCAATCAGAGATGCCTAACAGCACCTCACAACCAGTTTAATCTTCTGTATTTAAGTAGATCTGATCCTCTGCATGGCAAAGACTACTCCGAGTTTCTGTCTGAGATATTCGAACGCTTCCCTGGGTAGAGGTTTGGTAAATATATCAGCAACTTGTTCTTTGGAGGGAACATACTCCAATTTCACCTTATTTTCAAGCACTTGTTCACGTAAGAAGTGATATTTGATGGGAATGTGCTTGGTCTTGGAATGCATAACAGGATTCTTTGAGATACTAATGGCACTTGTATTATCGCACATAATGGAGATAGGAGGTGAACATTTGATTTGAAAGTCTTGTAAGGTTTGCATCATCTAGAGAAGTTGAGTGCAACATGATGCGGCAGCCACATATTCTACTTCTCTTGTAGATAAGGCAATAGAGCTTTTCTTCTTTCTAAACCAAGATACTAACCGGGGCCCCATATAGAATGCACCACCACTAGTGCTTTTCCGATCATCAACAGTTCCAGCCCAAATTGCATCAGTGTATGCATGAAGAGTAAGATCATCATTCTTTGGATACCATAGTCCAAAGTCTTGAGTTCCTTGTAGATATTTGAATATTCTTTTCACAGCCTGAAGATGAGACTCTTTTGGATTAGCTTGGAATCGTCCAACAATCCCAACTGCATGCATGATGTTTGGTCTTGTCCCAGTGAGATAAAGTAGACTTCCTATCATAGATCTGTATTCTGGTTGATTCACCATGGGGGAATCATCATTAGAACTGAGATTACATCCGGTTATCATTGGTGTACTTACAGGTTTGCAATCTTCCATGCCATACTTCTTTAAGATTTTCTTGAGGTATTTTGCTTGTGATAAGAATATGCCATCTGTTGCTTGTTGCACTTGCAAGCCAAGAAAGAATGTTAGTTCCCCAAGTAAAGACATTTCAAATTCTTGCTTCATATCAGAAGCAAATTTCTGACTCATAGACTCTTCATTACTTCCAAAAATGATATCATCAACATATACAACTACAATCAATAGTTTGTCATTTTCATTTTCTGTGTATAAGTTGCTATCAGCAGACCCTTTTGAAAATCCTTGTTGATGAAGATATTTGTCAAGACGATAGTACCATGCCCTTGGAGCTTGTTTGAGACCATATAGAGCCTTTTTAAGTCTACAAACAAGTTTTTCATCATTTTCCAAAATGAATCCTTCTGGTTGTTCTATATAAACTTCTTCTTCTAGATCACCATTGAGAAAAGAAGATTTAACATCCATTTGATAAACTTTGATTTGTTGGAAGCTTGAAAAAGCAAGAAACATTCTTATGGCTTCAAGTCTGGCTATAGGGGCAAAGGTTTCTTCAAAGTCTATACCTTCTTGGTGAGCATACCCACTTGCAAAACACAGTCTGCTTTGTTCTTGTAACATCCCCATTCTCATTTAACTTGTTTTAGATATCCATTTAGTTCAATGAATTTTTATCATAGGGTCTTGGTACTAATTCCCAAGTGTGATTCTTTCAATTTGATCAAGCTCTTCATTCATGGCTTGAATCCAACATTCATCTTTGCTAGCTTGGTTGACATTCTGTGGTTCAATAGTGGATAGAAATGCCAGATAGCTAGAAGATCCCACAAGAGTCCTTCTTGTTTGTACACCTGATCCCTTTTCTCCCAAAATTTGAGATTCTGGATTATTCTTTTGAACATATCTGGATGGAGCTTTTTCAGATAAATCATCTTCGGGTTCTTCATTGGGTTCACTGTCTATATCATTCCTATTTGATGTAGAAGGATATATGTCATCATCATCGTCTTCATTTGTTGTTTGTTTTTCTTCTTTTGGAGCT
Organism: Pinus albicaulis; assembly: GCA_034641835.2. Taxonomy (NCBI): domain Eukaryota; kingdom Viridiplantae; phylum Streptophyta; class Pinopsida; order Pinales; family Pinaceae; genus Pinus; species Pinus albicaulis. Next base: position 881,287,245 of record CM076574.1, read on the forward strand.
GCAGGAGACTCATCAATAACAACATCTATACATTCAACAATCTTCCGAAGTCTTTTATTGTAAAATTTATATGCCCTACTCCTAGAGGAGTAACCAAGAAATATTCCTTCATCTACTCTGGGTTCAAACTTGCCAAGTTTTTCATCATTATTTTTGATAAAGCATTTTCTCCCAAAGACTCTAAAGTGCTTCACAGTGGGAGGATTACCATACCATAGTTCATATGGATTTTTATCACTATTTACACGAACATGTGCCTTGTTAAGAATATTTACCGCTGTATGTGCTGATTCTCCCCAAAATGTGTCAGGTGTTCCGGAATCATCAAGCATAGCTCCAGCCATTTGTTGAACTTTTCTATTCATTATTTCTGCTACGCCATTTTGTTGTGGAGTGCCAGCTACAGAAAACTGTCTTTTTATGCCATGTTGTTCACAAAATTCAAGGAATTCATCTAATGTATATTCTCCTCCTCGATCAGATCTAAGACACTTTATTTTTAGATCTAATTCATTCTCAACTAGTGCTTTGAAGATCTGAAATTTCTCAAATGCTTCATCTTTGTGTTTAAGCAGCCCAATCCAACACATTCTAGAAAAGTCATCAATGAATAAGATATAGTATTCTTCACCACGCAGTGACTTTTTTCTCATAGGTCCACATATGTCAGTATGGATAAGTTCAAGAGGCTTACTTGATGATCCTTCCTTGGCATTAAATTGTACTCTGGTTTGCTTACCGAATTGGCAGGATTTACATATGATATTTTCAGGTAGAGAAATATTGGGAAGATCACGAACAGCTTTAAGTCTGCTTGATTTGTTGATTTGAGAGAAGCTCAGATGTCCCAACCTTCTATGCCACAGCCAATTTTCTGAAGATTTGATCAAATAACATTGTTCTTTGCAATTCTTCAATATATATAGGTTGTTTGGAGTTCTTTTCCCTTTTATAATTGCTTTACCTGTATCAAGATCACGTACCACACATTCTTTTGAACTAAAGACAACTTCAGTTCCTTGATCACACATTTGACTTACACTTAACAAGTTATGCTTTAATCCATCCACATACATGACTTCATTAGCTTTCACCTTTTCTTTTAGAAAAACAAACCCTTTTCCCTTAATGACCGCAGGAGTATCATTTCCAAATGTAACATTCTTTTCCTTTTCTAGAGCACTATATGCAAGAAGTTTGTTTTTGTCACCTGTCATGTGTCTTGAGCATCCACTATCAATGTACCATTGGTTTTCTTCATCTTTTGCAAATAACGCTATGCCACAATTTTCAACCTGTAATTCCTTCTTTTTCCATACTTTGGAGCTTGAAGGAACATGTTCTTTTGGCTGAACTTTGCTCCTGCATTCAGATTCTTCATGGCCAAAGTTATTCTGAGAGAGCCATTCAACTTCATTTTGAAAGGGGGAGAAAAGTTGTTACTAAAATGCTTCTTCTTTGTTTCAATATCAATCTTACTATTTTTTTCTTCTCTTGTCATGATGGTTTTATATGCAACACATTGAACAACTTTATGACCAAAATTGTGACATGAGAGACATTGTCCATTGAAGAAGAAATTTCTGCGATCATGAAATATTCTACTTGAATTTTTCTGTTGATTGGTGTTTCTTTGAAAGGTATTCCTATTAGTGTTCTTTGAATTGAGATGATCATGCTTTACTTGTAAAGACTCTTTATTCCCTTACTAAGTGGCAGATGTTGTAAACCAGTTGTAGCTACTTTTAGATAATTTGGTGCTGAAGCCTGAGAGGATTCTCTGATATATCCAAGACCTATCTTTATAAGAAGAGAACGTTGTACCTTGATAATCTCTTCTAAAGTTTCTGATGCTTTAGCAAATTTAAGATTCAGAGTCTTTACTTTCTCAACTTATTTTCTTAGACTTACCACTTCACATTCTAATTTGTCATTGTGTTTCTCCTTTTTTTCAGCTGATTTTCGAGTTCATGACGCTGCACTCTCTTCTGGCAAATTTGAAGATTGTTGTTTTCATTAAGAAAATCATTGTCTTCTAGAGCATCCATAAAGGTATCCTTTTCTTCTTTAGAATCATTTTCGAAAGCCATAAGAAGTCTAAGATCTTGTTCACCTTCTTCCTCACTATCAGATAACCCATCACTGTCTTCATGAGTATAGTAACTTTTTCTAGAGCTAGACCGGTTCTTATTTCTTCTTGCTGCTTCCTTTCCTTTAGCAGGTGTTTCTTTGTAAGGACACTTAGCAGCATAATGACCAACTCTTCCACAATTAAAGCATTTGAAGGGAAGCTTACCTCTAAACCGTCCTGTGCCAAGTTGAAGTTTCTTTACGAAGTTTATCTCATCTTCTTCTGAGACATATCCTGATCCTTCTGTTATTTGTACTTCCTTCCCTTTTGTAGAAGTTCTAAAGACTGCTTCTTTGACTTCATATGGTCCTCCTCTTCTCATTTCATATGCAGTTAGTATGCCATGAAGTTGCACCACAGTAAGATTTTGAAGATCCTGCTTTTCTTCAAGAGCAAAAACTTTTGATTCAAATTTGCTTGTTAGTGATCTTAAGACTTTCTCAACCAAAGTAGATTCGATTATTGTTTCTCCCAGATTTCTCATACGATTTACAATATCATCAAGACGTAAAAAGAAATTGGCAGTGCTCTCCTCATTATCCATTTTTAGATTCTCATATTGAATTCTGAGAGTTTGGAGTTTAGCACTTTTTACCTTTGCATCACCTTCATAACTTAGAATGATTTTGTCCCATATTGCCTTTGTTGTATTCAGCTGCATGACTTTGAAAATTCTGATTCAGTTAGACTTCCCAATAGAGCATTGACCGCCTTTTCATTTGTTTCATAATTCTTTCTTTCCGTCGGATCTGTTGGTACTGCAGCTGGATATTGATATCCTCCTTCAACAATTGCCCATACCTCTGCTCCCAAAGACTGAAGATAGGATCTCATCCTTGTTTTCCAGAAGATTAAGTTGTTTCCGTTAAAGAGCGGAGGCCTGATAGATGCTGTTCCATCTTGATTGCTCATCTTGCTTGATTTTCCTTCTAGCGGTTAAGCTTTCTCAGAAGGATCTGCTCTGATACCAATTTTTGGGAAAAATACTGAGAGGGGGGGTGAATCAATATTTAGAGCTGATTGACAATTTTTTACTTTTTCTTTCTCTTAAAACCATATGTTACATTACTGCATCCAACTTGTATGTCTAGAGATCTTATTATGTCTTTACTTAGATCATTGCATCATTTATTCATTAGATAAGCAGTAAGCATGAATAGAAAAAACCATCAAACATAAGCACCACATATGAACACCAGGATTTAAGGTGGAAACCCAATTCGGGAGAAAACCACCGCTGATGTTATCTCAGTCTTCAATATTTATTATAAAGAAAATTTCTTACAATTTTATGCTGGCACAGACTTATACCAGCACGGAGGCACCCACCTGCAGAAGGCTACAACCTTCTCTCGTTTACCAGCCTTTCCTGGAATGGAGCTACAACCCCCTGTTCTCATTTACCAGCTACCACTGGAAGGGAGCTACAACCCCCTCACTGAAGGCTTCGACCCTCAGCACCCCTGCGGACCACGTTTCATCAATTTTCAGACTGGATCCACCAGATTCCACTCGAAAAACCTTGCTGGCCACCAGATTTATTCATTCAGTACACTCACACCAGTTCTTCATGATTTCGTCCGTCGTTCAAAATCAGAGATTCATCATCGTCAGTTCATTATATCCATGGGTGCATCATAGATTCAGATTTTTCAATTAAGAACAAAGTTTATTCATACAGATATCTCTAAAAGAGATTTGTTTATTATCAACCTTTCACATGCACACCGTTCTTCATGATTCTCATCACCTTATATAGTTTACCCTTTATCAATACCATGAGTAGAAAACCACTCAACCGCTAATGGTATTAAAATTTGAACCAATCTAAACTCAAATCCCAATCTTTGTTCTTCCATGCACGAATTGTCCCATAGGTAATCTTTATCTCTGCCAAATAATACTATAGCCAAGGTTAAACAGTATTAATGTGTCGCTGATGGTTTTCTTTTTATTGGAATTTTATTTATGAAATTCGTGGAATTTGATAAATAAATATTATTCACAACCTTTGGATAATTAAATATTAATCATCCGCGCTTTTATCAAATGGCCTTTTTTAAAATAGACCTTTGGATCCGGCCCCACATGCATAATCTACGGCTTAATCAATATTATTTAAAACTGGGGCCCATTGCTAACAATCAACCCGATCGAAGGGCTCACCGTTCCATCGCGCCACATCATCCAATCCAACGGATATCGCTTGGGGAACTTGCACGGGCAATAATGCGCAATGGCACACCGTACTTGTGTTATTCTTCACGCAGCTTCAACAAATGATGACCGTCCAATGACCCCTTTCCAGATCAACGACGCTCAACGATATCACTGGGCATCCTGGGTCGAACTATAACGCGCGATGGCGCGCAGTGGTAAGCGGTTTTGTGAAATCGTACAGGGACGCGTGTCGCCCGTTCTATGGAATCGCTTCCCACCTCTTGAATACCGCTTACCCGTCGAAAGCGGTGCGATGAAAACCGGAAACTGCTTGTACTGTTCACTCGGTCATGGTTCTGCTCTTCCACGCAGGGTTCCGTCGCCTTTTCAATGTATTATTATAATTAAGTTGTGCTTTAAGGTTTAGTTCCGCTTCTAACTACACATTCAAGTTCTTGATTCCGCAAGCTGATCACTGTACTATGGTCCATCGCAATTATAATCTTCGCTACATTCATCATATCTCTGCAACCATTAATTCCTTCAATGGATTTCTTACTTATCACAGATTACCATTCACTTATTCTTTTCTATTCGATGGCCTTTTTCTCCTACTCTGTCTCTGGACAATTCTGCTTCAATCATGCATTCTACTTATATTCACTGTCTCTGTGTTGTCTGCTGCCTTAGTTCCTTATCTGCCTTGCTTCCTCTCTGCTTCTTTGCTCTTTCTGCTGGTCTCTTTGCTGCCTCTGCTATCTCTTTGTTACTATCTCTGCTTCTTGTTTAATGCTGCTCCTTGCTTCTTTGTTTGCCTTGTTGTTGTTCAGATGCTCCTTCTTTGCTACTTCCTTTGCCATCAATGACAACATTTCCAACAAATGCGGTGAAGTTCGTTTGTAAGGAGGGCTCCGTACAGGAGGTCACGAGTTCAAATCCCCCTGAACTAAAACGAAGCATGTGGAGAGGGGTGGGCGCATGTTCCCAGTGGTTATAGTGGTAGCGGTCAGAATCGACCCCGTGTAACACGAGTCGCGAGGCTATCCTAGTTGTCGATCCCACTGTTAAAAAAAAAATGATTAAATTAAGGCAACGATTTGTTCTGATTGATAAATTGAATGTCATTCTAAAATAAATAATATATATATATATATATATATATATATATATATATTATGCACAGAACATCTTAAGGAGAAAAACTATGTAACATAACTCTCTTACAAAAAACTAACTTTTCTGTGAGAAATTAACTAAAGAAACAGAACATCACCATATATTTATAGAGATTTTTTCCCTTTGGAATCTTCGTGTTGTGAATGTAATTATTGTTTTTTTCACCTGTTAAAAGTGCACCAATGATTCCTAAAGTCTTAATAATTCCTTAACTACATATACAAACCATACATCCACATAAAAAACATATTCAGATAAAAAAAAACCACAATATTTTTAAACTTGAGAAAAACAAAATATCTGACATATATTAATGTACAAAAACCATTAAAATACGAAGTGGCTGGAAAGGAAAAAAAACAAGATTTCTACTTTGACTCTTGGGTTTTCCACAACATTCGTGTTGTGACTCTTTTGTACTCCGCTGAAGGAATGGTGTTTCTTCTACTCTTGCCTTCCACATTCTACCAAAAAATTGGAGTCTTCTACATATTTCTTCCCTTACTCAGCATGAAAGCCTATGATTTGACTAGGTTTAGATATATGCCAATATTTGTAAAGAAACTATAATGCCAATTTAGCCACTTATGTCAGGCTTGCACGGATCATGCTAGTTAGTAATGAAGCCCAATAATACACAATAAAAAAAATGTATCTATTCAAATACTTTGCTTATCTTTTCAACAATTACAGAAAGCTTTCCTCCCTGGTAGGGAAATCTCATATCCCTTAGGGTAGCCTTTAAATTCTACAGATCTAGCATCTGGTCTTTAGATTTCCAATGAAAATGAACCAACCCTTCCAAACCTCACGGATATGCACCTAGAGGTTGAATCCAACAATAGTTCCATATATGCCTATCTTGTGACCGCTGACATCTTCACAAGTGGAATTGGAGGCTGAAAACAAATTTGGTATTTCACCATGCAATTTCATATTCACCATGGGATTTCATAATTAATTCACGATTATTTGATATTTATGTGCATGAAAACATTATTTGGTTTTGTAAACACTACAATGGTCAATTGAGTTGCCCTGCGGGCTCAATGTTTTCATTATTTTAATGAGTTTTAATCATTGTGATATTATATTTTAATAACACTGCCTTGTGTGATCCATGTTTTCATTATTTGAATTAATGGTAAATTGCATTTAAATTTTTTATTTTATTAATAAATTCCCATGTTTGGTTCTTGTTTTTTTAGTTTGACTCACAAAAAGTTTTAACCCTAATTTTAATAACATTGTGATCACCAATTAAACTACCCAATGTTCTATGTCTCAATTATTTAAATAAATTGTAAAGTTCATTTCATTTTAAAGACTTATGCACATTTTAAAGTCTTATGCATTTTATAAAACACACAAAATAATTTTGCTTTATATGGATATAAGTTAAGTTAATTTAACATTATGAGAATTATAATAATTCTCTCAAAATAATTATAATTCATAATTCTTTTGTGAATTATGAGACCCCTATCATTTTTTATATGGGTGATGTGGTTCACTCGAGCAAAAATATTTTGTAATAATTTATCAATAATTCATAATTCTCTTTTGTGAATTATGAGATGCCTATCATTTTTTATATGGGTGATGTCATTCAGTCGAGCTAAAATGATTTGTAATAATTTGTCGATACACACAAATTTGTAGTGTTAAGAAAGAAAATCTTACAATCCAACATAGAGATGGAAGGCATACAAATATTTTGAAAATAAAGACGAATATGACATATATCATCAAGTCATTATTGTATTAGAATTAATTAAACCTTCAAAACTAATGACTCATTAAAAGGGACAGTAAAAGGAGGTAGTTTGTAAGGTAATAGTAAAAGGGGAACTAACAACTTCAAGAAGAGGCAAAACTTGCCTCAATAATTTTACTACCTAAACTTGTTCAACAACTTGCATAAATTTTGGTGGGCATTACCATGGTAAATCACAATATTCACATGTCCTCTTCTATCTAAATTTATGCAAATAATTGGATAAATAATGGTGGGCAATAACTCTTGGTAGATCTACCTATTTACCAGAAGGGAATAATGTCCCAAGTAACTCTTACATTAGTGCCACTCCAATTCTCAGATTCATTACACTCATTTAATTATTTAAATAATTTCCATATAATTAATGGAAGTTATTATTATATATTCTTACATTATTAAAACTTGATCGTAAATATTTTATATACTAAGGTATAACATTGTATCGTACCATACAATTTTAACTATACAAGCACTTTTATATTAATATTTTTAATGTAGTCCTAAATTATCCATTGTTTGGAATTAGCATCTCTATCAAATATGCATGTAATTTGATAATTACCCTATTCTTGATTATTACCATATTCTAGTCGTATATTATATAACATAATATTTATCAAACATTGGAAACATATTCTCTCTATTTACTAATGACAATCTCAGATTATGTTATGATAATGCTATCAACCACCTTTATCATTTACATGACATAATGTTTTTTAAGCCTACTATGATTAATCATATTAATTTTATCCTTCTGATTAAATCTTATAGGAAGGTTTGAAATTGATAGGTGAATTAAATCATCAATAACTTATAAATGCATAAATTGTTCCTTTGGAAGTATATAATAATAACAATAAATTATAGAACCACTCAAGTTGGTTGTAAATTTTATTGATTGGATTTATCTTATAAGGAAAATCATGTTAAATTGTGGCAAGATTCATTGGTGAACCATGATTAGAAGAAGTGCAAGAAGGAGTGGGGCAACTAGAGGGCAAATGTGGCACCACCACAACATCTAACTCCTACCATCCCAACCAATAATGGGGAAAACATCATAACATAATAAAAAATACCAGTCTGAGAAGTGTTGAACTTAATGAGAACATTCTAACACATGTTTGAGGCATTAATAAACTGTCTAGAATGGGAGCATAGAGGATCGGTCATACAAAATGAGGCACCCCGAAACACTACAAGAAATGATGTACGTAGAGATTTGGAAAAGGTAAAATTTCCAAAGTTTTGGGGGTCCGCGGATGGTCAATATGTAGAGGCATGGTTATAAAACATGGCTATGTGCTTTACTCTGAGAGAAAACCTCAAACATGAAGGCCAAGATGGGTATATTCTAGCTAAAGGGAAAGACACTACTTTGGTGGAAGAAATTATTACCCCAATTAGGGATGGATATCTCAAAAGTAACTTGGAAATTGTTTGAATAAAATTTTAGAGAATGCTAACTATCAGAGGAGTTCATTGAGAGGAAATTAAATGACTTCAATGCATTAAAGTAGGGGAGTCGCTCAGTATTAGAGTATGAGGCTTATTTCATGGAATTACTCCATTATGCCCCTAACTTAAACACAGAGAGTCTCAATGTGAACAAATTTGTTTATGGAATAAATGGTAACATTCGGGCTAAGGTTAGGATCTCAGTGCATTACACCTTGCACAAGGCAGTTCAGCGATTGATCATCGTGAAGGAGGAGATCATTAATAGTGGACCTATTAAGACAACCAAGCCCGCAGGATCAAGAGTACCCAATGGAAATAGTATGGAACATAGAAATTTTCAAAGGGGTCATGTGGTCAATCATCAAAAGTAGTCAACAGGAAAACAAAGAAAACCATATAGGAATCTAGCTGAGCAGCTGCATAGGGCACCTCAACAAACTCGTCAACAACAAAATCATCGTCTTATGTAACAACACCAAGTCACACCACCTTAGAATCAATCCCAATAGTTTGGATCTTTCTAGCAGAGTTCTAGGCCAACTCCAAATTCAGTTGGTAGTAGGATCCAAGCTCCTAAGAGGGGGTGTTGGACTTGTGGAGGTCCTCACTATGAGAGGGATTTCCCTCAAAAGATAGGTAATACCAACTTAACTCAGAAAATAGCTACGGTGGGGGATCTTGGGAAGGCTCATCTCATCCATGCAACAATGAACAATCACCAGGTCGAATACTAGTCCACTGTGTTGGAAACCTCAGGTAATATTGATGGTATGAGTTTTGTCATTTTAATAGATCCAGGAGCTAGTGATTCTTTTATTTCTTAATGATTAAACATAAAACAATTGCATAACATGATTTTAGACATGTAGAAATGGCATGTGGTATGAAAAGAAATGTAGGAAGGATGGTAAAGGATTGTGAAGTGGACCTAGGTATATGTAATACCAAGGTATCCTTGTACTCTACGATCTTAGGAGTCTATGAAGTATTTATAAGAATGGATTGGTTGGAATTACATGAGGCACTCCTAGGCTGCAAAGACAAGGTACTACACTTCACAGACGATGATTAACAAAGAAAAACATTGAGGGGAAATAACTAAGGGATGTCCCTGAGGTTCATCTCCTTTATGAAAATAATGAAATGTAGACAAAATGGATCTCAAATGTTCACAGTGTTAGCCCTAAATGATAAGGGTGATTCTGAAAACCTTGATAAACATTCAATCCTTGTTGAATTCAAGGATGTATTTCCTAAAGAACTACCTGGGATACCCCCAAAAAGGGAAATCGATTTCACCATCAACCTTAAACCAATCACTGAGCCTATTTCAAAGGCACCCTATCGTATGTCAACTCCAGAGCTAAAGGAATTGCAAATCCAATTAAAGGAATAATTGGTTTTGGGATTCATATAATCTAGCATATCTCTGTGGGGAGCTCCTGTGATTTTTGTTATGAAGAAGGATGGGTCTTGGAGACTATGCATTGACTACCACTAGTTGAAAAAAGTGACGATAAAAAATAAATACCCTTTACCAAGGATAGATGACTTTTTTGATCAAATGAGGGGGGAAACTCTGTTTTCAAAAATAGATTTGAGGTCGGGATATCATCAGTTGAGAATAAAGGAAGAATATATCCTGAAGATAACCTTTAAGACAATATTTGGGCATTATGAATTTGTAGTTTCACCCTTCAGCCTGAAAAATTCCTCGTGTGTTTTCATGAGTTTGATGAATGGAATATTTCAAGATTACTTAGACCAGTTTGTAGAAGTCTTTATCGATGACATTTTGATCTACTCAAAGACCCCAGAAGAGCATGACGAACATTTGAGGATAGTTCTACAATGTATTAGAGGAAACCAATTATACATGAAGTTGTCCAAGTGTTCCATTTACCAAAAAAATATTCATTATCTTGGGCACATTATCTCTGGGGATAGTATCATGGTAGACCCGACAAAGATCGAGGCCATCATGGAATGGCCAACACCAACCAATGTTCATGAAATACAAAGTTTCATGGGCATGTATTATGAAACCATCTCCCAAAATAGAAGAAATGAGAGATCAACACCTTAGAAATCAACCACTTCGAGGGGGCAACCTCCTTTACATTAAATAAATGAAAAATTCTTGGATTATACAAATGGAAAAACCTCATTTATATGTATAGGAGTCCGTGGGGTCACAATATAATCCTAGTAAGCCTAACAATCATAATCTAAGGGCACAATAATAAAAATAGTGGCTTTTATGGGGCACAATAATAAGAATATGGGGGCTATAGGGCTACAACAATAAAAATAAGGGGGCTACACTAACAACAATAAGGGACTATAGCAGTAATATAGGGACCTAACATGCCCCTCTCATTCAAAAAAGTGTTGTCCTCAATGTTTGAGTAGCTTTGGATGATTTTGTATAAAATTCTCATCTTCCCATGTGGAATATTCAGTGGTAAGTTCTTCCATTTGATGAGATACTCTGAAATTGATCGATTTCATAGTTTTCGAGTTCTTGTTTTCGTGGATAATTCAGGTTCCAATATGATTTTTCCTTCCTCATCAAGTTCTGGTGATATTTTTTGAACATGAAGTTTGTCACCTATAACATTCTTTAAGCATGAAACATGGAAAACTGGGTGTACACTAGAAGAATTAGGAAGCTCCAATTTGTATGCCATAGTACTAGTATTTTGCAACACCTTGTAAGGACCATATTACTTTGGTGATAATTTATAATACTTCTTAGCTTGCTTGAGGGACATTTGTTTGTATGGTTATAGCCTTAAAAATACCCAGTCTCCTACATCAAAAATTTTCTCATTGCGATGTTGATCTACTTGTTGTTTCATTCGATTTTGTGCCAAATTTAGGTTATCCTTTAAGAGTTGGAGAATTTGTTGTTGATGCTCGATGTGATATTCCACCGCTTGAACCTTAGAATTTTCTCTTAAAGATGATGTGATGGAAAGTGGATGATATCCATAAAGTGCCATAAATGGGGTCATTTTTGTTGCAGTATGGAAGGAAGTGTTATACCACCATTCAGCCAGAGGTAACCATGTTAAGTCCCTATATTAATATTGTAGTCCCTTATTATGTTAGTGTAGCCCCCCTTATTGTTATTGTTGTACCCCTGTAGCCCCCATATTGTTATTATTATGCCCTTACATTATTATTTTTAGGTCGGTTAGGGTTACATTGTGGCCCCATGGACTCCTATATATAGAAAAGAGGTTTTTTCATTTGTATCATCCAATAATTGTTCATTCATGTAATGTATTGGAGGTTTCCCCCTCAAAATGGATTATTTCTAAGGCGTTGATATCTCTTTTCTTATATTTTTGGAGATGGTTTCACAACATTCATTTGGTATCAGAGCTTTGGATTCTAGGGTTTCACTGCTCCAAACAGGTCATCGTGGAATTTTTGCTATAACGTTTTTTCTACGAAGGTTAAGAAGCTTAAATTTTTAGAGTGCGAAGTCAAAATCCTGAGGAACATCATCGCAAAATTTTAGAGCTTGGTTCGCAATATTTTCGGATATATGATCTATCAAAGTTAGGGATTTTTAGGCTCCTGAATTTCATCTCAAAGAGGTGATCTTGGGAAAATCTTCATAAATCTTTCTCTGAGCATCAGATTGGAATGCTATAAAAGGTGGCCAACAAGTACACAGACTTTATTTTCCTATCTATAAATTTCAGAGCCGAAGGAAGAAACAGTGGCATGTGGCAAGTCGTACAAGTTCACTCTACTGAACCAGTCCATAATTAGGTCATTGTGGGATATTGGACATAACTTTGTCTTGAAGAGTCCAAATCAGATCAGACTTGTGTCATTTAAAAGAGGATTTAGAGGGCTACCTCATGGCCAAATTTCAGCTATTGAGGATCCGAAATCACATAGATAATTCAGTTTCAATATCGAGCTCCTCAAAAGCAAGAAAAAGGTGTGTATTTGGTTTTTAAAATTGCATAATGTTTGTTTGAAAAAGCAGTTTGAAGTGATTCCAAGGGCATATTTTAGAATTTTTATCAGTATTGGGTTCTATAATGCCTCCAAAAAATAATTCCATTCCCATTAAGCCCTAAAAAATCTATACTATGACGCATGAAGGAAGAATTGCAGTATGAGATATCAAAATTACTGTACCAAGTGCAACAATTTCGATCTTACGATGAGCAACCGAAGATGACATAAATGGTTTAAAAGCAAAAATGGAGGCTAAGTTGGATGGTTTGAAGGATCAAATAATATCTAATATGGATGATAAATTAGTGGAAAATCACATCGAGCATCAACAACAAGTTCTCCAACTCTCAAAGGATAACCTAACTTTGGTCTAGAATCTAATGAAACAACAAGAAGATCAACATCACATCGAAAGAAGTTCTGAAGTAGTAATAGAAACAAGAACTCAACAAGTACTATCAATTTCAGAGTATCTCAGCAAGTGGAAGAACTTTCCTGTAGAAGATTCCAAATGGGAGGATGAGAATTTTATACAGAAGCATCAAGAAATAATCAAGCATTGAGAATAACACTTGTTTGAAGGAGAGGGGCATGTTAAGTCCCTATATTAATAGTGTAGTCCCCCTTATTGTTATTGTTGTACCCCTGTAACCCCCATATTGTTATTATTTTGCCCTTACATTATTATTTTTAGGTCGGCTAGGATTACATTGTGGCCCTAGAAAGGAGGTTTTGTCATTTGTATCATCCAAGAATTGTTCATTCATGTAATGTATTGGAGGTTTCCCCCTCGAAGTGGCTTATTTCTAAGACGTTGATATCTCTTTTCTTCTATTTTTGGAGCTGGTTTCACAACAAACCACTTGACCCATTATGTTTGTTTATCAGATAAAAAACAATGAAGATATCCTTCCAAACATTTTTTCACTATCTCAGTTTTCCCATCGAATTGCGGATGATAAGATGAGCTATGAGCTAGTTGAGTACTAAACAAGAAAATAATTATGTCCAAAAATATACAGTAAAAATGGGATCTCTATCGCTTACAGTAATCTTTGGGTTTCCATGTAGCTTTTGAATTGTTTCCATAAATGCAGTAGCAACTATACTTTCTTTAAATGAATGAGATAATGCACAAAAGTGTGCATACTTCGTAATTATATCAACTTCCACCATGATGACACTCTTTCCTTCGGACTTAGGTAAACCTGTGATAAAATCCATTGAAACCTCCTCCCAACGTTGAGTTGGAATGGATAAAGGCTGTAGAAGACTGGGGGTCTTAATTAGCTCAACTTTATTTTGCTGGAAAACCAAATATTTTGCCGCAAACTTTTGAATATCAGATTTAAGGCCATCCCAAAAAAAATCTTTCTTCACCCAATGGTAATTTTTTAAAAATCCCGAGTGTCCTCCTAAGGGAGAGGTGTGCAATTCCAAAAGAATCTTTTGTTTTAGTTGGGAATTCTTACAAAGATATAAGCGATCTTTGTACTATAAGGAATCATTTTTCCAACTAAATGTATTAGATGTACTAGGATCTTGCTGCAACTTTTGAATGAGTGTCCACACTTCTTCTGTTGGAAATATGATGCAATATGTTGATGGAAACCTACTTATGAAATTTTCCTTGATGGAAGCCTACTTGATGAGTTTCCTTTTGATAAGAAACCTATGTGTTAAAGATGAAAAATGATGTTTATTCAGGTCAGTTTAGATGCGGCAGAGAAATGAATTCCAGTAAGTGTCAGAAAAATGAAACATGAAATCTTTCTCAATGTATACGCAGGTTTGATGAAGGCAACCCACGTATGAAGGTAATGCATACACTACTTGGTATTTAGGAAACCTGCATATACATCCAAGAATTAGTATATATGCCTTTTTTTATGAAGAGAAGTCGTGGATACACGCGGGTACGAAGAAGAAAATTCGTGTATGCATTTTGCGCTCTAAAATTATGATACCAAGGAGCATTACCATGGTATTAGCCCATATTATTGAACAATGTGTCATCTATTTGATTCCGTCCAAGAATACCATCGGCAGTTGTGTGGTTTTGGCTCATGGTATTGGTAAAGGATAAATCTATATAAGGAGAAGAAGATCATAGTGCAATGTGTGCATGTGTAGGAGTTGTTGCTAAATACTTCTCTCTGAAGTATATCTACATGGGATGAACTTTGTTTTATTGGTAGATCTAAATCTATTATGCACCCTTAGATACAATGATAGATCAAGGTCTCTAGACCTTAAATGAATATGCACCTAATCTATTGAATAGATGGTTAGATCTGTGACCTGGCGCATGTTTGTTGAAGTGAAGTGGAGAAATCAGGGTAAGTCTATAGATATGAAAAATTCTGCAAATTTAATATTTACAGATATATATGCTAGTTTGTCTCGGTGAAAGTGGGTATATACGCTACTTTGTCTCTGGAAAAGCGCATCTGAAAGTCAGGGTTTTTCTGAAGCTTACTGCAGAGGTTATATGTTTATTGCTGCTATATTTCTATTGTCTGTCAATGAATTCTTCATGTAGATCTGGGTTGCTTGAATACTGTATATGCTGCTAAGATGAATAAGTACAAATCTGATCAATGAGTGAGTAAATATGTTTAATGATGACTGCCTGACTAAGAGTTCTAAAATATTGGAAAGATATCTGACTGAAAAAACCTCAGATCTGGATCTGAGACTGATCACATTATGTAAAAACAACTTTCTCAGATCTATACGCAGGTTGGTGTGAAGGAAAGTGCGTATATACGTGGGATCAGTGAAGTGAAGTAGCATATGTATTTTAATATAATGAATGATTGGGGTTGAGATTTTTCTTATATACTGATTCTGAAATCAAGGTTATTACTGTCTTCTGGTTATAGTGATCTTACTGTTCTGATTGAAGTTAGGGTTAAGTTTATTGATGATCTTTATGATGATTTGAGTTGAAGCTGTGGGATCCAGTGTGAAAATTGATGAAATGTGGTTCTGAGGGTTAAAGCCTTCAGTGTGGAAGTAGAAGCTTCCTACCAGTAGACACTGGTGTTCTGATCAGGGGGCTGGAGCTCCCTTCCAGTAGTAGCTGGTAAACGAGATCAGGGGGTTGTAGCTCCCTTCCAGTAGCAGCTTGAGAACGAGAGAAGGTTGCAGCCTTCTACAAAGAGATTCCTGCGTATTGATATGAGTCTGCATTAGTACAATATTGTAAGCAATTTTCCATTTAATAAATATTGAAGACAGAGACGACCGTAGCAGTGGTTTTCTCCCAAATTGGGTTTCCACCTTAAATATTGGTGTTCATGTGTGATGCTCTTGTGTGATGATTTATTCTGCTATTACTACACATATTTACTTCTTAAATATCTGATGCATAACTGATAAGCTTAGTTAAATATTGTTTCTAAAAGTTTATCTAACAATAAAGTTATCTCAGTATACACAAGTTTTTGTTGGTATATGCACGTGTATACTCTAGTTGGGTTGATTAAAGTCACGTATAGAATTCAATAAAGAAAAAGTAAAAGTTTTCAGTGAGCTATAAATACTGATTCACCCTCCTCCGCCCCCCCCCCCCCCACCCCTCTTGGTATTTTTCCCAACAATTGGGATCAGAGCAAATCCTTCTGAAGAAGCTTAATCAGTAGAAGGAAGATCAACTAAGATGAGCAATCAAGATGGGACAACATCTATCATGCCTCCTCTCTTCAATGGAAACAATTTAATCTTCTAGAAAACAAGGACAAGTTCCTATCTCCAGTCCCTTGGAGTAGATGTATGGGCTATAGTTGAAGGAGGTTATCAATCTCCAGCTTCAGTTCCAACAAATCTAGCAGCAAGAAAGAACTATGAAACCAATGCAAAGGCGGTCAATGCATTATTGGGAAGTTTGACTAAATCTGAATTTTTCAAAGTTATGCAGTCGAATACAACAAAGGAGATATGAGACAAAATCATTATGAGCTATGAAGGTGATGCTAAGGTAGAAAGTGCTAAACTCCAAAATCTCAGAATTAAAAATGAAAAACTCAAAATGCATAATGAGGAAAGCATTGCTAGTTTCTTTTTATGTCTAGATGATATTGTAAATCATATGAGAAATCTACGTGAAACCATAACTGACACTACTCTAGTGGAAAAGTTTTTGAGATCTCTAACTCCCAAATTCGAGTTAAAAGTGTTTGTTATTGAAGAGAAGCAGGATCTACAAACTCTTACTATTGTTCAACTTCATGGGATTCTGACTGCATGTGAAATGAGGAAAGGAGGTCCATCTGAAGTCAAAGAAGTTGTCTTTAGAGCTGCTACAAAAGGAAAGGAGGTAGAAGAACAAGAAGGATTAGGGTATGTTTCAGAAAAGGATGAGATAAATTTTGTAAAGAAGCTACAACTTGGCACTGGAAGGTTCATAGGTAAGCTTCCTTTAAATGTTTTTCTTGTGGAAGAATTGGTCATTATGCTACTAAATTTCCCCATAAAGATAACCATGAAAAGGGAAAGGAAGTGGCAAAAGGAAATAAGAAATGGTTTATCAATAGAAAAAAACCATTATACTCATGAAGATAGTGACGGTCTATCAATTGGTGAAGAAGGAGAATCTGATCAAGATATTATACTACTCATGTCTTTTGAAAAAGACTCTAGTGAGGCTAAAGATACTTTTATGGATGTATTAGAAGAAAATGATTTTCTTGAAGAAACAAATCATCTCAAAATATGTTTCGAAGAAAACAAAATTTCCATACGTACTCTAAAGAATCAACTCATAGAAAAGGAGAAGCATAATGAGAAATTAGAATGTGAAATAGTAAGTCTAAGAAAGGAAATTGAGAAAGTGAAAACTTTAAATCTTAGATTTGTTAAAGGATCTGAAACCTTAGATGAAATTATCAAGGTACAATGTTCTCCTCTTGTAAAGACAGGTCTTGGATATATCGGAGAATCCTCTCAGTCTTCAGCACCAAGCTATCTAAATGCAGCTAAATCTAGTCAACAACATTTTGTCACTTAGCAAAATAACAAAGAGACTACACGGGTAAAGCATGAGCACTTCAATACAAGGAAGAACAATGATAGAAATATTAATCAGCAGGTAAACATAAATAGAAGGTTTCATGATCGTAGAAATTTCTTCTTTAATGGACAATGTTTCTCATGTCATAATTTTGGTCATAAAGCTTCTCAATGTGTTGCATACAAAACCATCATGACTAGAGAACCAAGAAAGAAAAGAAATGAGACTGGAATAAAGAAGAATACTTATAACAACTTTTCTCCTCTTCAAAATGAAATTGAATGTTCTTATTGCAATAACTTTGGACATGAAGAATCTGAATGCAGGAGAAAACTTTAGCCAAAAGAGAATATACCTTCAAATTCGAAGGTATGGAGAAAGAAGGACTTACAGGTTGAAAGATGTGGCATAACTTTATTTGCAAAAGGAGAAGAAAATAAATGGTATATTGATAAAAAATGCTCAAAACACATGACAGGTGATAGAAATAAAATCCTTTCATACAATGCTCTATAGAAGGAAAAGAATGTTACCTTTGGAAATCACTCTTATGTTTTCATTAAAGGAAAAGGTTTTGTTTTTCTAAAAGAAAAGGTGAAAGATAACAATGTTATGTATGTGGATGGATTAAAGCATAACCTGTTGAGTGTGAGTCAAATGTGTGATCAAGGAAATGAAGTTGTCTTTAGTTCAAAAGAATGTATAGTACGTGAACTTGACATAGGAAAAATGGTAATAAAAGGAACTAGAATAGCAAGCAATCTCTATGTATTGAAAGGTGGCCAAGAGCAATGATGCTTAGGTAAATCTTCATAAAATTGGTTATGGCACAGAATATTAGGACATTTGAGCTTCTCTCAAATAATAAAATCTAGCAGACTCAAAGTTGTTCGTGATCTTCCTAGCATCATTCTACCTGAAAGTACCATATGCAAATCATGCCAATTTGGTAAGAAAACCAGGGTGCAATTCAATGCTAAAGAAGGATCAGCAAGTAAGCCTATTTAACTTATACATACTGATCTATGTGGTCCTATAAGGAAAAAGTCACCTTGTGGAGAAAAATACTATATTTTATTTATTGATGACTTCTCTAGAATGTGTTGGATCGGTTTACTGAAACATAAAGATGAAGCATTTGAAAAATTTTAGATCTTCAAAGCTTTGGTTGAAAATGAATTAGATCTAAAAATCAAATGTCTTAGATCTGACCGAGGAGGAGAATATATATCAGATGAATTATTTTATTTCTATGAACATCATGCCATAAAAAGGCAGTTTTCTGTAGCTAGAACCCCACAACAAAATGGTGTGGCAGAAAGGATGAATAGAATAGTTCAACAGATGGCTCGTGCTATGCTTGATAAATCTAGAACTCCTGATACTTTTTGGGGAGCAGCAACACATACTACAGTAAACATTCTTAACAAGGCTCATGTTCGTTTGAATAGTGACAAAACTCCTTATGAGCTCTGGTATGGTAATCTTCCCACTGTAAAGCATTTTATAGTTTTCGGAAGCAAATGTTTTATCAATAAAAATGATGAAAAATTTGGTAAGATTGAACCTAGAGAAAATGAAGGAATATTTCTTGGTTACTCTTCTAGAAGCAAAGCATTTAAATGTTACAATAAAAGACTTTAGAATATTGTTGAATGTATTGATGCTGTAATTGATGAGTGTTAAAATTGGACAACTAGGTCCAAAATCCATGTTTTAATGCTCAAATTAAGATACCAATATTTTTATTGGGTTCCTCTTTCGAAGAGGTGCAAGATCAATCTAAAGATCATCTTTATCCGATGAGAAAAACATTTATTTTGAATTTATTCTTAATACTTTCAAAATATGTGCAGGTCGACCTTAAGGTTTTACACCCCCAGCAAATGTGTCACACACCCTCAATTATGGATATAAATAAAGTCAACGTTGGAGGACATTTCATTCAACTCCTCATCACACATATTTATCTCTCCACTTCTGATTGGTTCGAGCTCCAAGGAGGCAAATCTGTTGTTCACACGTGGGAGAAGGACGAAGTCTGTTTTTACTGCAGCTAGGGTTTTACCACAGGTTTGACCAGCGTTGACTTTGGTCAATGCATGGTCCAAAGGAGCTAAATTTTGGCATAGAATTCGATTTATGTAGTCCGTACATTTTGGCACAAGAACCGAGGTCAAAGGTTGACCATAGACTGTGTTTCGTTGACTCTTGTTGTTTCGCGTTGAATTTTCTGTGTAGCGTTGACTTTTCTGGGGTTGACTTTGAGTTGATTGTTTGGCTGTGTAGAAGGTTGTTGTGACACATACTGGGCTGGATGACCAAGGATACTTTGTTGGTTGAAGCATCCTACTGATCATCGTAACGCAACAATACATATATATTTTTCTGGCTTATCTTCTGTTAATCCACTAGTATATTCTATCACCATTTTACTTAATGATTTATGTGTTTGTTGTCTAGCACTGAAGAGAAAGTAAAGTTGCATCAAGCATAGAACATCTACATAAATTTACATGGTATTGGAGCTGAGGTGAAGACAAAGTCCTAATTTGTAGCAATCACCGAAGAAGAAAATGGGTTCCACAAACTATGGCTTCAAGGAGGATGACAAATTGACTAGGAAGGATGACTTCCATGCTTGGAAGATGATATTGGATCTTAAATTGGAAGTGCAAGATGTCATGGAATATGTGTAGGGTAAAATCCAAGAACCTCCATCCACTTCTACTGCTGCTTCCAAAACAAAGTACAAGAAGGGGGAGATCAAAGCAAAGCTGATGATCAAGGAATCCATTCATAAAAGACTGGTGGCCTACATCTCTGAGCTAGGAACATCCAAAGAGATGTATGATAAGTTGGTCCTCATATTTATGGCCAACAATGTAAATCAAGTACTATTCTTCAAGAATCAATTGAAGAATCTGAAGAAAGGCAGGGATGAGTCTGTTCAATCATACTTTTTGAATCTGATAGAGATCGAGAACAATCTGCTGGCTATTACGGAGACAATAGTTGATCGAGAGATCGTACTCACCGCACTTGGAGGGCTCCCATCCGAATGGCATGTGTTCAACACTACCATTCTAAATAATAATGTGATACCTGACTTTGATGAAGTACTATCGAGATGCGTTCAAGAAGAGACAAGAATCAAGGAGTATGGAAATGAAGGAAATGTTGCCTATGGTGCTCATTCTAGAAAGAAGAACTTTGGTGGTCCAAAGAACAAAGGAAGAGTAGGGGGCTAAGGAAAGATGGGAAAGTGTTTCACTTGTCATAGGCTAGGTCACTATGCTAGAAAATGTCCTTTCAAGAAGGATTCTCCTAATGATGATGACAACAACAACAACCAGAGGAATGACAATCAAAGGAACAATAGGTTCAAGGGAAAGAGGAAGGCTCCCTTTGGCGGAAATGAGAAACCTTTCAAAAGGTCGAGAAAATCCAGGTATGAGGAATCAAATGTTGTTGATAATAGAAATGAATTCATTCTTGTATCTACCCTCTCTGTTGCATCTCCACCCGACACTATGGATGTTTGGTTGATAGATAGTGGTGCCTCAAGGCACATCACTGGGTTCAAGGAAGCACTATTCGATATGGTTGAGAAGGATACTAATCTGGAAATTATCCTTGGAGATAATGCCACATATCCCGTGAAAGGGACAGGGACTGTGACCCTCCACTTGTCTCAAGGTCAAGTCCTCCACTTGCAGGATGTACTATATGTACCTAATTTGAAGAAGAACCTTGTGTCTGTATCGGCTATGGAAGACAAAGGTTTCAATGTGACATTCACTGATGGAAAGGTCCGCATGTGGAAGAAGAGCTTCAAGGAAGCCATCACGATTTGGTTTAGAGTTGATACACTCTACCAGGTTGGAGGAAGTCCACTAGGAGCGATGACATGTAATACTATCTGAACTATGGGACCAAAGGTTTGGACACCTTCACTACAAATCCCTTCCCAAAGCAAGGAAGGTGGTGACATGGATGCTCATTTTCTCAAATAATCATGAAGGTGTATGTCAGGGTTGTGTCGAAGGAAAGAATACAAGAGGACCTTTCCCCTCAAGCGTCACAAAGACATCTGATGTCTTGTAATTGATACATTCTGATCTATCTGGTATGCTGCTCATGACATCCTTGGGAGGATGTTCTTATTATATGACATTCATATATGACTTCTCTCACAGAACCTGGATTGTTGGAACGATGTCTCCTAACAAGCTGCGAAACTAGTCCATTTTGATTATTTTTTATTACATTTAGCATAGCGCAGGGGTTTTGGGGCAGGTCAAAGCCCCGAACGTATTGTAAGGGGTCAAAGGGTAAACTAGGGGTTTGAAAACCATGGATTGCGGACCATAGGAATGTTGAGGCTAGATTGTTATAAATAGAGATGCATATCGAATTGTAAAGGATAGGAATTGATGAGATATTGATGCGATCTATTGTTTAAGCTATCTGATTGGGTTTTGGGGAACGGACTCCTGCTGGCTCTGTGCGCGGAGGTCCTAGTCTAGATGTGTGCGGACCCTACTGCTGTGTGCGCAGGTTGGGAAGGGAATTGTAAGAGAAGATTGATGAACGAATGAATGTGAAGGATTATTTGAGATCTGAATCCATGAGTACTGTTGTATGAATTGTTGATAATTGCTGTGTTATGTATTTTCTGTCTTTTCGCTACGAAGGTTCATAGACTGAATGCTTGGATCTAGATCTATTCCGCTCTATTTATAAAATGCTATGTTGATGTTATAGAAAGCATATAATTATAGATCTAGTGCACTTGGATGCAAATAGATACATAATTAACCTTGCGAAGAAACAAGGTAATATGGGAATTACAGAACCGAACGCAGCTTTGCTTGCCTTACCCTTCCTTTCTCAGGGTGCGGAAACCTGGTTCCAACACCCACCCATACTACTTCGGGTGAGACTGTGACCTGCGAAAGCAAGTCACTGCCGAAAGGGCCAGTAGTATAGGGGTTTGTTGGCAAACCTTGCACAACGAACCTGGGTCAGGACCCCTCAAGCCAACAAATGGTTCTGTTGCTGGGACCAGAAGAAGTCTGAGAGAGGAATCACGTAATGACAAGAGAATACTGGAAGCTTGAAAGAAAAGAGATCGACGACTGGTTCGAAAGACAAATCCAGGAGTTCGCAGTAAAATAAAATCGCAGTGAGAAGTTAACGGCTGAAAGGTGGAAAAATAGGTATGTCCTTACTGAAAGCTACAAAATATTCTTTGTGACTTTTGCAATTGAACTCCAAGAGTGGATGGCCAGACTGGTGGAATTCCAGAAGTACTGGAAGGACGAGCAAGTCACTTTGTGGACCCCGGAGTTGCTTGAACAACTTGAGAAAATTGATAATACTATCACACGCACGGTGGATCATTGGGTGGATAGTGTGTTGGGAGGATTTGTGATAGAATTTTCCATGGATCAGTTTGTATCATACTCTGAAGCCGAATGACGATTTCTCAAAGGATTCAGAGGCAAATTCCTGAGGACATTACCATTGCTAATCAAGAAATTACTGTGTGAAAAGAGCATTCTGTGTAGTCATACTGACTGAATGACCTCGGATCTAGATGGAAGCGCAACCCACAGTGGTAAATACTATCGAACCAACCTTGACAGGGGGAAATCCGCCTACAATCCGTTGCAGGAACCTGTTGCGCACGATCCCCCGGCTGCATCGCCACCTCGGATGCACAAAAGTAAGAATTCGCCTGTACCGCCACCCCCCTTAGACAATGATATGGCCGCGCATTTGAAACCACCTACCGTCAAGGGGGTAGGAGATGAGGATATGGACCGGTTTTGGTTTGTGGCAGACTCTGTCTGGACTGTGCAGAATGTGGCAAGTGACATGATAAAGAGGGCACAACTGTCTTTAGCATTCGAAGACAGAGCTCTGGACTGGTATATGTGATACGCTGCCCAAAATGGGACCACCTCCATTCAAGATATCAAGGATGCTCCGAAGCAACAATTCTGGAAGCTGAAATCTTATTCCCAATTGGTAGCGGAAGTAAAGGACTTCAAACAAGGTGTGTCTGAGTCAGTATGGGAGGCTGATCAACGATTTAAGAAGGCAATTAGGGAAGGAGGGTTCGAATATGATGATAGACAACATACGGAGTGGTTCATCGCCATGTTGTTACCTCACCTGCATATGCAGATGAGTCATCAGACCTTTGAATCACAGGAGAAAGTTGTGGAAGTTGCTATGAAATTAGAGGCTGCACCCCGGGAGGATACATCAGCAGGGGTACAACAAATCCAGGAACAACTTGGGGCTATGCATATGGAGATACAGAACCTACAAAAATAGCGAGGAAAGGACATTTGCGAGATCTTTGGTGCATACGTTGCCAGGCATCTGGCCATATGAAGGATCAGTGCCCTCTGCTGACTGATTATATGCAAGAAGGAGGGCCTAGTCCGAAACGCCCAGGGGTAAGTAGGGAACATGTCCTGTTGCGACCAGGGTCAAGCGGATCTGCTCTATGGTGTGATGACTGTCAGGTAGCAGGCCTACATGATACAAACCATTGCCCTCGGCTGGGTGTGTACATCCCAGAACTAAAGCAACAATGGTGTCGGTTCTGCCGATCAGTGGGACATGATGAGCAGAATTGTCAAACATATGACTTAATGATGGATCATGGGAACTTATATCGGGTGCAATCAGACCCGGCATCGCCAAGACTTGTTACGCACTTTGGAGGATCACCAGCCTGAGGAAGAGGAGGTCGGGGAGGAAGCGCAGGCTGAGGACGAGGTCAGCTAATATGTTATAACTGTGGAGAAATAGGGCACTTTTCTAGAGAATGCCCTAATTCCACCAGGCCATCATGTAAATATTGTAGACAGCTGGACCATGAGGTAGAATACTGCCCAATTTTAATAGCCAAGATGCAGGAAAAGCAGCCTACCCCTACGCAGAACGTGCAGAGGGTTAAAACTGAGCTACGAGAGGTGGATCCAAGTGTAAATGTCATGACACATAGTAGGTTGGACACCCAAGAAAACAAAAAATGGCTTGCCTCTCGGAAAGGAGTGTCTTGTGAAGAACAAGCACCATTGGCAGCCCCCGCGCAGCCTCAGATCGAAGAAGGAATTGAGCCCTTTTTAAAGGCATGTCTGAAGTTGCTAAGGAGTTCGCAGGCCATAGGAAACCTCCTAGCATTACTGAGTACCTGTGCAGCTCGGCCCACCTTGATCCCTGAGATCAAGGATGTACACAAACTGTACAGCTATAAGAAACGCACTGGGAGAGAAATGTGGTTAACTGCACATATCAGAGACTATGAAATGGATCAGGTTATCTTAGATCTTGGATCGGATGCCAACGTCTTACCAAAACAAACATGGAAACAAATGGGAGAGCCTAAATTATAATGGTCCACTATCCAACTGCAAATGGAAAATCAACAAAAAATCATCCCTCTGGGTAGATTACCGAAGGTCATGGTTGACATTGCAGGGGTCAGGGTCCTAGCTGATTTTGAAGTAATAGAAATAGTTGAAGATGCGGACCCCTCGGGCTAGACTGGGAAATAGACATGGGGGGGGGGGGGTCATCAATCTAAAAAAATGCAGCATGGAGTTTGAAAACAAGGGTACCCGTGTTATAGTACCCCTAGATCAAGCGGAGGGTACGCAGTATACAGAGCCAGCCTATGCAAAGGAGGAATTAGATCACATTTATAAGATAACTACGTAGGATGAAGATCGGGTTAACCCTACGGATGAAGGAATGCTCTGTTGGGAAAAGGACAGTGAATGTTTTTTCGAATCCGATGAGGAGCTGGATAATTGGCAAGGTCGGTTGCATGAGGTTTCGGTGCTTCGCAGCCTTCAGACCATCAGGAATTTCCATCGCATCTCTACCACGGAAAGAACCTTGCCCTGCCAGGAGGATGCAGGTGATAATTAGTAGCCTGAAAAACCTAAGATTCCCATGAAACGCAAGCCCGAATCACTACTGCTAACCCAATACAAAGCACCTATGCAGGGACCAGTATTCTTTACTGTGGGGAAGTATTGGAGTAGGGTGATCCTGCGTATAGAAACCCCAGTGGCCAAATGGGCTCCAAGGTCATTCGACCTATGCGGATACCTACTAACTTGCAACACTCAAGGGTGCGATCGCCCCTTGCCCAACCAGACTTACCCAGGTGCCACTGACCTAAGCACGCATAGGATTACAGACCTGTCTACAACCATGTATATCCAGGAGAGTCGGCAAACATCTCAAGTAATAAATAACATGAGGACGTATGATGCAGCCTTCTCATGCAAGGACGTCCCGCCCACGAACGAAGTAAAGGCCTCGAAAATAATGTTGATCAACTTGCAGATATACCTCGCGTCAACCCTCGTTTAAGATACGCAAATGACCTACAAGCGTCATCCATGGTCTGGCATTCCATGGACACGACCGTGGGCACAAAGGATGACTATCCGCACACCCCGATTTAATAAGAAAAGACACTTGCAAGCATGAAAAACAGGCTGTTGGTCATCAATACCACCATTTATGATAAGCACAGTCCGACAGATCGAGGGTACATGCCACGAAAAAACTATCTCGCCATCAAATAACTTCGATTGGGGCGCAGATGGCTGGAAAAATTCGGGTCAGGATATTTATTCACCCTTTAATAGGCTTTGGCTATCTACGTTATGGGCTTTTGTGTTCATCCATACGCTCTGTAACGCTCATCTCTCTATTCACAAGATGGACCCCAACCCGCCAAAGGAACTGTTACGCGGACCTAAGGATGTTGAGTGCAATACTAGGAGTGAGCATGGACTTTCGATAGTAAGGATTATCTGCGCACCGCGCTCCGCAGGAACACTGCGGTACAGGGACATGCTACAACTCCTCTGTCGTTTCCAAACACCGCCCACTAGACGCAATGTATGTTCACTTCCTCGCACTGTCATAGTTCGCACTCCAAACCCACCTACTGGGGATGTTCAAATAGACTTAGCGCAGCTATATAGTATAGAGTTACAAGGACTATCCTCCAAAGTGTTGCGACAGGTTCGCCGTCGTGACCAAGATAGGCGACAACAATATGACCTGCCTCTAAAAGAACGAACCCAGCTAATCGTTGTGGTCACTGATGCAACGCGTATTATTCAGGGGCAACTGGCGCAGGGAGCCCAATTGGTTGAAATAGCTATGCAGCTATGGATGGAAATACTACACCATTCCACACTTCAACATGTCCAGCAGGAACTACAGCAGGTGGAAGTTGTTCTGGAGCAAGTCTTAGCCTCCACACCTTCCCCCATCTCTACGTAGCACCTAGCCGCCATGGATAGGATTGAGGACCTTCGCCACTCCAAGAAGGTTGTTTGAAAACGGTTGAAGCCATGGTCTGATACCGCACTCCAGCTTGCACACAATGCTCAGTCCGCCATCGCACACCTCCACCGGTTGTTAGAACGGGTTGTTGCGGATACAGATGGACCTACCTCTCTGGCGCTGGTCAACATTGCGCAACAAGCTGTGGCCCAAAGTCAGGACGTACTCCCTCCACTTTTCCGTCATCTGGCTACCTTGCGCGTGCAGATAGAAGCCGCACCAGAGCAGTGACTCGGGACGAGTCACAAGATTGTGTTGGGGGACTGTTGGAACGGGGTCTCCTAACAAGTTGCGAAATTGGTCCATTTTGATTATTTTTTATTATATTTAGCATAGCTCAGGGGTTTTGGGGCGGGTCAAAGCCCCAAACTTATTGTAAGGGGTCAAAGGGTAAACTAGGGGTCAGAAAACCATAGGTTGCGGACCATAGGAATGTTGAGGCTAGATTGTTATAAATAGAGATGCATTTCGAATTGTAAAAGATAGGAATTGATGAGCTATTGATGCGATCTGTTGTTTAAGCTATCTGATTGGGTTTTGGGGAATAGACTCCTGCTGGCTATGTGCGCGGAGATCCTAGTCTAGCTGTGTGCGGACCCTGCTGCTGTGTGCGCAGGTTGGGAAGGGAATTGTAAGAGAAGATTGATGAACGAATGAATGTGAAGGATTATTTGAGATCTGAATCTATGAGTACTATTGTATGAATTGCTGATAATTGATGTGTTATGTATTTTCTGCCTTTTCGCTGTGAAGGTTCATATACTGAATGCTTGGATCTAGATCTATTCCGCTCTATTTATAAAATGTTGTGTTGATGTTATAGAAAGCATATAATTATAGATCTAGTGCAAGTGGATGCAAATAGATACATAATTAGCCCTGCAAAGAAACAAGGTAATCTGGGAATTACAGAACTGAACGCAGCTCTGCTTGCCTTACCCTTCCTTTCTCAGGGTGCGGAAACATGGTTCCAGCATCCACCCATACTACTTCGGGTGAGACTGTGACCTGCGAAAGCAGGTCACTCCGAAAGGGCCAGTAGTATAGGGGTTTTTTTGGCAAACCTTGCACACTGAACCTAGGTCAGGACCCCTCAAGCCAACATAGATATACTTCTTGAAGAAGAAGGATGAGGCTTTCATGTAGTTCTGTACCTTCAAAGCCTTGGTGGAAGTACTGGCAAGGAAGTTGGCATCAAGAGGGAGACCACAATGTTTGTGGGCTACAACGAAACTCCGAAGGCCTATAGAGTCTATGTGCCTAGTCAAAGGAAAGTGGAGATATCCATGATGTCACTTTTGACGAAGATTTTTCCCTGGGGATGAAGCAAGGCCTGGAAATCAAGAAGGACCGAAAGATGAGACGATGCCCGATGTTGAAGGACCGATGGACCCGATCGATCCACCTCCTTCACTGGGGAAGAGACAATCATAGCTCAAGGACACTCTCGAGGATGCTGAGGGACATATGGCCCTAAGGGGGACATTCCGTGAAAGCAAGAAGCCAAGTAGATACCATGGGTATCTAGCAGACATGAGTACTATTGTACAATCTAAGCCTAGATCTTTGAGGAAGTCGTAAAGCATCAAGTATGGAAGGATGCTATGCACGAAGAGTATGAGTCCATAATGAAGAATGATGTCTGGGATGTGGTTCCAAGACCAAAGGACAAAGCAGTTGTCACCTCGAAATGGTTCTACAAGATCAAGCATGGATCTTATGGAAGTGCTGAAAATTTCAAGGCAAGATTTGTTGCCCGTGGCTTCTCTCAAAAGGAAGGCATAGACTATGATGACATATTTGCACCTATGGCCCGATATACCACCATTCGATTTATCATAGCCCTTTCTTATACGCAAGGATGGAGTCTCCATTAGATGGATGTGAAGAGCGCATTTCTGCATGGTGTGATAAAGGAAAAGGTATATGTGGAGCAACCTCCAGGGTTCAAAGTCCAGGATCGGGACATCTATGTCTGCAGGTTGAAGAAAACCATCTATGGGCTGAAGCAAGCACCCAGAGCTTGGTACGAGAGGATATATAGCTACCTGATGAAGCCCGGCTTCACTCATAGTAATGCTGATCTGAACCTATACTTCAAGGTTGATAGAGAGAAACCTCTAATTCTAGTGCTATATGTGTACGACCTCTTCCTAAAAAGTGTTTACCATCTCATTCATCAGTGCAAGATGGAGCTCGTTGCTGAGTTCGAGATGAAGGACCTAGGGTTGATGCATTAATTCCTAGGCCTGGAGGTCTAGTAGAGACCTGACGAGATTTTCCTTTCTCAAGGAAAATACATTGTGAAGCTTCTGGAAAGATTTGGTATGGTGGACTGTAAGTCCGTGTCGACACTGATGAAGTTCAACTTTAAGAAGTTGAGTGGCAGCGTTGTTGGGCCCGTGTTAGCAAATCCTACTGAGTATCGTCAACTCGTAGGGGCCCTGATGTTCTTAGTGAACACCTGTCCGGACGTATGTTTTGCAATGAACACTTTGAGTCAACACATGGTTGATCATAACATTCACTGGGTTGGTGCCAAGAAAATCTTGAGATATCTCTGTGGCACGATAGAACATGGGCTGAGATACACTGCCGGGAGAATGGCACTCCATGGATATGTTGATACCGATTAGGATGGCAGTGTGGTGGATCGCAAGGGCACATCTAGATGCTACTTCACAAGCAGATCTGCTTCGAGCAGGAAACAGAAGTCGGTAGCCTTGAGCACCATTGAGGCTGAATACATTGCAGCATGTATGGCCCGTTGTGAAGTCACTTGGTTGCGAAAGCTCTTCAGTGAGCTGTTCGAGCATGTGCTAGATGCCACCATTATCCTTTGTGATAACCTGAGGGGGATTTTCTTGTTATAGAATCCCGTGTTCCACGATCGATCCAAGCATGTTGATGGATAGTACCACTTTATCCGAGATATGGTACAGCAAGGCGCCGTAAGACTCGATCATATAGGAACTGATGAGTAGGTCATGGATATTCTCACAATGCCCTTGGGGAAGGTCATGTTCCTAACCTTCCGTGAGAATCTTGGAATCGTGGAATGACCCTATTTTGAGGGTCCTTTTGGACGATGAGCTCTGGGAGCTCTGGGGGGGCTTTGGGATAGTTCCTCGGAGCTATAAGCAACCACATGGATAGGCTTGTTGAACCTTGTTGGTGTGCTTCTGCCCCACTGTTATGATTATTGAGTTGGTTTGCCTCTCATAATCTGTGCCCCATATGCATCCTACCCATTTGAGTTCCGGACTCATGGGAAATACCTCTCATTTGGCCAATGAGGTGGGAAAAGCTAGAGACTAGTAGAAAATACTGATGGACACATTAGAGATTTTCATACTCTCTATCTAGGATGACATGGTCCAACCACTTGATCTAGGATCAAGTCTAGTGAGGTTTCGGACCTCCTACTGACTTCAGGTCAGATAAACCAACTTCGGGTTGGTATATGATTCTTTGAGTCCATGTGAGGTTTCAGACCTCCAAACTGACTTCGGGTCAGTGAAAATAAATTCGAGTTAGTATATATGAGACTCTTTGTGAGTCCTACAGAGGTTTCGAACCTCTGCGCTGAATCTGTCAGCCGAGAATGATGTATTTGTGACTGACCTACTTCTGTTCTGAAATAAAGAGGCCAACAAAGCAATTTACGGCGGGATGACGCATGATGTTTGATTGCATAGGTGGATGGATTTCTCCCTAGTTGAGAGGGAGTGTTAAAATTGGACAACTAGGTCCAAACTCCATGTTGTAATGCTTAGATGAAGATACCAATATTTTTATTGGGTTCCTCTTTCAGAGAGGTGCAAGATCGATCTAAAGATCATCTTGACCCGATGAGCAGAACATTTATTTTGAATTTATTTTTAATACTTTCAAAATATGTGCAGGTCGACCTTAAGGTTTTACACCCCCAACAAATGTGTCACACACCCTCAATGATGTATATAAATAAAGTCAATGTTGGAGGACATTTCACTCAACTCCTCATCACACATATTTCTCTCTCCACTTCTGATTGGTTCAAGCTCCAAGGAGGTAAATCTACGGTTCACACGTGGGAGAAGGGAAAAGTCTGTTTTTGCTGCAGCTAGGGTTTTACCGCAGGTTTGACCAGCGTTGAATTTGGTCAACGCATGGTCCAAAGGAGCTGAATTTTGGCATAGAATTCGATTTATGCAGTTTGTACATATTGACACAATAACCGAGGTCAAAGGTTGACCATAGACTATGCTGCGTTGACTCTTACTTGTTGTTGTTCTACGTTGAATTTTCTGGGTAGTGTTGACTTTTCTGGGATTGAATTTCAGTTGACCGTTTGGTTGTGTTGAGGGTTGTTATGACACATACTGGGCTAGATGACCAAGGAGACTTTGATGGTTGAAGCATCCTGCTGATCACCGTAACGTAACAATAAATATATATTTTTTTGGCTTATCTTCTGTTGATCCACTGGTATGTTCTATCAGCATTTTACTTCATGATTTATGTGATTGATGTCTAGTACTTAAGAGAAAGTAAAGTTGCATCAAGAATATAACATCTACATAAATTTACAATGAGTCTCTCACAGCTCCTAAAAGGTAAATAACAACAACAAATGAAGATGATGATGATGTATATTTTACCTCATCAAATAGCAACAATATAGAAGGAGAACCCAATGAAGCACCAGAAGAAGATATATCTGAAAAGGCTCCATCTAGGTATGTTCAAAAGAATCATCCAAAATCTCAAATTCTGGGAGAAAATGGATCAGGTGTCCAAACAAGAAGAACTCTTGTAGGATCCCCTAGCTATTTGGCATTCTTATCCACTATTGAACCACAAAATGTAAATCAAGATATTAAAGATGAATGTTGGATTCAAGCCATGAATGAAGAACTTGATTAGATTGAAAATAATCATACTTGGGAATTGGTTCCAAGACCTCATGATAAAAATGTTATTGGAACAAAATGGATATTCAAAAACAAGTTAAATGAAAATGGAGATTTTATTACAAACAAAGCTAGACTTGTTTGTAAAGGGTATGCTCAACAAGAAGGTATAGACTTTGAAGAAACATTTGCTCCTGTAGCTAGACTTGAAGCCATAATAATGTTTCTTGCTTTTTCAAGTTTTTAACAATTCAAAGTTTATCAAATGGATGTAAAATCTTCTTTCCTCAATGGTGATCTAGAAGAAGAAGTTTATATAGAACAACTAGAAGGATTCATTCTGGGAAATGATGAAAAACTTGTTCGCAGACTTAAAAAGGCTTTATATGGTCTCAAACAAGCTCCTAGGGCATGGTACTATCGTCTTGACAAATATCTTCAACAACAAGGTTTCACAAAGGGATCTGCTGGCAGTAACTTATACAGGAAAATTGAGAATGATAAATTATTGATTATTGTTGTGAATGTTGATGACATCATTTTTTGAAGTAATGAAGAGTCCATGAGTCAAAAATTTTCTTCTGTTATGCAACAAGAATTTGAAATTTCATTACTTGGGGAACTAACATATTTTCTTGGCTTACAAGTGCAACAAGCAAAAGATGGCATATTTCTATCACAAAAAAAATATCTCAAGAAATTTCTGAAGAAGTATGGGATGGAAGATTGCAAACCTGTGAGTACTCTAATGGTAACTGAATGTAACCTCATTTCTCATGATTATTCTCCCATGGTGAATCAACCAGAGTATAGATCCATCATTGGAAGTCTTCTTTATCTAACTGGGAAAAGACCAGATATTATGCATGTAGTTGGGATTGTTGGACGATTCCAAGCTAACCCAAAAGAGTCTCACCCTCAGGCTGTAAAAATAATATTCAAATATCTACAAGGGACTCAAGACTTTGGTCTATGGTATTCAAAGTATTTTGATCTCACTCTTTATGCTTACACAGATGCAGATTGGGCTGGAAATGTTGATGATCGAAAAAGCACTAGTGGTGGTGCATTCTATATGGGGCCCTGATTAGTATCTTGGTTCAGCAAGAAACAAAGTTCTTTTGCCTTATCTATAGTGGAAGCATAATATGTGGTTGTTGCATCATGTTGCACACAACTTCTTTGGATGATGCAGACACTACAAGACATTCAAATCAAATGTTCACATCCCATCTCCGTTCTACGTGATAATACAAGTGCCATTAGTATCTCGAAGAATCCAGTTATGCATTCCAAGACCAAGCACATTCCTATCAAGTATCACTTCCTACGTGAACAAGTGCTTGAAAAAAAGGTTAAATTGGAGTATGTTCCTAGGGAAGTGTTCAAATATCTTAGGCAGAAGCTGGGAGTTGTCTCTACCTCTCTTATCAAATCTGCTTAATTTCAGAAGATTGAATTCAGTACATTGGTTTAATAAAGGTGAATCCTGTATATATACAAGTTTGCTGACATAAATTCTCTAGGTCATCTTTCATAATAGTTTGTGGTGTTGTTGGGTAATCATTGTTGTTTTTCCAGTATTCATCTTACTATACCTTTCTTTGATATTTATATCCTTGATGAAGATGTTTTGATGAATTGGTTGTTGAAGGTGTCCAGGTCGCACAAGTTTAGGGGGAGTACCTGCCTTGTGGAAAAGGATGCATTGTTGGAATTCTGATTGGTTGTTGTGTTATGATCTCATGCTTGAGATTCTTTGGCTTTGGTTATAAAAATTCATATCTTTCATTTGATGAAAAGGTCATGTTGAGACCTATGATGTAAAATTGTTATATTCAGTCATGTAAGGACTTGTTCAAATTTGTAAACCCACTTGGCTAGGTAGTTGAGTCAAAATTTGTAATTCCACTTGGTTGGATCTTTGATGTAAGTATGAGTCATTGGTGATCGAAAAGGTCATACTCGGTTGAGTTATAGAGTCATGTACTTCATTGAAAAATCTGTCTGAAGATTCAACATGAACTCAGGGGGAGCATGGTAATTTCAATACACATAAGATCTACAGAGCTCTTCTACAAGGGAAGAGAAACCTTGTTTTAGTTTTGACCCATCCTTTTTCCTTGATTTCAAAGGGGGAGAGTATTTTTGTGTTTGAATAATGGTTATGATTAATGTATCTATCTGTTGTGGTGATCAAACGCTATCATGGTTGCCATCAAGTCCAAAGGGGGAGATTTTTGGCAATATGATGCAATATGTTGTCCTTGATGGCAACCTACTTGATGAAGTTGTCTTTGATGGAAGCCTACTTGATGAGTTTCCTTTTGATAAGAAACCTATGTGTTAAAGATGAAAAATGATGTTTCTTCAGGTCAGTTCAAATGTGACAGAGAAAAGAATTCCAGTAAGTGCCAGAAAAATGAAACAGGAAATATTTCTCAATGTATAAGCAGGTTTGATGAAGGCAACCCACGCATGAAGGCAATGAATACGCTACTTGGTATACATACAACCCACGTATACATCCAAGAATTAGTATATACACCATTTTTTATGAAGAGAAGTCGCGTATACATGTAGGTACGAAGAAGCAAAGCCACGTATGCCTTTTGCGCTTTAAAATTATGATACCAGGGGCCATTACAATGGTATTAGCCCACAGTATTGAGTGTTGTGTCGTCTATTTGATTCCATCCAAGAATACCATCGGTAGTTGTGTGGTTTTGGCTCATGGTATTGGTAAAGGCTAAATATATATAAGGAGAAGAAGATCATAGTGTAATGCTTGCATGTGTAAGGGTTGTTACTGAATACTTCTCTCTGAAGTATATCTTCATGGGATGAACTTTGTTTTATTGGTAGATCTGAATCTATGATACACCCTTGGATACAATGATGGATCAGGGTCTCTAGACCTGAAATGACTATGCACCTTATCTATTCAAGAGATGGTTAGATCTGTGACCTGGCACATGTTTGCTGAAGTGAAGTGAAGAAATCAGGGTAAGTCTATAGATCTGAAACATGCTGCAAATTCAATATTTACAGATCTATACGCTAGTTTGTCTCAGTGAAAGCGTATATACGTGGCTTTGTCTCTGGAAAAGCACGTATGAAAGTCAGGGTTTTTATGAAGCTTACTACAGAGGTTATCTGTTTATTGTTTCTAGATTTATGTTGTCTATCAATGAAGTCTTCATGTACATCTGTGTTGCTTGAATACTGTATATGTTGCTAAGATAAATAAGTACAAATATGATCAATGAGTGAGTAAATATGTTTAATGATGACTGACTGATTAAAAAGTTATGCAATACTGGAAAGATATCTGACTGAAAAAACTTAGATCTGGATCTGAAACTGATCACATTCTGTAAAAAAAACTTTCTCAGATCTATACACAAGTTGGTGTGAAGGAAAGCACGTAGATACGTGGGATAAGTGAAGTGAAATAGCGTATGTATTTTAAGATAATGAAAGATCAGGGTTGAGATTGTTTCTGCATACTGATTCTGAAATCTGGGTTATTACTCTGTTCTGGTTACATTGATCTCACTGTTCTTATTGAAGTTTAGGTTAAGTTTATTGATGATATTTATGATGAGTTGAGTTGAAGCTATGGGATCCAATGTGAAAATTGATGAAACGTGGTTTGTAGTGGTTCTGAGGGTTGAAGCCTTCAGTGTGGAAGTAGAAGCTTCCTGCCAGTAGAAGCTGGTGTTCTGATTAGGGGGTTGGAGCTCCCTTCCACAGTGGCTAGTAAACGAGATCAGGGGGTTGTAGCTCCCTTCCAGTAGTAGCTAGAGAATGAGAGAAGGTTGTAGCCTTCTATAGGGAGATGCCTGCATACTGATATGAGTTTGCATCAGTAAAATATTGTAAGTAGTTTTCCATATAATAAATATTGAAGACAGAGATGACAGTAGCGGTGGTTTTCTCCCAAATTGGGTTTCCACCTTAAATCTTGTTGTTCATGTGTGATGATTTATTCTGCTATTACTGCACATATTTTCTGCTTAACTATTTGATGCATAATTTATAATTTGATTTAAATATTGCTTCTGAAATTTTATCTAACAATAAAGTTATCTTATTATACGCAAGTTTTTGTTGGTATATCCACGTGTATACGCTAGTTGGGTTGATTAAAGTCGCATATAGAATTCAGTAAAGAAAATTAAAAGTTTTCAGTGAGCTATAAACACTGATTCACCCCCCCCCTCTTTCAGTATTTTTCCCAACATCTTCATCATTCTTCCATTCATCCCTTGCTTCGGTTATCCAATCTGGTTGGATAATAGAAATGGAACAAATCAATGCTTCCACCTCTTCATCCTTTCTTGAGAGTGCATCTTGCAACAACATTTAGATTCCCTTTTTGGTAGATGATTTCAAAGTCATAACCCAACATCTTTGTGATCCATTTTTGTTGCTCTTCTGAAGTTAGTCTTTGTTCCAAAAAGTATTTAAGACTATCATGATAATTTTTTACCTTGAAGTGTCTTCCCATTAGGTAAGGTCGCCATTTCTTTAGTGCATGTAGTATTTCCAACATTTTCTTCTCATAAATAACTTTCTGTAAATACTTTCCTTTGATTGGACGACTTTCAAAATAAATGGGTCTTCCTTCTTGCATTAAAAAAACACCAATTCCATTTCCTAAGGCATCACATTCCACAATAAAGGTTTTTGTGAAGTCTGGCGTAGCTAAGACCAGTGCTAGTCACATTGCCTCTTTAGATGTTTAAAAGCCTTAGTTTCTTCAAGAGTCCATGAAAATGAATCTTTCTTCAATAATGTTGTTAGAGGTCCTTCTATTCTTCCATAATTCTTAACAAACTTGTGATAATACCCTGTTAAGCCGAGAAATCCTTGCAATTTCTTTATGGTTGTGGGAACTTTCCATTCCTTAACGGATTTAATTTTGTTAGGTTCTACCTTAACACCCTCCTGAGATACAATATGACCCATATTTTCCACCTCTTGTACTCCAAAGAAACATTTTGAGGTTTTTTCATATAATTATTTCTCCTCCAATACTTTGAGCACCCAGTCAACATGTTGAACATGATCCTTCCAAGACTTGTTGTAGATTAGTATATCATCAAAAAATACTAACACATTTTCTAAGGAAGGGTTTGAAAATGGAATCCTTCAACCCTTGAAATGTAGAAGGTTCAGTGGTAAGGCCAAAAGGCATGAAAAAAAAATTCATAATAACCCTCATGAGTTTGAAATGTTGTTTTCGGAATATCTCCGGTCTTCATTCTAATTTGATGATATCCTGAATGAAGATCCAACTTGATAAAATAAATTTCTCCATGCAATTCATCCAATAATTCATCAATCACAGGAATGGGAAATTTATCTTTAATATTGAGCTTATTGAGTGTAGCGCCCCACTCTAGATTTCTGACCTTGATATGACATTAAAATTGATTTAGACTTAAGGCTCACACATTATTATTTGAGGACCTCAGGTGGAGGATACAAACACTTTACTCTACCATTAGTGGATGTATTTACTTATTAGTCAGTGTTAGGATGATGGTGGCTTTGATGGATATGTATTTTACCATTGATGTTATGATTATGATAAACATGATGGATGTGTCCCATATGTTAACTACTTACATTAGTTCTAATTCAAAATAAACAATGATGTGAATGACTAAATCATGTTGATGTTTCTATTATGATAATGACTAACACTGAGAACTTTGTTACTGATTATTATTGAGTATGACAGGAAAACACCAGAGGCACTCGCATATGATGAGTGGATAACATCTGGTTTGATAGAAATTAATATTTTGTCTTTGAAATTCTAAGTTCAGTTTGAAACTTGTTATATATATTACATATACTGTGATGATATGTCAGTGGTTGCAGGAACATGTTAGTTGCTTGGCTGAATGACTCACATATGGGTGATGGGGTTGTATAATTGGATGGAACAACATGGGAGGGGTGGAATAGTGTTCCTGATCTCACCCGCTAGCCTCCCGCCGTGACTTAGGCTGGAAAGGTCGAAGTACCTTCACCTTGAAGATCACGATGTCGTGAGGGCAGGTCCCAAATTGGTTCGCTCACAAGGATTTTCTGGGGGGCGCGCATCAAGGAAAATTCCTTGATCCCCAGCGCCATTAGTCTCACTATAGCAGGCAACATATGATATGATAGGGGTCTCTGTCGTTGCACATATAATTTCCCCTCGTAACCACTGGATACTTGAAGGGCAAGTGGTGTGGCACCCTTGGAATTTCAAAAGAAATTCTTGAAGGGCACGACCAACTTGGCACCCTTGGTATCAGAAATAAATTTGTAGGCATGGCACCCTTGGAACTTCAAATGGAAGTTCTTGAAGGGCATGACCATCTTGACACCCTCGACATCATTAAAGAAACTAATAAATATAATCAATATATGAAAATCCAACTAATTCATATCAAGTGACATATGATGTTAGAACCAAAGGAATTAAATCAAGAATAAAACTTAGGGTAAGGGAGGAATAGGAAGAGATAAAATATTTTCCATGATAACTCTACCCTTTCCATGTTAAAACAAAATATTAAGTACATAAGACTTAATTAGGCAAAAAGGGAAAAGAGGGACATAGAATTAAGTAGAAATATTTATTAAAAACTTCATTAAGAGAAAAGGACGGTGAATTAAAATAAGATTAATAAATTAAAATTTGAGAAATTTAGAGAACTTCCATGTGGCAAGAGCCAACATAAGAATATTCATCAAAAGGGAAAATTGAGGTAGTTAGGGGACCAAATCGGAGAATTATCAATTAACTTCAATAATAAACACAAATTAAGGAGTAAAAAGGGGGGAATCAAGAGACAACTAGGAGAAGAAATAGGGAGCCTTGTTGGGTTGAGGGAAATACTATTTTTAAATGAATAATTAAGTAAATTATTTTTGGAGAGTCTTGATGAGAGGGTGACACATGGGTGGGTGAATAATCAAATTTTGGGGTAACAAAAAAATAATTATTTATGCATGAAATTCCAAGTGTCACCTATGAAACCTTCTATAAAAGAAAGGGAAATGGAAGGGAAAGGACCTTTGTTTACCCCATTGTTGGATGGAAGAGATTATGTAATTTTGAGTGGTTACGAGCTATAGTTGAGTTTGGTGGGATAGAGTGTTATAGAGAGGGGACTCTAGCTAGCACATTCCTTCGTTGTACAATCTCATTGCAGCTCAGGGGTCTGTGGGGAAGGACAATACCCAAGGAGTAGGCTGGGAGGTCAACCGGTGGGTCATTACATTCGAATTAAGCACGACAACCTTCAGGCTTGGAGGTAGATGACAGCAAGGGAGCTCAAGCAAGTTAAATATATATATGTGATAAAGAGTTAAATTGATCGACTTGATATGCGTGATTTAATTTTACTGAGTTACAAACTTGTATGATTATGTTTTCATTTCCTAGTTACTGTGAAATATGTATATATATATATATATAGTTAAGGCCTATCGCTCATCTAGTAACATATAAGGTGGTCTCTACACTTGGTATCAAAGCAAAGGTTCAATCTCTAGGACCTATAGGCCCATAAAGTATTAAGGTTTCCTTGTATTATTTTTGTGAGCTTAGTATTTGTAGAGCACTTGCAAGAAAATAAAAAGGGCTTTAGAGTTACGTTTAACATTGACACGTACGATTTATTCTCCCTAACATTTGAAAATGAATTTTGTTTTTAGCAACGAATATTTATTATCTTTGTGTACTTGCATGGGACTTTTAATTCATTGGATTTTGGACATTCTCATTATAAAAAAAAAAAAAAAAAAAATATTCTTTCGTAGTCCAGAACGCTCCAATTCACATTATACAAAATAATGCATTATTGCATTTTTTTTAATAAGATCACACTATATGATGTCGCCTTTTAAAAATACTTATAGCTTTCGTAATGTCTAATATACATAAATGAGTCACTGAAGCAATATATTGTATAAAGCATATTGTTTTATCATTGTAATGATTAAGTTGTTATTTTTACTTTCGATTACCATGAGCAAAGTAACACTTCTATATCAGCAGTGAATAAATGTGACCATAGCAGGGGTTAATGGCTAACAAGTCCGAAAAAAAAAAAAAAAATGTTGACTGTCCAAAACACAGTGATCATGTTTTGGGCAGATAGCCAGCCTCCCCCATCTACACAGACAACTTCTCTAACTCTGCATAAATTTCCTAAGTTTGTGGGTGCGAATCTGTCTTTTACTCTAAAAGAATGAACCTTGTTATTGACCTCAATCCAACTCCAGCCTGGCCTCTTTTTCACCTACTTGTCTTTCATCAGTTTTTCTCACCTTTCTTTTGTGATCCCACTGACTAGCGGCCGAGTAGAGGTTTGACATCAGCAGATAATGTGTAGAATTTGTAGGTTCCATCTCAAAAAGACATTTAGCTGCACCTTCAGCTAGCTCTATGTTCAAATGGATCCTACAGGAACCAAGCAATGATGCCCATATAGCAGCATTAGGTTCTATTGGCATTCCAAGAAACCACATCTCTGTTCTGAATTATGTCAAACATCAACCGAGCATCCTCTATCAATCCACATTTAGCATACATACTAATAAGAGCACTTCCCACTAAGCTATCTAACTGTATCCCCAATTTTATCATATACTCATGCAACTGCTTTCCCTCTTCCATAGCAGCTAAGCTGGTGCATGCCCTCAAAAGACTCGTGAAGGTTGTAGGCTCTGGCTTGACTCTGTCCTAAAGCATTTCTGAGAAGAATTTCAACGCATCCTCACCCTGCTCAGTCTATGCATAGGCTGTAATCATTGAAGTCCAAGAAACAATGTTTCGGCTTGGCATTATATCAAACAATTTCCGAGCTTCCTCTACTCTCCCACATTGTGCATATCCTATTATAATAGAATTCCATGATGCAACATCCCGTTCAAGCATTTTTTCAAATAAATTTCAAGCATCTTCTATTATGGAGTTCTGCGTATATCCAGCAAGCATAGCATTCCACGATACAACGTTTCTCTCAGGCATTTTGTCGAACATCTGCCGCGCATCCTCAATCCTCCCACTCTGGCAATACCCTGCAACTATAGATGTCCACGATTACACATCCCGCTCAGGCTTTCCATCAAACAATGCACAGGTTACAGCTACGTGGGAGAATAACCTTCCGATCATTAGGTGCACTGGTAGCGTTCCCTTCCTCAAGATCTGGTGATATTCTTGTGAGCCTTTCCGTTTAATCCAAGGCTCTGTTCGGAGAAAGCTGTGGGTTTAATGCTCAGGGAATGTGCAACATTTATACATTGTTGCCAAACTTTTCTTTCGAAACTATATAATCTTGAATTGAATTTCAGATTCTTCATGCCAAATAGGAAACGATGATGTTGCCATTGACAAGATCCGATCTTAAATTCCAAAATTCTCGTGATATTGATTTGATTTGATAAGTGCCAGAATCTTGGAAAGTCACGTCTGTGGTTAACTGACCATTGGATAAGTGCGAGAATCCGGGAAAATCTATTGGAATTATTGAAAATGGTTGACTGAATATTCAATCATAGAGAAATATCGAAACCCCTTACATGATCACAACATCTGTGGTGGATTGACAGTTCGCAGCAGCTGAGCTCGATAGCTATCCATAGATGGGATTCACTGCAATGGTATTTCTGTTGATTCTCATTGGCTCTATAGCTTCAAGCTTGGCTGCCTCTGATCCGCACAGTTATGGGTTCCCTTTCTTCAATGATACTGACAGACATGAGTTGGAATTTTTCAATGCTAACATAGAATTTGGGGCATTGCAAATAACTCCAGATTCATCGGATACTAAATTTTCTCTCGTGAATCAAAGTGGGAGAATTTTCCTAAACCAAGGCTTCAAGCCATGGAAGAAGTCCTCTCAAGGAACCGTAGTGGCTTCTTTCAATTCTTCTTTTGTTCTGAATATAGTGAACAAGAGTGGAAACGGTGGCGATGGCCTGGCTTTCATTGTAACGAATAAGAAAATGATTTCCCTGAGAATAGTTATGGGCAGTTTTGGAAGGATGTCTGAGGCATTTTTGGGCTAAGGTGTTGCGATGGGCAATTCAAATCGATTCTCCAAGTGGGAAAATCCAAGGGATTTATTTCTGCTATTCCAGTAAAGTTCTTTTTTTGTTGTTGTTGGAGATTCGCGGTTTTGTGGACTATGGATTCGTTTGGTTTTTACATATCTCACCTGTGATTGATTCTTAAATTTGTGGTCTTTGTCTAAGCACAAGTGATGTGCATTAAGATTTTCTGCGGCCCTTCTTGAACATGTCTTTGGTCCTCCCTTAGATATTTTCCCATTGTTGAACTTGCATTCAATTTGAAAATCGCATCCCTTGTGATAAAACTCACACGCGGAACCAACATTTCTTAACTCGCTTTGCCATGACAACAGTTTCACATATAACATAAGAATGATGTTTTTCTATTGGATGTATACTGGAAAATGTCTTAAATCACGGATTGTCTCTATCGTGAACCTTTGTCATTGAAATATGGATCAGCGTTTCTGAAACTCAAGTTTGCAAGACCTATGTTAAAAATCCCATTGTATCACTACGTTCTTATGATTTGATGCTTACTGAATTCGTGGAGTTTGAACATAAGATTGGTTGTCTCATCATACATTTAATACTATTTTCTTTCTAACAAACTTCTGATGAAACCCTGATCATAAGACAATCACATAACAATGAAGTAGAACACATGACAGTGATATTTGACCTGGAAAGCAGTGATTGGTATATGAGAAATCTACATGGATACATCCTCACACTATGATGTGTATGTAGCAGTTGTCTTGTGATAACATCTCCCTTGTGACGGTGACTGGACAATGACCCTATATCAATGATCTATCTAACCTGATACATGACCTAGTTGTTGGACCTATGGAAATCCTCATGACAATATCATTAATATGATTGTAACACGGACCTTGTAACTGAAGAGTCACATTTCTTGATCATTAAAGGAAACTGTGGTATTCAAAAAATCTGGAAAAATACTCCTCTATTCTTAAACTGAAGATGTTTCTGAGTTGATTGATTCAGATCTGGAGCTGTCCATATCAATTGTGTTGGCGGGTCTCTCGTAGAATAAATTCTTTAAGCTTATACAAGAGTCTGGAACGTTCACCTTGGAGTAATCGAATCAGATCTAATCACCAAATAAAGAATGACCTGTGGAACCATGACTTGGCCATATTACACTGTAATGATTTGTGATGCATTCCCTCAACTCAGATTCTGATGTATTCTTGATTATCATTATAGCTATGGTGGAACCTATAGTAATTTATGGAAACTACTGTGCATGAGTATATCAATGACAAGCTTTTTAACCAAAGATAGATCCATCTAAGACATGGATTTTACATGAGCGAAAGGGATCAAATTCTTTGTTGCAAACTTATTTTAGAATACAAAATTATTTTATTCATAACTCACATTGGATATTTGATTCTATCATACATTAAAATATTTTCTTTTAACATTTTTTTCTATATATATATTTATATAAAGTTGATATCACTTATTAAAATATTTTTTAAAAACGTTAGATTTAAACATCTTACTCACATATTTTTTTTACTTCTAATTACTTTACATGATATTAGGTCATATGGACAACTAATTAAAAATGCATAGCATATATTTTTTTTTTCATTTTTATTATAGCCGACATTGTTTTTCTATTTAGAGAATATTTTATTTTTATTTTACGAGGAATGAACATACTTAATGTAGCCTTCACACTGGGATGTAGAAACAATATAGATGCAGTTTAACCACATATCTACCAAGGGCCTTGAGAGATCCAATATCAAACTTTTTTTTTAAATTACATGTCAATTAATACATTTTACTGCTTCGTAAATTTGTGATTAATATAGTTTTATGTGGTAATTTTTCATTGTTTAAATTGTATAATTTGATATTTTATCATTATTAATATTTTATATTAAAAATTGAATTAGTCACACATTTTCCTCTTATTAAAAAGTAACTACTCTACATTACCTTCAATTAATTTTTCCTTTCAAGCTAAGGTTAACACACACACACATATATAAATACACACTTTCTGTAGAGAGAGAAAATCCATGCTGAAATATATTAGTTAATATGGATATTCAAACACTTTCTTTAAGTTCTA
Source organism: Pinus albicaulis (assembly GCA_034641835.2). Lineage (NCBI taxonomy): Eukaryota > Viridiplantae > Streptophyta > Pinopsida > Pinales > Pinaceae > Pinus > Pinus albicaulis. The sequence goes on from CM076574.1 coordinate 881,331,450, forward strand.
TATATATATTTTATTTCTATAAAGTTGTATAAAATTATAATATCAACCCTTAATTGTTGTGTTAATAGATTTTTAATTGTTTAAATTATTTTTATTATTTTTTGAGGACGTGACATACTTAACATCTCCCTCATATTGGATTGTAGAATG